>CM022944.1:21032281-21545527 GCA_012931725.1 Litsea cubeba | reverse complement strand
ATACTAATTTGACACTAATCCGAATTAAACTCAACATTGGATCAAATTTCATAATATATATATATATATATAGCATTTGAACAGTACTACCTATTTAACAGCCAGAAGGCAGAAGGGCAAAGAATTACAATAGTTATTTACCCAAAAAAAGAATAAAAAGAAGACGACTCATGTTCACTGCAAATTATTGGAAAATATGACTTAATCTAATCAAGAACACTTTGTTACAGCTAATCTGATATGGGCCCCACAGAACAAAGTCCAGACATGACTGGCATCTAGGATAAGGACAGCAGATAAAACAACCAATTTAAAGGCCCCATTTCTAAGTTGTAAAATCTGCATTGCTGCAGTATGGATTCTTATTTTGTACAGGCAGGGTGGTACAATTTAATGATCCAAAACGCCAAAACTGTTGATATGTGTGGACCATCCACAATCTAAGGTCTACACATCACATACACACATTCACTTTCTCAGATGGAAAATTTTAACATTTGCTGTTTCTTACAAAATTATTTTATAGACTGGCGGGTTAAGGTCTTTCCATCAAGATTTCTGGACAAGGCCCATATAAAAAAATTGGATCCCAAATTATTAGATTCCACATGGATCAATTAAAAAAAAAACCATACAAATTATACATCTTTACAGGCTGAGGGTTGCAGAGTCTCCTCATCAGATCAAACATGAGGGTTAGAGTATAGCACACAGGAAAGGTGGAGACATCTCCCATTCTTTTTCATCTTCTACATTTTTTTTTTTCCTTTTTTAATTCAGAACATCTATTCAAAGGCAACATAATGAATTGCACTTAGAGGAGCAGCGTATGGTGGGACTGATGCCTAAGCGCAAAATAATGAAAAAGGTGCAAACTCATGATTTTCACCTTAAGAAGAGAGCACCGAGAGGGGAGAGACATAAATAGGAGATTTAGGGTAGACTCACTGCAATAACATTCCACCTCAGGAGGCAGATATTTGAGGAGCTGTGGCTCTATCAGATTCAATCATAGATTTGATATAAAATTCGCCTGCTTTGTAGGATGACCTCACCATGGGTCCAGATGCAACGTACCGAAATCCCTGCAAAGAGTCAAAGCATTAATAATATGTATAAAGTCCTCAGTTAATGTTAATGATCAAAAGAACATGGTAGCTTGGTACAGCAAATATAATCACACCAAGTGATGAAATGCCTTTCAAAAATAAATAAATAAACCTTAAAAAAAAAAACCTTCCCCAAAAAAAAAAAGCCTGATGAAATGCCTGCCTCAAGTTTCCGCAAGGTTCTTTTGATATGTATACTAATAGTTCATGTAACTATACATGGCACACAATTGGGTTAGAATACGGTTGTCATCAAAATAATTGTACTGTGCATAATGGTAAACCAAGTACCCAAATGTATAGGAGCACTATGCAGTATGCAGACAGCATTGATTAGGGCAAGAAAAGAAAGGTTAAAATTTTCAAGGTCAGTGGGTATAGAAATAATTAGGCAAGAAAAATGCGAGTAATAGTTTCCCTAAAAAATTAGAAACGCTGCAACTCTGATATTTTATAAAAAGAAAAACAAGACAAAGCAGTGGTAAGTTGGTCATCTGTGTCTGCTGGATTCATTTTGAGAATCTATTCAATTGGACAGGTGAACTGATAAAGACCTTAACACATGAGCTAACTGAACATATGATGGAAGGGACCAACAACTCAGAAGAATAAAATAAAAGTGCCTGAAAGAACTGTCATTGACAGCTAGCTCAAATCTGGTAATAAAGGGAACATGGTATGTAACAGGAAGAAAACAGAGTTGTGCCTTGCAGCAAATATAGACTTTGCTCCACCTCGCTATTACTCCCATTCCATAAATGCAGGACCAGTAGTTTTGTGGTTCAGAACAATGCCACAAATTCTTTCAGGATATAAATAAATGCAGGATCAATAGTTGCGTGGACAAATAGTAGCCACCATGAGGTTGCAGGTTGGAGTCATTTTACTTATCAAAAAAGAACCCAAAAGTATGTTTTAAAGTATAAATTCAAAATATATAGATTTTCATATCAAATAGTACCCTAGAAAATATCATATTTACCTAAAAAAAAGGACAAAGGAAATCAGTTTTGAGAAGAAAGATGGAAGAGAAAACAGTCAACCCACTGTTATGGGCAAGGACTCTACAAGATATGGGGAAGGGCATGGTCTCTCTCTGTTTTTTTTAGTCTCACACAAAGCCCAGAAAGAACTTCAAAGTTCAATTCCTCACACGTTTTTTGGCAGCATCAATCCTAGAATTATTGGGAAAACTTAATGTGTACTCCGAAGTATAAATTGAACCAAAAGACGGAAACTTGACGGAAAATGTATTAGAATGCTAATTTTAATTGGGCAAGAATTAGGATGGAAGATGGGTATTCTAAAAGACAAAAGGGGCAGTAGAAGAAATATCGCGGAGAGTTCTGTGGGAGGGGGGGGGGGGGGGGGGGGGGGGGGGGGGGGGGGGGGGGGGGGGGGGGGGGGGGGGGGGGGGGGGGGGGGGGTGGGGGGGGGGGGGGGGGTTTAAGTACAGCCTGCTACTGTTCCACTAATGAAGAAGGTATATGGTGTTCTTGCCATATCCAATACGGTTGATTTTTTCTGATTTTAATCACATGCTGTCCACAGCCCCACTCCTCCTTTGGTCACCACGTCAAAACATTGTTTGAGTCTCACATGTGCCAATCATGAAAGAGACAAGATAATCTATGAAATCAAGGAAACCGAAGAAACAACATGAGACAATCGCAGCCATCCAACAGCAATTATATGAGATATTGGCAAGAGGCTCACAGTGGTTGAAGGATTCTTCAACAAGATAGTTCATTAAACAGCAGCAAAATTGTTCACATCAAGAAGAGTTAAACTTTCAAGAGTTTTTCTCGCAGCATATAGCGCAAGCTGCAAAGCGCGTCAAGAACATAACGACATCATCATCAGGTCAGAGTCTGTTTTGAATCCTACAAAAAGATGAACTTCAATGAATTCTGTGATTGGCTTGCTGCCCTCAAGGAATATTTCAAGTGGTGCAACATTAACAGCCAACTCCGCAATAGCTTTGCCAAGATAAACCTAAAATGGCATATCTGCATCTGGTGGCGCAGAATCATAGAGATACTTGAAAGACTTTGTTGTCCTCCCATTGCAACTTGGATAACAGAAGATCAATCTCCTAGAGAAGTACTTCCCTCCAGATTACGGGAGAACACCTTCAATCAACTCGTCACCCTTCAACAATAGACACTATAGAAGAATATGTCAAGAAATTAAATGACGGTGCCATATCATTGAAGACAAGCAACAGACCCTCAATCAAATCAAAGCCAGTTTGCATGCCAAGATAAGCCAGGAGATAACTATATTGTGGCTACAAAATATTAAAGATGCGTGTCAGATGGCCCTTAAAATTGAATAGCAATGAAGATAATCAGCAATGAGCTGATTCGATAATTAGCCAGGGATTCCGCGGCCCAGAAGATGACTGAAAATCTGGGAGTACTCAAGCAAACAAACACCCAGACTGTCAGGATAACTCAGCCACATATCAGAGGCCGAACGAAAGGCAAAGTGTCCCAGAAATTGTAAGACTGTTGAGTGCTTCAATTGTGGAAGTAAAGGAAATTACTGCCAAGTGTCCTAGAAATAACCTTCAATATTGTGAGAATGGGAAATTGATTCAGAAGTGGATAAAGTATTGTAAATGAAGATAAACCATAGAAGATGATTGTGATGAGATGGAACTTAGGAATGAAGGCCTATATTGGTACTTCGATGGCTACTCACTGATAAAGAGGAAGAATCTGAGGATTGTTCCAATGTCTTCCATGAGCTTGTTTGGTGTAGATATTGGATTTTCATCTGATTATTGATGGTGCAAATGCAATGATCTCTGATGAGGTCATCAACAAGCTACAGATCCCCTCAAATCCAAAAAAAAATTAAAAAAAAAGCTACAGATCCCCACCCACATCCTTCTATCTAGGATTGGATGGGTAAGGGAATGGCTAAGATGTGCTTGGTACTATTCGCCTTGGATGCTATGGACACTCAATTTGGCATGACACAATCAACATGGACATAGGCCATATTCTCTTAAGCCATCTACAATTAATGTCGAGAGGTCTATAATGACAGAAAGACCCTCTCTCCTTCAAAGGTAATACTTTTAAGTTGATGAAGTTGTCAAGTGCAACCCAGTAGAAGGGCAAGTCTCTTTGATGCAGGTTTCATAGACATAAACCCAAACTGACCCAATCCGAAGGAAGCCCAGAACACAGTACAGCCTGAGAAGCCTTTGCAAGCATGCCCAATCCAAAACAACATTGCAAATTTATTTATGTTAGGACTCTTTACCTGAAACAAGTTGTTCCCACTAGGCTAACAGATTAGGATTAGTTTTTTTGAAATTCGGACTCATCTTTGGTTAATTTGGTAGGATTAAATTTTCTTTCCTGAAAATATGGCTAAGATTCAGTAGATTTGTTTTTCCTTTGTGTTTATAAAGAGATGTCAGTTAAAATGGATAGAGAAGATGGAATAAAGTTGATTTCGTTTGGGAAGTTTCTTCGAACATTGGCTCATTCAAGGCCAAGGGCCTGATTTCATTGATCTGGTGGTGATCAGATCTGGGCGAAAATCGGCTCACCACTCCAGGTCGTCTTTCGTTACTAAACACAATCCATCAGCATCTTGTCCATCATCATTAGATATTGAGATGGATACCCATGTCTGTATCAAATTGGTATTAGAGCATCCAGTTTGTATCAGAGCAAGTTTTGATCCCATCAAAATGATAGAAAAAATAAAATGTTTGCTCCCGATTGCAAGAATCCACCTGCATAGCGGTCATTAGAATCACCGAACGAACAAATCCAACTGTTCAATTGGTTGGAAGAGGATTATGTTGTAATACAAGCAATATTTAAATATATGTGTGATTGCGGAGAGAAGGAAATGCAGATAGAATGTTGTGGCTTCTTAAGGCAGTAGCTGATCATTAACAAGTTGATAACGCCCTTGATGCATTGAAGCAGAAGATTCTGATATAGGTAAGTGAAAAGATGATAAGTAATTTTTTTTTTTTTTTTTTTTTGAAATGGTAACTTGTATTAATCAAAAGCTTTACAGTATAAAATGGCTATACTGAGAAGCGGCTGGGGAGGACACCAGAAATACAGCCACCGCCCAAAAAAGGAGAAGCTATACAAAAGAGGCAAAAGGCCTCAGACAATAGGAAAAAACAGCCGGATCAAAACGATATAACTTCCCTCCAGTTGAAACATAAAGTATCAAGGGATGAGTCTCGAAAGACTGGGAGAATAGAGACCCAAGAGGCTACAGAGAATTTCATTTCGAAGATTAGGTCTTCTTGGGAGGAGGAAGTTCCTTTAAAACATCTGTTGTTTCTCACTTTCGAAATCGTCCAAATGAAGGAAAGAAAAGACAGGCGCAACACGATCTTCCCTTTGGAGGTAGAAATCGGATAAGCCCACTGTTAGAACATCTCGGGGAAGGATAGAGGAATGACCCAGCTGCAGTTAAACTCCTTGAGGATAGCTAACCAAATAGCTTTTGTCTGCTTGCAATGAAGGAATAAGTGGTCAACCAATTCCTCATCAGCTAAGCAAAGGGGGCAAGAATTGACAATAAGCATTTTCCGGCGGCGGAGATTATCCATAGTCAGAATTTTGTTCCGGAGAGCAAGCCAGACGAAAGCAAGGACTCTGGGAGGGGCCTTAATTTTCCAAAGTGAGGGACCAACCTCGATGAGTAGTTGGGGGCCCTACATGAAAGGCGGAGAAGGAGGAAACACAGAAAGAGCCGCTGCTGGAAGGGACCCAATAGAGAAAAGATGATAAGTATTTGGAAGGAGTCTGATACAAAAGCACAAGATACTACTATGATAAATCATAATCCCGATTCATTCGCGAAAGAACATACATCCGGAGGTATAAAGTTAAGTCACTCACTGGGAGATTCAAATCAGTCAACAGTATCTATCTATAATTCCATATGAGGTAACCAAGCTTGATTCATCATTAGCAATCACACATAGCATTCCAACGAGAAACCAATGGTTGAGTTGGAATCTATATTAAATCTGGTCGTAAGATTGTGTCAACAGCTAAAAACAACCATTCATCATCATTACACTACAATCCTATCATTGGATGGAAGATCCTATCACTCTACATGTTTGATACAGAAGGAAAAGAAGCTGCAACATCATCTTATTATTCAGCAAGTGGTTAATCCAAGAGGACATTAGATCGGCTTACAAGCTCGGGGGCATGCTTTTTTCAAGCGGGCCGGAATGATACAGGTTTGCATAGACCTAAATCCAACCTAAACAGCCCAAAGGAAGTCCAGAACATAGCCCAACTGAAAAAAACCTTCGAAAGCATGCCCGATCCAAAACAACATCTCAATTTATTTATTTTAGCACTCTTATTTGAAATTTATGATTTTTAGAAGTTGGAATTTATCTTTTAAGGTTAGTTTGATTAAGATTAGATTTTTTTTCCTTAAATATGGCTAAGATTCAGTACATTATTTTTTCCCCCTTTGTGTTCATAAAGATATGCAAGTTGAAATGGGTAGAGAAGATGGAATAAGTTATTTTCCTATGGCTTGGAAGGAGTTCTGAAGAAGAAGTTCGAGAGGCAATCTTTGCTATGGCAGGAGACAAGGCTCCGGGCCCTGACGGATTCCCAATGGCCTTTTTCCAACATTTTTGGCCATTGCTCAAGGATGATTTCTTAGCCTTCATGGAAGAGTTCCATCAAAGAGGGAGGCTATCAAGAGGTTTAGGGGCGTCTTTCATTGCACTCATCCCTAAAAAGGAGGGAGTTATTGGGATTAAAGACTATCAATCAGCCCATCAGTCTTATTGGCAGTATATATAAAATACTGGCAAAGGTTTTGGCAAGAAGAATACAAAAGGTGCTACCTGGCATAATATCCAAGGAGCAGGGAGCCTATGTGAAAGGCAGGCAGATATTGGATGGAGTTCTTGTGGCAAATGAATGCGTTCAGTCGAGAAAAATCAGCAAAATCCCTAGGCTTATTTGTAAATTGGATCTGGAAAAGGCTTAGATTGGAGCTTCTTCCAATATCTTCTTAAAAGAATGGGTTTTGGGGAGAAGTGGAGAAAGTGGATGCAGGGACAGTTCTGGGCATGAATTGGATCATTGCTCCAGGCCATGGTTGTCGGATTCATAATAATTCATATTGAATCCTAATAAGAACGATTCATATATGCAACGGATCTCATTTACAAGTAAAACTTAGGATTCAAATGTAAATCTTACAGTTTGATACTTGTTTCAGTTAATCTTATCATTCAAGCGATTTAGTTCAGCAATAATAGCAACAGCCAAGAAATTAATATTAAAACTCTTTAATATTATCTCTTTCTTTTTTTTTCTTCCATTGTTCTATATTTAAAAGGTTATTTTCAAGAAATTTTACAGATTTGGGAAGGTTTTAGAGATGAATAAGGAACAAGCATTTGATTCTACATATGGGGGTTTGTCCTATATCCCTACGTAGGGGTGTACATCGGGTCGGGTTCCGGGTTATCGGGCCGGGTTTGACCCGACCCGATTAGTTTATGCACACCGGGAACCCGACCGAATGCCCGGTTAGCTATAGCCGGGTTTGTCGGGTTCGGTTTACCGGGTTACCGGGTCGGGTTACCGGGTAACCCGGTTACAAATTTTTTTTTTTTTTTTTTTTTTCAATTTGAATCTTTTTTTTGATAAAATGCATGGAGATAAAATAACAACTTCTGTGAAATGAAGATTTTCTCATCTAAATCCAAGTTTAACCACAAAACTTTCCACAAAACTTTATTTCAAAGTTTATTTCTAAATGAGCTAATTAGTATATAAAAGTTATTTTTTTAATATTTTTTTATAACCGGGTTATCGGGTCACCCGATAACCCGATTAACTAAAAATCCTTAACCCGGCACCCGGTCCGGATTAGTATGTTCCGGGTCGGGTTTGACCCGACCCGGTATAAGACCATGTTACACCCGCCCGAATACGTCCGGGTCGGGTCGGGTTACCGGGTCGGGCCGGGTTTGGAAACCCGGTGTACACCCCTATCCCTACGTTGGGTCAGCTACATGAACTCGATTTCGCCATTCCTGTCGACTTGGGCCAGATCCTTCAATAGGTTGCACTTCTTCAAATTTATCCTTACTATTTTTTAATTATTGTCAATTTTAACACTTTTTTTAACTTCAGGAGACCTCCTAATGATTTAGATTTTTCTAAGATAAAAAAACCTTATTGTAACTCGTTTATTTTTCTTAAAAACAATGATATCTTAAACATATTTACTTATTTACACATATCATTAATGATATATTAACATATGTCAGTGATGTTCTTCATATGATTGTATCATAGTTTTATTTGTCATTGTATTTATGTTGGTATGTTAAAAATGGATGAATTATGAATAACTGCTTTTTCTTTATTTTTTTCATTTTTTAATGAAAAAAAAATCCTACAATTCACATAGAATTCGATTCATCCTCTTGAACTAATTGCAATACAATTCTGATTTTTAGAACAATGCTCCAGGCTATTTCTGTTATTAAAAACAATCCATTGCATCTTGTCCGTCATCATTAGAGACTGAGCAACACCGATACCACCCGCTTGCATTAGATTTGGTATCATAGCATACCAATCAACACCACTCTTGTACCAAAGGATGCCAATGTTCTCACTATGCAGCTATTCGAGAACGAAGCAAAGAGGTGTTGCCTATGTTAAGACTTGGTCCATGAAGAGTCTTCTTCTTCTTCTTTTCTTCTTTTAATAAACCCTCTTTTTCCTCTTCTTCTTTTCTTCTTTTTTCTCAAAGGGAAATGAAGCATTTAAGCCCCTGTACTATACCAAAAGGGCCGTTTGAGCCCCTGTACTATTTTTTCCCGAAAAGAAGCCCTCATAAGTTTGTTTTTGGGCCAAATAAGCCCCTCATGTCAGTCTCCGTCAGTTATATGCTTACGTGGATGGAGACTGACGGAGACTGAACGAAAGTCTGGTTCACCGGAGGAGGAGAAGACCACCAAGATCTGTTTTCTGATCTCTGAGCAAAAGACCGGAGAAGGCGACCGGAAGAGACCGGATCTTGTGTTGCAGAGAAGAGATCGGTTCTGATCTCTGGTGGGCCATTGCAGATTGCAAACCGGAGAAGAGACAGAAGTCGGGTTTTTGCTGCATCACCGTCGCCGCTGTGCCTTGGCCGGATAGGGAGCAGACCCATCTGCGCCTGTCAACGTCCACGTAAGCAGATAACTAACGGAGACTGACGTGAGGGGCTTATTTAGCCCAGAAACAAACGTACGAGGGCTTCTTTTGGGGAAAAAATAGTACAGGGGCTCAAACGGCCATTTTGGTATAGTACAAGGGCTTAAACGCTTTATTTCCCTTTCTCAAATCTCAACAAACCCCCCTCCTACTGAAATCTCAACAAAGTTGATAAATTAAATAAGGGTTATGAAAGGAGATGCAAAAGCTTTAAAACCTTCATACCTCAATTATTAATTACAGCTGTATGGATTTAAGAAGAGAGGTGGCCATTCTTACTGTTAATAATCTATGCAGGGAGATCGCAGTCATTCTAGGTGATTGGGGTTAGTGGTGTGGGTATTGATAAGTAGGTCTAGGGGGTTCTTTAGGAAGAGCAAGATGTTGCAGTTGGTTGGTCCAGGGTTGGTCCTTTTGTATTAGTGTGGCTGTTTTTGCAATGGAATAAAGATACAGTTTACCGATTCAAAGGAAAGGTCCAAGTCTCCTGCAGCTTGTGCTTCTCATTTTTGTTAGCTCATACTTGGCATATTGTGACCCAGCCCTTCTTTTTTCTTCGTTTCTTTTTTTTTTCTTTTTGATGTATACCTCATCACCTTGTTTAGCGGAACACAACATAGTTGAGACAAAGTTTTGATGATGATGATGGCGTCATCACCTTAGGTCATATTTCTTTTTTCTTATTGATAAATCATGTTCTTTCAAGAGAATGAAAAGTAAGACATCAAATAAAGCTTTTGTCAGGATGTTTAACAAGTTTTCAAATCTTGCAAACTCGAATTGCCCAATGTAACTATATAAAAGACTAAAGCTAGAAGAACATGTAAATAAAACATAAGGTAACTTACCATTTCCATGCCAAGGGATTGGTACTTTTCAAAGGCTTCAGGAGTAATGTATTCAGAGACTGGCATGTGTCGCTTTGTTGGTCTCATATACTGACCAAATGTCATGACATCAACTCCTGCAGCCCTCACCTTCTCCATTGTTCTCACCACTTGATCAGGAGTTTCCCCACAGCCCAACATAACTGATGTCTTTGTAAGAGTGCCAGTAGGAGCATAATCTTTTGCCATTTTTAGAACGTCAATAGATTGCTTGAAATTTGCACGATGATCACGTACAGCACTTTGAAGCTCTTCAACTGTCTCAATATTGTGAGCAAAACATCTAATCCTGACTTAGCTACTTTCTCAACACAGCCAGGGTCTCCACGAAAATCAGGAACTGCACCATTGTTAAAAGAATGTAAATATATATTAATAATAACGATGACGATGACACTGATGCTTTCCATATTATAATTGCAATAAAACTTAAGCCTTGACACAAGCTCAAGTGAACAAATAAACTAAGGAATTCAACTGGATACTTAACCCATCATGCTTCCAATATATAACTGCAGAGACATTTAAGTTTCAATGCAGCTTTCTAGGTATATCACCACAAACACAAACATGTAAGGTTCACTTAATACTAAAAACAAGGAGCAGGAATGATGACCTAAAGCATAAATGACCAAAACATTTTGTGAGCAGGGAGACTGAGGAGACAAAATCCTGGTGCGACAACAAGATGTATGGCCTGCAAAAAGATCTGAGTGAATGGAAAATGTGGAAGTATATGGAAGCAATAAAAAAAGCCAGAAAAAGCAGAGCTAGAGAAAGGGTCTAAAAATGGGATTAAAAAAAGATAAGGGCTCTCTTGAATGGAAGTAGGCAAGGTCTGGTCAATGACATTGCAAGACTTGGATGCAACCTAGCCACTGAAGTCCAGATATGTACCATAGACACTTAATAATAAATTAAGAATATTTTATCATAGACAAGAAATTCAACTGAGAGATTAGCAACTATTCTACTTGTGTATGTGTGTGTATACATTACATCTCACGGATTGCACCAGGTTAAAAATTTAAGCCCCTTGTGGGACCCACTAAAAATGCCAATTAGGGGGGAATGGTATAATGTGAAGGTCTCATTGTGGATATGTTTTTGGACAAAATTCATCTTAATCAGAACATCACAACCACTGACTTAGGAGCCTTACTTTAAGAAACCTAAAATTTTTTTAATTGTGAAACTCAATCCAATGGTGAGTACAATTCATATTAGTGTCAAATTAGGGTAAGTGCCGATTCCCAGGGAATCAAAAGAGCAGTTGTCTTCACATGAGGCGGTGACAAAGGTTACTTATCGTGCAAGGCGTGGGAGGTGTTAGCAGAAACCATATATATATATATATATATAATATTGCAATTGGCAAATAAATTTACTAACACAAATAAAGAATACAAGAAGATCAAACATAGTACAAATGGTCCCTGCAAGATGCACTATCTTTTGCTAGCCTATCCTCTAATTCAATGACTACGCTAAAAGCATGCTTAACATATATGCGATAGCTACACTAGAGAAAAGGAAAATGGGTTTCTTCAATCCAATCTACAAGATTCCAATGATATAAAACGGCAGATGCTCTACCCATTTGATTAGCTGAAATAGGATCTCCTTTAAGTTTACGAGTTTACCCTGACAATCTCCGATGCTCCTGGCATCGTACCAACAAAGCAACAACCTCTGCCTCTAGGGATGGCAATGGGTCAGGCTTAAATGGAGACCTACCTCGACCAGCTCCTATTATGGCCGGGTCAGGAGGGTATCATCAGGGATAGTTCGTGGCTTGCATCCTATGATTCGTATCCTTCTCTGGTCCATCCGGCATTTCTTCTGTCAATGAGGCCAAATGCTTGCTTAAGGTTAGGCCTTAGGGAGTCTGAAAGATTGGGTCTTTACAATATCATTGTGGAGGGTGACTCTATTTGTTGTTTTCATTGGGCTCTGAGGTTTTCTAAGCTGCTCAGGTGTTTGACAAAGTGGCTAAGGAAGTCTTACAGTTGGCTTTAATCGTTAATGCTTCTTTCATCCATGTCAATCGCAATGTTAATGGGGAGGCAGATTCCTTGGCCAAGGAAGGAATCAGGCGTCCTGCTTCACTCATCATAGGAATCTTCCTAGTTGTTTAATTTGATTTTTGGTTCTGTGGGTGTTTCTCCTCTGTTCTATTTCTGTTTTTCAAAGGTTTGCTTTTGTAGCTCTTCAGCACATGCCTCTTACCCTAGCTAGCTTCTAATAAAATTATCATTATCATTCAAAATAAGTATAAAAAAAAATTATGGTCGTGTTTGGCAGTGTTAGTTGGGTTCCAGAGTATGGGTTTCAAATTCTGACCTGAGTTGGGTTTGGGTTTTGGTGCACCCCTTTTTTTCATTCATTTATATCACTCAGAAAGTTTAATACAGACAATTCCACTAGCACAAGTGGCAATGAGCAGTGGCATACTACTAAAGGTCAGGGATTCAACTCCTAAGATTCGCAAGATTTCTTTTGAAATTTTTAAAATAAAATAAACCCATCATGGGGCGGGATTGGTATCATAGGCACTAAACCAATCATGGTGCGGTTTATGAGGCAAGTCATGTGCCAGTTGGGTCAGGCATGGGGCAAGTTATCTGTCACTTAGGGCAAGTCATGTGTCACTTGCAATCCTTATCTGCCTCATTTGAGACAAACAGTACTGTGCCTAAAAATATATGTAGGCTTGTACCATTATGATTCCACATTACACTCTCCCAGCCGTGCAATTCTTCCCGACAAAGCTACCATTAAAAGATAACTTCAAAAGCTCCTCGGATGTAGATAGCCAAGCTAGCAGGCAAACAGAAGATAAAGCCACCACCAATTCATACCTTGTAATTCTCTTCTAGTATAAATATTTTTATTACAATACATTCTTTCATTTTTACATGTTTAGATGAAAAACAGAACAGTTGTGAACCTTCTTGACACTTAGCTGCATATTGTTCTCAATTTAGATCACACATCCTTGAGATTCACGGTTTTTTTTTCTTCTGGTCTTCAGTTTTTTGAGTTGATGTGAGGGATTTGCAATAATTGAATATATCAAAGGAATATAGTACAAAAAGAAGAGAGAGATCAAATGATCTAATCTCCACCGATTACAATCTGAAGCTTCAAGGAATATTTAATTTCAGGTTTTCATCAATTCCATTTATGTTGTAGCCTCAACCTTTCATACTTGCAGGGGATCATTTAATATTAAAATTTTAATTCATACAATTTGCAGAAAAAAGTTGGCTATGAAGGTTGATGGCCCACCAAGATCGGGTAGGCCAAAGAGGACGCAGATGGAGGTAGTAAAATAGATATGAAGAAGTGTAACTTATCTGAGGATTTGGCTCAAGATAGATTGGAATGGAGAAACACAATTTGTGTAGCCGACCTCAACATAGTTGGTAACAAGGTTTTGATGATGATGATGATGATGATGACTATTTGTAGATACCTTAAAATATAGGGACAATTTTTTATTTATTATTTTTTTTTCCTGCTAAGGAAGAGATCTATTATAAAACAACCATCAGTTTCAACAACATGACATATGTAAGACTTTGACATTAGCACTAGAACAATTTGCCTGATAGCAGTTATCAGTCATTTTAGAAGTGTACTATGGCTAATGCCTCAAGACTTGCCTCATGGAAGGGCCCAAAAATTCCACATGCCTCAAGTTAAAACCCTATATCCTATGAATGCCCAAAATAACAACATGGATAATAGCAGAAACAACCACGGATAATGGCAGGGACACGGATTTAACACATAGTGAAGTACTAGATACAATCATGGTTTAAAATCGAGATCGCGGTCACCATCGCAATAGACCCTGAAAAGCGTTATGGCGCAGCATCGCGTCGCGGTCATTGCGATGAAAATTTTTATTTCACCCCCAAAAGTCCAAAAAAATATCCAAAAATCCAATATATTATAAAATGCTAGAAAACAAATTTTTTTCTATAGTAAACACTTTAAATCAAATATTGGTCACTCTAAGTCATAAGTCATAACATCTTGTATCGCCATCTTCAGGGGCCGACCTAAGTAGTAGGGACCTGGGGCGAATTCAAATGCCCATAGAGTTGAATGGGCCTTGGAGCATGCACCGCATGTCTAAACTTGTCACTCCATATATGTCTAAAGATAACCCCACATATGTAAAGCTTCGCTGGTAAAAAAAAATTAAATATATATATATATATGCGGCAATACAGTGCTCCCTCTTCTTTCACCTCTTTTTTCGAAACCTCTTCACACCGATTGTCAATCGAGCTCGTCGTCGCCGGTCCCTGTGTACGGGTAGGCTTACCGCATCTTCATCTGCCAACGTATCTTAATATTCAAATCCTAATCCCAAACCCTGAATCCCCAAGTACCTAATCCAATCCATAAGCCCTAACCACCAAATCCAAGCATATCTACAAACCAAAAATGACCAAATCCATTCATGTTATCATGTCTTCTTACCCTCACTACGATTCAAGATGGAATTCCACTCTCATTATCCAAAGGTTGGAGGCTCTTAGAAAGTGAAAATGGAAAGTGTGGGTGTCCTCAAAATGTTGTTGTATTCAGTCTTCTCACACACTCACTCACGTTGAATTTTGTGATCTCCCATTGGGCATTGATTTTGACATCAATTTAGTGTGAAACACGATAATGTGAGTCTAAGTTTCTAAAATCAATGTTAGAATCATTTTTTTATCCATTTAATGCTTTTTGGTACTTTGATTCACATCTTCATCGCTCAATATACAATAATTGTCATGCATTTAGTTGAATTCCATGAGTTGGACATTTTCAAAAAAAAATGTTTAGGTGTTATTTGGTAATGTGAACAAAGTCTAACAATTTTTTTTTCTTCAAATGTTAAGTCTAGCAAAATTTTAGCCCCACCCAAACAAAAATCCTAGGTCCGCCACTGGCCGTCTTATATGAAATTTGTAAAGTCTGTTCTGAATTAAATAAATTTACACACCCACACCCACACCCACACCCACACCCACACCCACACCCACCCATATATATATATATATTAAAATAAGTTGAAATATCACAAATTTTATAGCATGCATTGCAACCTTAATTTTGAACTAACCATTAGTATTAAACACTAAAAGTCAAGAAACTAGGAGCAATAGTAGTGCAGTACTCAATTACTCAATCACCATGTAAGTTGAGAGTGAATTTCAAGTTTCAAGTAACATTTAATACTACATCAAGATGAATTAATTAATTAAAACATCGGAGTATGGACATAGGGATATTGTAGTTGAGGAGGGAAGAAGCCTTCATATGAGAATCCACTAAAATCTCGCAAATCACTTAAGTTTTGGTGAAATAAGAGGCTTGGGAAGCTCTAATACAATCTCAGGAAGCTCCACAAATGGTTTGGGAAAGAAAAAAGTGAGAGAGGAGAAAGAAATTTAAAAAAAATCATTGTCAGCCGTTATTTTGACCGTTATAACCGTTATTTTGAAAATAATGGCTGTTATGACTGTTATGGACCGTTATTTTCACCATTTTTTTTAGACTGTGACCGTTGGGACCAATATATTGAAAATAAAGTAACGGCATAGGCTGTTACCATTTCATAACGGTCGTTATGAAACGGTAATGGCCATTTTTTTTAACCATGGATACAATACAACACGATACATTGCTTATTTTGACGTATCAAAGCATCATAGCCCTTATTTGATTATCATTCATGTCCAAAAACAGGGTCCATATCTGGTTTTTTCTGGTCTGGTCCTCTGGGTAACTGGGTAATCATAGTGCTAATTTACACAAAATAGTATAATATCATCAATCAAGAAAATGGGGTGATAATTAATGCAGGATGAGCATAATTAATACCAAGTGCTTCAATCAACATCTTTGGCTTTAGCGTTTTCAGCTTCTGCACCGTTTCTGCAAAATGGCCGCTTCCTTGATCCGACAAATCATCTCGATCAACACTAGTAATCACCACATAATCTAAACCCCATGATGCAATTGCCTCAGCCACATTAGAGGGTTCATTTGGATCTGGGGGTGGAGGAGTACGTGATGTTTTCACATTGCAAAATCTGTAAAGTGTAGAATAAACAGACCGTCAAAAATCACATAATCCAAAAAAAGAAAAGATGCATCCTTAAATTTGAAAAAAAAAGAAAAGAAAAGAAAAAAGAATTCATCCTTCAATATCTTCAAATGCATTAAAAAATCACAGGATCCAAAAAAACGACAATAGAAAAAGATTCATCCTTAAATTTCAAAAAAAAAAAAAAAACGATTCATCCTTCAATATCTTCAAATGCATTCAATGTGTAACTATTATAACCTTATTAATAACAATGTCAACACATTTGAGTTTTAGAGTGTAATTGATCTGCAATACATAGTAAACAAAATGCAGGTTATTATATTTGATATGTGATTCAATGACTTATATAGTCATGATAAAAGAAAACTCTTCTAGTTCACAGGGGTTGGTCTGTTGCCCAAAGGTTCAAGGCATTCTTGGGTGTTTAGGAGTTGTTTCGTTTGCCTTTTGAGCATGGGATATGAAAATGGATTTTACATATGTAAGGGGTTCATACTTAACTTTTTCATATGCAAATGCTACATATGTTAAACGCATTAACATGTTTGTTTGGAAGCACCATTCTCACATGAGTAAATGCGTACATCCAACAGTTTTAGATGGGTTTGGATTGACGTTTTTCACAAATTTCGCAAACTCTATGAAATCTAAGCTACGAAACTAAATGTCTTGATGCTTACCATTAATATGATATGAGAACATTGAACGGTTCAGGTCATGAATTGGCGCCCAAAAAAGTGTAGATCCATAGGCTGGATTTTTAACAAATATCTCAAAATCTATGAAGATATAAAATATATGAAGATCTAGAATATGGAACTAAACGTTGAAGGGTTTATTAGACCAACAAAGAAGATGAATGACTCAAATTACCAATCTGGGGCCACATAAAAGCAAAAAACGATGTGGTTGAAGGGATTTGATCCCACAAATCGGACGCCAAATTGCATCTGCATTGACACTTTTTCCTCATTTACATATGCTACCTGATTTACCACCTCCTCGGTTACATAAATGATTCATTGAAAGGGGCCCATTTACACTCCATTTTCACACCTCATTTATGGATTTGATGCATGAATGCAAACAAACATGATCTGCTTGTTGTGTTACGCCTGGCATCATTTACATATGTAAATGAGTGCAAACAACTGGCCCCATTAAGGCATAAGACTTTGCTTGGCAAATGGCTATGGTAAGATTAGTGATACCGCAGATGATGTAGCCATGGGCAAATTTGTAAAAAGATTTTTTAAATATATGTTTTTAGTTTAGAAAAACCTAAGAAGATTTCCTTGATCTAGCTAGATAGTTGAGTGGCATGTAATCAATAAGAGAAAGCAACGACCTCCCTATTTAGAAAAAGAGAACGGCATGTAATCAATTCATGGAGAAGAAATGAAATCCTATCTAGGGTTCCTAATAGGTAGGATTGTCATCACATCTTTCAATATACATTCAATTTACTCTTTCCTTCATTATTGTGATTGCACTGAGCAAGTGTCTTCCCTTGTGTAAAAACTGCTGGGTTACCAATTATGATGACTCCAAAGGCTAGGCATCCATGATGAGTCTGTAAAGACTCCATTGATCATTGCCCCACACACAGCAATCCATATTCTTTTTTTCGTTTTCTAGCCCTGTTGATGTGAGATTGACCAATGATAGCAAGGTTATAGCCCTTCACGGGATCAAAAATCAGTCTCGACATTCCCTTCCTTGTTTTTCTGTTGTGTGATTTTGCTTGTGCAATTCATTTGGGGAGTGATCCCCCATGAAGATCAGTGAATAGTGTTGAGGCAATGCATTACATGATCAGGGCACTCAGTATCCTTTACACAGAGGTTCAAATAGAACTGTCAAGGCATTTGCCATGAAAAGGATTGTAAGAGGGGAATAACTCTCCTATTCCCTTGTACAAAAAAAAAAAAAAATTTTGGATTTTTCTCAACTTTTTCCCTTAAGGTCTGCGAGCTTTTAGGTCTTCTCAGATTATTTATTTTCCTTTGTTGAATCCCTTTGGGTCAAGTTGTGCTCAAGGGGGATCTCTTGGTTGTAATTAATTTACAGTATGTATATGTTGTACTTTAATGCCGTTTACCTTCCTTTAATAAACTATACCAATCTAAATAACAACAAAATCGCCTCCATGAAACAAAAACTAAGAAAATACATAAAATTACTACAATAGAAATAATAACAAAAATATAAAAAAATCTAACTTAAAATCATATTAGTAACTATTATATTCTGAAAAAACAAACTGCACAAAACTTCAGCAGGAAAAGTGGTCAAGTCTTCTAGCAACATACTCATCATTTCCATTTTCAAATGCATTTAGAGTGTTCCAGCCATTCTGCTATCACATTTCAGATCTGGAAAAATGAGGGTTAAAATAAAACAAAATTAAAGAAGCTAAATAACACAAGAAATACATGTTTGTAGTATGCTATGCTACAATTAAAAAGTGCTACATGTTAAATTACCAGCTTCTATGTTTGGAAGTCATTTCAGGTTCCCACTTTCTTCTCAAAATAAAATTACCCAAAAAAAAAAAAAACATCAACTCTCTCACACTAAAAAAAAAACTAACCAAAATTCTAATGAACAAAATGGCTAAAGTTTTTACTTTCTTGAATATGAAGCAACATAACAAAGAAAACTAACAAAAAGAAATAACATAAACACATCAATTATCAAGCCACATTCAAAACCACAAGTTTCCAATGAAGAAAATACCTAAAAATCCCTCCTTTCTTTAATCCAAAACAAACCCAACAAGAAAACTAACAGAAAACACCATAAAAACACATTAGTCATCGACTCTCATTCACAATCAACCAAAATCCTAACAACCCAAATCCTCAAAAACCCCAACTTTCTCGCATCTGAAACAATAAAAAAATAAATAAAAATCACAGAGAATCAACAAAAAAAGGCAATTGATTACTAGCCTGCATCCACGAGTGCAGGTATCGCCGAGGATCATGATGGTGGCGTGGCGGTGCCGGTCTCGCCGCCGGACCAGCACTCTCCGAGATTGGGGCAGCGGGCCTCTTCGCAGACAGTGTGGAGGTTGAGATCCCTGAGCTTCTTCTTGATCTTGGCGTATTTGGAGCCGCCGGGGATCGTTTTCCTTCATCCATTTGGGCTTTGGGAGGGGTTTCTTCTTCGATCCGACCTCGACCGAGTACTCGTCGCTGTCTCGGAGACGGGTGAAATCGGCTAGTGATGGAGATTCGATGGCAAGGCGGGCTCGGAGATCTGCAAGTGTTTTAGGGTTTTGGAGGGAGGAGAAGAGGGAGAGGGAGAAGAAGAGGTAAGAAGGTTTTGAAAGATCTTGCAAGGGAAAGGAGACGAGGATACATGATGCTTTCTTTCTTCTTTCTCCTCTCTCTCGCTCTCTTGATGCTGCTTCCTTGGAGATGATTTGATTTGTGTGTTTGGTGGTGACCGGACCTTAGAGGGGGAGGATGATTGGAAAATACCAGATTTGGGACCCATTGGGATCCCATAGGTTTTATGGGTTTTGTTGGGTTTAGAAGGAAGGTCTCTATGGTTATGAACTTGCTAGCAAGAAGACCTGGGATTAAATATTATTAAATTCTTACATCAAATTGCGATCTCCTTTGATCGTTAGGAAAATAAACTAAGATCATTTAATATTTATGGCGAATTTTAACTAAAAATTAGAATAAATTTTAATAAAGAGAATTCATTGAGTAAAAGAAAAAAATTAATATGAAACTTGATAAAAAACAAATTGAACCCATGATGCCCGGGCCGTATTTGGAACAGCATGGATTCAATGTGTTCTTATATTTATATATTTGTGATTAGTTACATAAAGAAATTTATTTCCCTTATGTGAGGGCCACACCCCTTGTGGACCCTCACTTATATTTGAATTGTTCTAATTATATTATATAATATCTACTTATACTAATTAATAGGGGCTAGTGAGGGTTAGTTATACTAATATAATTCCTAACTAATAGGGTATTAAATGTTTAAGGGAAGTACTGTCAAGTGTCAAAATTTTCAGATTTTTCTGAATGAGGACACATGGCAGGACTGGTTTTTCTCTTATATATAGATAGATAGATAGATGATCCAAGTCCTAGGTAAGGGTTAGTAGCTTTGGAGAAAGTTTACTATTTGCAGGGGATTAGTCTGCCATTTTGTAAAACTTGAGGAGTCAAACTTAATTTAAAAAAAAGATCAATTTTGGGTCCATTGGGTAGAAGACTTAATTTCGAGAAACTTATATATAGGACTGAAGCCCTAGAAGCCCCTCGTTTTCCACCATTTGTTCGCCAATGAATGAAGGATCTATTTGTAAATTTTTAGGGGCTGTTTGGGGGCTTTACTAATTGAGTAGAGAGAAGTAAAGATTAGAAAATAAATAAATAGGTCATGATGGTATTTTATTTTCATATGTTTATCTTTTATATAGAAATAAAGAGGTTTTTTTTTTTTTAGTGGAGAAATGATGCTACTTTTTTTACTTTTTTAAAAAAAAAAGCTGGGATTTTGAATTAAAGTGCTTTTGATGTGACTTTTTTTAAGAAATAGGGGCTTTATTTCACTTAACTCTATTAGTAGGATCGATCCCCTTGACAGCCACTTTGAGCAAGTGCTTAGCAACATCTTCCTTGTAGTTCTCTCAAATCCCCATTCTAGTGAGGGTTTTCTCTTTTGGTTCTTCTAGTTTTCGACTCTTTTTCAGCTAAGGAGATTACATGCAAGTGGTTTTTGTTGTAAGGTTTGATATTAGGGTTGATTTTGCAGTTGGTTTCTTACTTCTTAGAGAGAGGGTTTCATAGCTTGGGTGCCCCAATTTCAAATGTTTTCTTTCATTTCAACTTAAGGCAAGTTAACAAATGTATTTGATTTTTATCGAAGATAGAATTTCTGTTTTCCATATTATAAGTTGGAATGCCAAAATAGAAACCCATGGGCATAGGCCCTGGCACACAAAATATTCTTGTTGCACAAACAAAGTCCTCATAAATGTAAAAATTGTCCAGCTTGATGTAGTTACTTGGTTAAAAATATTAACAAATTTAGAAACTGTGAGGGAAATATTGACTTTCCTAGGGACCTTTTTATAATTAAATAGTGTACATAGGAATTCAGTGTTGCACTTGCTTAGACAAAACAAAATGAATGGTCCATAATATATAAGTCGGCCATCGGTAAACCCTCTCGTGCATAGATGCATAATACTCCCGTGACGACAACTTTCTTTTAATACCACCAGTAATGGCCGGTGTCCAATTAAATCTAACGTGCTCTAATTTCCAGCTACCACCACCTCTTACCCCAGGGCCACATATTTTTATACAAGCTAAGGAACAACAGTAGATAGAATGGCAAAAACAAGAGATAAAAGTGTACAATTGGAAGGTGGCACAGTTGGTAACACTGGTAATGCTCACTATTGATTTGAGGCATGTAGTATGTTACCATAAAACCAAAAGGCCAACACAAAAGAAAAAAGGAAGGGGGGGGGGAGAAGAAGAAGAAATAGGAAGGCCTTCTAAGTTT
The DNA here is from genome assembly GCA_012931725.1 of Litsea cubeba. Classification (NCBI taxonomy): domain Eukaryota; kingdom Viridiplantae; phylum Streptophyta; class Magnoliopsida; order Laurales; family Lauraceae; genus Litsea; species Litsea cubeba. Next base: position 21,523,614 of record CM022944.1, on the reverse strand, counting down.
CCAATCCCTGTACAATATACACGTTCAAATTCAAAATCCCATGCTCAACCGCTGATTTCTCCACCGTGTGAATTTGCATTACTCCTCATGAGAACCCATTCGCTGCAAAGCAAGAAGTAGATTCAAGTAGCCACCTAAAAAAAAAAAACATAAATTAAGAATGCAGGGTATATTTCTACTCATTTTGCCAAGTTTCTGAATTCGGAGGCCAAAAAGGGCGATTAGAATCTTTCTCCATACCTAGGATGAGATGATGTAAGATTAGAACGAGCGAGTACTTCAAAATTAGTATTTGATCACATTGATGCCGTAACCAGAGATCGTACATGACCATGTGGAAAGCCATCGAATTTGGTTGGAGGTGAAATGCCAAAACAAGTGCTTTTGGACTTAATTGCATACACCAGAAGTATCGTGAGGACAAAAATTCAGGCAGATTGGCAAACTGAAATATTAAACGGCTTCATTAAGATAGATATTCAAGCAAAAGTCCTATCATAAACGTCAGTATGAGTTATTAGTACTGGCCTGACTTCAAATAACTGTCACCACGTAATGGTTTTGGAAAGGAAAATTGCACACATTACGCCCGGTGAAAGGCCAAAACACTCTGGAAATAATCATATGAGGATTTAAATGAGATTTGAATCATTTGAAGCAGTTGAATGACTTCCACATTCGATAGATCACACTTGTTTTTTTTCCGCCATCCCATAATGGTTTCGGTTATCAAATAACATTCAGCAGCTCCATTATCACCAATTATCATCATCATCAAACCTTGTCCAAAACATGTTGGGTTAGATATATGAATTATGTTTCTCCATTCCGTCTATCTTGGACCAAATCCTCTCATAGGTTGTACTTCTTTAGATCTATCCTTCCGACCTCCATCTATATACTCTTCGGTCGACCCCCTCTTTCCTTGGGCCACAAAACCTACATAGAAAAACTTTTCCTCACCCATGCCAATGTGCATTCGATGTCCAAACATCTCAAACGAGTTTACTACTACCCCTAAATGCCTGCAATGCACTTATTTCTAATTATGTCTTTCATAGCTTATCACACATCCATCTGAACATTCTCATCTTTGCTATACTCATTTTTGCATGATTTATTTTAGATTGGCCAACATTTTGCTCTATTGGTCTAGCCTAATATAATTGTTGTCTTGGGAATTTTTTCCTTTAATCTTATTGGAATGTGCCCATCACAAAGCACTCCAAAAGCATCTCTCCATTAGTCCTCTTCAACCATCTAGCTCCTATCCTATGTTCTTACTAATTATAGAACCAAGGTATCGAAGGAATCTCTTTTCATTTTGTCAGAGTTCATACCTAGGTTGCAACAAAAAGTTCTATAGAGGTTGTCAACTACATGACGCAACCCTCCTTTGTCCAAGCTTGGGACCTACCTAACGCAGCCCTCCTTTATGGGGGTGGTAGTTACAACAACCGGAGGAGTTAATATGAATTTTAAAATATTTATTAATAATTATGGTGGTGAAACAGCCTTGTTAATTAAATTGGTATTTCACTGGGTTAGTAACTGCTGCAAATCCAAAAGACCTTTTTTCTCCTAATAATGCTTCCTCCATGCAGAAAAGAAAGAAAGAAAGAAAGAAAGAAAGAAAATTCTCATTTCCCATTTCTTGTTGCAGCAGTGGACAAGTGCCATAGTTATGTTTCTCAACGTGGAAACATTTATTCTAACTTTTTTCTTTGTCAATGGTGTCAATACTCAATACATAAATATCCTTTAGTCTGAGCTTGTGCTCATCTATATATATCATAAAACCTTTTTTACACTGTAGGAAACATCTTGAAAGCCACATAAATAGATATAAATGTATGTAGAGAGAGAGAGAGAGAGAGAGATCCGCCCTACTTAGAATGTACTGCTTTGCTTTTTTTCAATGAAAAGTTACCATTAAAAAAACTATAAATCCATGAATATGCATAAAGTTTTTGTCTGTAAGGACTTTACCTCAACTAATCTCTTATGCATTGCGATGAATTCGTCATCTGATATGGCCTTGAGAATAGATTTCAGCTGGTAGACATCAGCCTCCTTAAGTATGAGAGAAAATTTTCGCCAATCAAGAATGTCATTGAATGGCAAGTCATAGTAATTAGACAAAATTACTGCAAAAAAAATGGAAAAAGGAAAACAAAAACCTACTTAGAAAGAATATTTTACAAAACAGGGAAAAAGGATACCAAGTCAATGTAATGATACATTTGGGGAAAGGTTTGTTTTTAATTATAAGTTCTGTTGTGAGTTCTTTGAAACTTTAGAGCCCAGCAGCCCATTTATCTCAAATTTTAAAGGGGTAAAAAATACTCACCAGGAACACATCCATAATGGATTGAATCTGTTATACGAGCACTATTGACCTGGGAACCACCAGGGCATATGCAGAATTTAGTCCGGTAAAATGTTTTCTGATAAACAAGCTCCCCAATAGCCCTATTATGCGATTGTTGCTAATAGCAAGTTCCGTGTCATTCTCCCAAACACGTGCAAGGATAACTCTAATCCTGGAATTCCGATGACCAGCCCAGAAGCCCAGTATTGTCCTGTGATATATTCTTGTTAATATTAGCACTGATTAACTCAAGACAAGAATCCAAGCAACTGTTTTATTAAACCATGGATGTAATTTTCCACAGTGGCATACACTAATGAACAACAAACTTAGGTATACAACTGTAACAGATAATAAATGCTCTGTCAAAATTTTAAAGCAAAGCTACATAGCCGTATTTTAATAGACAGGAAACAGAATATGTAGATTATTATTACTATATAAAATATTCTAACCTGTTTTCTATATCATTTCCTCCGGCCGGCAGAGCAAATGGTTGCAGTATTTGAGGGAGAGCCACATCCTTGTGTGGGATGTATCCAACATCATAGCTCGGGGAACATACAACACGGATGGAATTCTTGACAAGAAATGGAAGTCCTTCAGTTGCTCTCACACCAACATCATGGCAAGTCACAAAAAAATGATCAGCACCCAGGGTCCTATTCCAATAAGGGTACTTGCTCATTAAACTTTCAACATAGTTCCGCACAATCACGGTCATGTTCTCATAAGTTGTGCCCTACAATCATTTAAACATACCAAATAAGACATAAATCATGTAGCACATAAAGGGTGTTGAGTTCAGATAAATGATTTTCAGACACACTGTTTTCCCACCATTTTTTTTTTTTTTTGCCCTTTTCCCTACATCCAAACAATCCCATATTAAACACAGCATATTTTTCTTGTCATTCAGAATTTAGTAAAACTGACCCCTGTATCACTCTACAATGTCAATTCATACCCATTTAGTCCCTAAATATATAACCATTGTGTAAGCTCGTCTAAATGTGTAAATCATCACTCAGTGAATGCCTTCCTGTGCATGCATATGCACCAGTAAAGCACTTGCACATATATGGAGATCCAAAATGAGTTTCTGATGAATATACAAGGTGTAACTGTTTGGAATGAAAGTCAAGTGCATGCAAGCTCATCAAAACATACAGCTGCAGATAATGTCTTTTAGAACTAAGTAATGAAGTGTATGATACAGTAGCAAGCATTTTGGAATTTCAATCCAGCAACCTGGTTTCAATGACTTCAATTCCAGCTTTCCAAGTTGTACTTTTCCTCTCTAAACTCCTATAGAAGAATTCAAATTTAAAGGTTGACAAGTTTTTTACAGGTGACTTGTGTTTTAAAATAATCTTATCCTACCCCCCACACGAGACCACCACATGACAAAGCACCAACACGCAGCACAAAGACGAATTCACCAAGAAAAACGAATGCACTCATCATCATCATCATCATCATCATCATCATATCATACCTTCCCTCTCATCTTGTGACAAGAGATAGGAATAAAGAAGAGATGCGCGCGATCGGGATCGTCCGTTCGAAACCTACTCTCCCTGATATTCTGGAAGAAATAACCCTCGCTCGCATACTTCCCCGTCAGCTTCCTCGGCGTCTGGTAGAACGTGTTCGGATCTCCATCCGGATATATAAACACCTTGAAATTCCTCTCCATCTCCTCGTAATTCCTCCTAAAAACCTCCGGAGAGTGATACACAGAAGAAGAAGACAAGCCCAAACCCTCAGAATCTCCATATCCATCTCCATCTCCATCTCCATCTCTTCTTCGATCTGCATCTGCATCTGCATCTGCATCGACCTTCAGATCAGATCAAAACCTGAGTCATGAATTAGGGAATCCGGAAAGGAAAAGATGAATAAAATTGAGTGTGAAAGATCGGAATCTGGATTGCTTTTTTTTTTTTTTTTGAAAAAGATGATGTGGAGGAGAGTACCTGAGGAGGAGGGTTTATGGAGAGATCTGAGTGGTATTGGAGCGGGGGATAGATGGATTTGAGAGAGAGGAATGTGTAGGAGATTAGGGTTAGGGAAGCGAGAGCGAAGAGAATGCGTTGCAGCGAGCACAATGCCAGATGGGGAGGTGGGGGTTTCGTTGGTAACATCGTGGCCGCCGGATTTCTTGTGTTGTGGCGGAGAGAGGTCTTTCCAACGGCTGGGATTTGGCGAACAAGGGGAAAAAGAAGCAGCAGCTTAGAGCTGGAAGCGTGCGTGTTTGGGGAGAGGGGGAGAGAGAGAGTGTGTGTTAGGGGAAGGGAGACATGTCACATGACTTTTTGCATGAGTCAGTTAGAGGGCCACGTCTCGGATCCAAATTCAAAGTCGTGCTTCAATTCCCATGGAACCCACTTCCTTCTTTTTCTTTTTTTTTTGGATTTCAGCATGTTGGATGTCTTGATCAAGAAGAAAATCTAAAAAGGAACTCGAGTTTTTTGAGCAATCCCGCCGGGGATTGAGACAGTTGAATTTCCTGAAATAGTCTCTTCAGCTCATTAAGTCTTAAGAGGGTTGCTCCTGAAGTCTTAGGAGGATAGCTCAGTAAGTATAAGATTACGATTTACATTTGAAACTGTATTACTAAATTAAAGCTATAGGGGAGTTTTACCTGGATTGCATGCGGGTGCGAAAGGATTAGTCCAGTTCAAGAAATTGAGAACCCTCCAATAATAAAAAAATATATATATCTTATAAATACTAGTAGATGAGACCGTGATAGAGTATAGTCAGGTCTCTGAAATAGATCACGTTAGTAGATTGTGTCTCACGCATATACCTTTAATAATTCATAAATAAATAAGAAAAAATGAAAAAAAAAAACATGTTGATTATATCAAAACTGGAAGGCTCCCATGATTTTAGTTCGTCATGGGTAGGGACGCTATTGCCGATATAATAAACATGGGTGGCAAACGGAGGTCTGGTCGAGACAGAATGGGTCGGGTTGATATGAGTTGGGAGTTCAACTCGTATCTGGCCTGATTTTCAACTCTCACAAGATGGGATCAGGCCATTTAAACCGACCCAGCCTTTATAATCTTGACCCAAATCCAACTGTTTTACAACCGTCACAGGGTGTGTGTAAGTGCACAAAAATTCACGGACCCGGGGGGGGTGGTGTTCTTGAGACTCACTGAGGAGGATGAAGGCTGAAGCTCCTCGTCTCCTCGTTGATGATGGAAGAACCGATGCCTGAGTACCTGGAAGAGGGAGAGAAACAGGTCAGAGGACCCTGGCTGTGGGCAGCGCAGGGCTCTCCGATGCCTAAGTTAGTATGAGAACTGGACAGTAGGGTGGAGATTTTAGGGAAGAAGGTGATACCAGCGTGTCGTTCTCTCGGAGGGGGCCAGAGATCCCCCTTACTGTTTCTGGTTTAGCTCCTTTTATAGAGGAGGAGAGGAGACAAGGAGGTGACTCTGTCAGGGAGCTGTCCAATCGTGGCACGTCGTGTCGCATAGGGCCATACCCGGGTGTCTGTGGACGCCGTTCTGTCAGAAGATATGGGCGGTGCCCTTGTCTTGTCGCACGTGCTGTAGCGTGCTGGAGCATCCAAGGGAAGACAGCTGTCAGTCCCTGCCTTGGCTAGCCCTGGCATCCCGACTGAGGTCGGGGAGCCGAGGTCGGGGATGACCCTGACTTGGCTAGAGACCTCGTGGAGATGCCGAAGTGGAGGAGTCGTGTAAGGGACTGAGATGAGCCTTTGGCTGAAGTGGGAGCACTTGGCCGAGCTGGTGGTAGTTAAGACGAGCCTGGTCGAGTGGCCTAGCTGGCGCCGGAGCACGAGATGGAGCATCGGCCGGTCTTCCGGTGAGTTCGGAAATATCCCCACACAATAGCCCCCCAGCTTCTGAGCTCAATAGACTACTCTTTTGAGGTTAGAAGGTAAGTATCATGGAGGATGACTGGCTGGCAATGGACCAGAGCTAGAGGTTGGCATTACTGCTAAGCTGTAACAGGGTGCTTCTGCCGAGCTAGAGAGTCACACAACTGCCGAGCTGGAGAATGGGTACCAGAGATGCGCTTATGGAGGTCCCACTGGCTCGTCACCCAGGGGCATGTGCCGGGCATCGGGCGCAAGGGCCGAGATGCGCCTGCCGCAACGCAATGGAGATCCCACTGGCTCGTCACCAGGGGCCTGTGCCGGGCATCGGGCGCGAGGGCCGAGATGCGCCTGCCGCACGCAATGGAGATCCCACTGGCTCGTCACCAGGGGCCTGTGCCGGGCATCGGGCGCGAGGGCCGAGATGCGCCTGCCGCACGCAATGGAGATCCCACTGGCTCGTCACCAGGGGCCTGTGCCGGGCATCGGGCCCGAGGGCCGAGATGCGCCTGCCGCACGCAATGGAGATCCCACTGGCTCGTCACCAGGGGCCTGTGCCGGGCATCGGGCGCGAGGGCCGAGATGCGCCTGCCGCACGCAATGGAGATCCCACTGGCTCATCACCAGGGGCCTGTGCCGGGCATCGGGCGCGAGGGCCGAGATGCGCCTGCCGCACGCAATGGAGATCCCACTGGCTCGTCACCAGGGGCCTGTGCCGGGCATCGGGCGCGAGGGCCGAGATGCGCCTGCCGCACGCAATGGAGATCCCACTGGCTCGTCACCAGGGGCCTGTGTCGGGCATCGGGCGTGAGGGCCGAGATGCGCCTGCCGCACGCAATGGAGATCCCACTGGCTCGTCACCAGGGGCCTGTGCCGGGCATCGGGCGCGAGGGCCGAGATGCGCCTGCCGCACGCAATGGAGATCCCACTGGCTCGTCACCAGGGGCCTGTGCCGGGCATCGGGCGCGAGGGCCGAGATGCGCCTGCCGCACGCAATGGAGATCCCACTGGCTCGTCACCAGGGGTACGAAGCTCTGGATGACTAGTGGCGGCAGAGGACCGTGCGATCAAGGCTGACAGCAGAGGACCGTGCCGTCGAAATGACAGTAGAGGGTCGTACGATCGAAGCCGACAGTAGAGGGTCGTGCGATCAAAGCTGACGGGCGGTCAAAGCTGACGAGCGGTAGGAGGCTTCAGCAGCCCCCCGAGCTGGATGAGACTTCTGTCGTTGAGATGGAGGCGTCCGCCGAGATGGACGCTGCTTGCGGAGCTGGAGGCATCCGCCGAGATGGAGGCGTCCGCCGAGATGGACGCTGCCTGGTCATTGTCGTTGAAATGCTTCTGGGCTCGGGCTTCGTCTGCTTCTTGCCTGACGAACCGGTTTACCCTGGTCATCAGTGCTGCCATAGTAACCACGGGATGCATGACCAAGTCCCTCCGAAGCTCGTTGCCTGGTAGGAGGGCTTGTTGGAAAGACAGGACTGCTATTGCATCTGAAGTATCCTCGATCTGGCTGTAGACAGTCCAGAACCTTTTGGCGAACCGCGTGACGCTCTCGGTCCGCTTCATTCTAAGGGCCATCAGGTCGGCGGCTGACCTGGGGACGACCCTGTGGGCTTGGAACTTCGTCATGAAGGAACTTCGGAGCTGCTGCCAACTTTTGATCGATCCTTGGGGGAGTGCGCAGAACCACTTTAGGGAGAGGTCCCCGAGGCTGGAAGAGAAAACTCTGCAGTTCATGTGGCCTGCATCGCCCCACACCGACATCCTCTGAGTGAAGTGCCGGAGGTGTGCTGCTGGATCCGAGGTTCCATCGTAAACGACGAACCTCGGGACTTTGAAATCTTCGGGAAGGGGGAAGCTCCTGATCTCTGGAGAGAGGGGAGATGTGCCGAGATCGTCAGAGTTCAGCCGAACTCGAGCGAAACCGGCAACCTCCATGCTTTGTCGTACTGCTTGCTCGATGTGTCGATCAAGCCACTTTCTGAAGTCGTGGCTGTTACCCGGCTTTTGCCATGAGCTTGGTTGCTTCTGTTGTCCTTCAGGGTGTGCCTTTTGGAAGGTGGAGTCGAGGTCGAACCCTTAGAGGATGAACCCGACTGAGTACCCTGCTGTTGGACACTCGCTGGATTAGATCTTGCTCCTGACCTTTCTCGGTGGGGGACCGTCGACAGTGTCAGCGGTTCCTTTCCCTTTCTGGTTCTCCGAGGCATGGTGTTTGGGAAGATGGCTTTTTGTAGCGTTTCCCACATACGGCGCCAATTGTAAGTGCACAAAAATTCACGGACCCGGGGGGGTGGTGTTCTTGAGACTCACTGAGGAGGACGAAGGCTGAAGCTCCTCGTCTCCTCGTTGATGATGGAAGAACCGATGCCTGAGTACCTGGAAGAGGGAGAGAAACAGGTCAGAGGACCCTGGCTGTGGGCAGTGCAGGGCTCTCCGATGCCTAAGTCAGTATGAGAACTGGACAGTAGGGTGGAGATTTTAGGGAAGAAGGTGATACCAGCGTGTCGTTCTCTCGGAGGGGGCCAGAGATCCCCCTTACTGTTTCTGGTTTAGCTCCTTTTATAGAGGAGGAGAGGAGACAAGGAGGTGACTCTGTCAGGGAGCTGTCCCATCGTGGCACGTCGTGTCGCATAGGGCCATACCCGGGTGTCTGTGGACGCCGTTCTGTCAGAAGATATGGGCGGTGCCCTTGTCTTGTCGCACGTGCTGTAGCGTGCTAGAGCGTCCAAGGGAAGACAACTGTCAGTCCCTGCCTTGGCTAGCCCTGGCATCCCGACCGAGGTCGGGGATGACCCTGACTTGGCTAGAGACCTCGTGGAGATGCCGAAGTGGAGGAGTCGTGTAAGGGACTGAGATGAGCCTTTGGCTGAAGTGGGAGCACTTGGCCGAGCTGGTGGTAGTTGAGACGAGCCTGGCCGAGTGGCCTAGCTAGCGCCGGAGCACGAGATGGAGCATCGGCCGGTCTTCCGGTGAGTTCGGAAATGTCCCCACACAGTGTGTTTACTGTTTAGTTCGGATTCCTGGATCCCCTCTACCATTGAACTGTTGAAAGCAGTGCTTCAATGGTGTGGGACAAACCATGGGACCCACTTCCTTATTTTAGGATTTAGCATGTTGGATCTAAGTTCCAAGGGGTGGTAAACGGGTCTTGTCGGGTCAGAATGGGTCGAGTTGATTAGGGGTGTCTATGGGTTGAAGCTCAACTTGTATCTGGCCTGTTTTTTCAGCGGTCACAAGATGGGTCATCCCATTTAACCCGAACCTACCTGACCCAAATCCAGCTCTCTCTCTCTCTCTCTCTCTCTCTCTCTCTCTCTCTCTCTCTCTCTCTCTCTCTCTCTCTCCTGATTTGACATTTTAATTCTATTTCATTTCATCCATTATCCTTGGGTGTGCTTGGTGTCGGCCGCCCACAGATACGCAAATCCCTACGGCTTATGTCAGGTTCTCGGATCCTCTCAACCATTGATTTGCATGCTAAAATGGAGGATTTTTGTTTAGAGTCGTCGATGAATCCAAACGGGAGTGGAAAGCCACTAGGGATGCAAATGGGCATCCGATTCTCTAATTATCCAAAGGTTCAGACACGTAAAAAACTAGATTTGGAACCTATTTTTGGTTCCGATTCATAAACATGCCCAGGTCCGGAACCTAATTTAGGTTCCGATTGATAAATGAGTTTGGTTCTATGTCCATACAGATTCCGACCCGTGGACCCGAAACCTGATATACATGTCTTTAATGTTGTAAATTGTAGCTCAAAATCAATTTTTGTTGGACATTTTTTTATTTTTATTCTTGTATGCAGTAGACTTGATGTACTTTTATAAGTTGAATGATATCATTATTTTAAGGATAAAACAAGAAGTTAAAACCGGTTTTAGAACTAGATTTTGGTCCTTTAGTTGGACCCAATTCTAGAACTGGAATCGGATTCGGAACCAACAAAATAAATCCCGAGTCGAAATTGAACCCGAAACTGGAATCGTTGATTAGAAACAGGTCTGGGTCTCCTAGGTCCATTGTTTCGACTTTGAACTGTCCCGTTTGCAATCTTAGAAGGCGTTGGACACCATGTCCCCGTCTCTTTCCATGCACATGAACTCTGAACAAACGGCCCCTAAGGCTATATTTAGGTTAAGTTGCATGGGGAAAAGAACCCAACACAAGCTAACCTTATTCTATATAAAACGACGTATTTGAGGTTTATAATATTAACGGCAGTGATGGAGCCAAGATTTTCTTCTAGAGGGGGCAAAAGTCTCTCTTAACAAGGAATTTGAGAAAGAATAAAAGAAGTTATTATTTATACCCCAAAGATATTATCACATTGTAATGGGCACAAAAAGTTAAAGACTAGGTATTACATTATACTTGAAAAATGTTAAAAAAGATAAATTTAGATTACTTGTTATATCCAACAATGTTAAAAAAAAAAGGGGTACAAAAGACTATAGCAGAATTGTCAATTGCATAATTTTTAGAATTTTTTTTACTATGTTGCACAGCTTTTCAATAGTGATATTTTCAACGTGAAGACCTCAGGTCATCAACATATAAAACTCAGATAGTTAGAGACCTCTTGTGATGCCCAAATGAAAAGAGAAGGATCAACATAAGTGCGAGCAAATCCCAATCCAACCAGGTAATTGGAAAACCTTTTAAACCAATCTCTAAGCGCCTACTTGAGCCCATAAATAGACTTATGTAACTTGCAAACATGGTTGGGGAAGCATATATCAACAAACCGAAGGGTGCGTTTGGTATTGTGTCATTTGGATATTTCCATGTTCCCATGAGATAGGGTCATGGAAAATATGTTTGAGATATGTAAATCACTGCTTCGAATTTTGATCTAATGGAAAGGAATATCAAAATCTTAACCCGCTGGCATAAAAAAGTTGAAACGAAAATAACTTTTTTCTTTTTTAAGAAACAAATTATGACACAATTATTTTATACTTATTTCTTGCCTTTTAAACAATGTCATCTAAAGATTCCAAATCCTCTCACTTATCCTAATAGCAGGCCCCATTTTCACGATCTCAAAGAAGGTAGCCCCACTTTATAATTTCTAAAGGTGGGTGCATGGATACAATCATAAAAGGTGGGCCCGTATTATAAAATTATATAGGTGGGACCACATTATAAATTCAATGAATGTGGGCATTATCTTCTAATTTATAAATGTGGGCATCACATTGTAATTTCTTAAGGTGGGTCCCGTATACATAATCACAGAAAACATAGTCCCACTTTATAATTCTTACAGGTAGGTCATATGATCGCAATCACAAAAGGTAGAGCCACATTGTAAATCCTATGAATGTGGGCCTATGTTTGGATTTCTAAAGGTGTGTACCACATTGTAATTTTTTAAAGGTGGGTGGCTTTTGTGTTCACAATTAACAAAAAAGATGGCCCCACATTATAATTCATATAAAGGTTGGCCCACAATGTAAATCCTATGAATGTGCTGCCCCTATGTTCTAATTTCTAAAGATAGGCACCACATTGTAATTTCTAAAGGTGAGTAATGTGTCTATAATCACAGGAAATGTGGCTCCACTTTGGCATTTATAAATGCGGGTCATATGGTCACCATCATAAAGGGTAGACCCACATTGTAAATCCTATAAATGTGGGCCCCATATTCTAATTTCTTAAGGCGGTACCATATTATAATTTCTAAAGGTGGATCCCATATTTACATTAAAAAAAGGTGGCCCCACATTATAATTTCTATAAAGGTGGACATACATTGTAAATCCTATGAATATAGGTTCCATGTTTTAATTTTTAAATGTGGATACCACGTTGTGATTTCTACATGTGGGTCTCATGTAGATAATAATAGAGTGCTGCCCACATTGTAAATCTTATATCCGCTCCTGGAAGCAAGACTTTTATAATATTACCAAACAAGGTCTGTACAACATCTTCGAGTGGCCTCGACTGTGATGGCTGTGAGCCCGCCCGTCTCGGCCACAACGGCTTCGACTATTACTTGAGCCTTCGTCGTGGGCCCGACTGCACTTTTCGTCCAGGTAAGTCCTCAAATCCTCATGGGAGGAAGGGATCGTCCTGTTCTGAACTGCACTCCTTTCGCCTTTGCGTCCGGAAGGCTGCCTCAACGAGGCCGCTCCTACGGCTCTTAGCGGCAGTTGGAGCTGGCGGATCAACTTCTCCTGCTCCTGGATAAGAACGTTTTGAGCTGCGACATCCCCTCCATCAGCAGAGTGTCGTGGACGGTGCGACCTGCTGACTGCTACGGCTTTGTCCTTCTGAGGACGCTCTTGTCGCCGTTCGTCCCGTCGGGGAGGCATGACTTCGTCGCCCGGGGACGAATCCTCAACTTGCTCTGGGAATGGAACTGGGATGAAGAGGCGCGAGTCTGGGCATTCTTCGCCTGCAAACGTGAAAGCCCCGCCCCGGACCGCCTTTGAGGAGGGGCGTCCGTTGACGGGCCCGGTAGCTGGACCATCGCTCTTGAAGACTCTCCGCCCTTCTTAGCTTTTGTAGGCATGGTATTTGGGAAGGTTGGGCTAATACTTTCCCACAGACGGCGCCAATTGTAAGTGTAGAAATAGTAACTCACAAGATCATGGGGTGCCTGAAAGGACTTATCCAAACATATAATGAAGGTCAGCAGCCTCAAAGCCTGAAAGGAGAAGAACAAACGGTCAGAGGACCTTGGCCTGAGTGGCGCAAGGCTCTCCGATGCCTAAGTTAGTGTATGAACTGAACAAAGAAAGGAGAGGAAGAAGAGAGGCAGAGTAACAGCTCTAGTAAAACAATTTAATAAAGGGGATTTTACCAAAAAAATGACTTTAAGTGGCCATTACACCAAACATGGAACTTTAGCAAATAGTGCACCAAACGGGGAATCCGTACAGAAAAAAGTAACTTTTTTCACCATTTTTTTAGTGGTGCTATCTACCTTCATTTTTTGTGTTGAGGGTCGACGGCGACCCTGAGCAGGCATAAACTCTTGATCTTCTTCATCTCTTCCTTTAATCGAAAACTCAAACACTTCATCTCTTCCTTTAATCGAAAACTCGAACACCCACAAATCCAAAAATGTCCCAAACAAACCATGCTCTCCATCTCACATAGAAAATGGTGAAAATCCCACCACTTCAAGCTCCTTCATTTTTAAACTCTTCTGCAATTCAACAAACACCTTTCCCTGCATCTATCATCCTCCATCTTCTCCTCTCCTCACGCATGTTCGGACAGGCTCAGTCCCTTCTCCTACAGTTACTCTCAGGCAAGCACTCTTTATCCTTCACCTCATCCTCTTTCCTCCTTTATCCGACCACCCAAAAGGACCCAATTACAATTCTACCTTGCTTCTATTTGACCCCATCATCAATACTATAAAACAATCTCAAATGACTGATGCCGCCCTCTCCCTTTTTGATCAGGCTATTGCTCGCGGAGTTCGACCCAACTCCAACACCTTCAACAATCTGATGAATTCTCTGTTGAGATCTAGCCGCTTGAAGAGCCTCGTCGGGCTTTTGAGGATTCAAAGAATGCGATTCAATTGGATAATTACAGTTTTGGTATCATGAATAGAGGTTGTTGTGAGATGGGTGATTTGATGCTATCTCAAATGGGGGACGCGGGTTGTATGCCGAATGTTGTTATATACACTACGTTGATTGATTGGATTGGTTCGGGGAAGAGATGAAGAAGGAAGAAGATGAAGAGTTTATGCCTGCTCAGGGTCGACGGCAACCCTCACCTGTTATAGCGAGGGTTGTCGTCGACCCTTAACACAGACAATGAAGGTCGATAGCGACCACACAAAAAAAATGGGGAAAAAGTTACTTTTTTTGTAAGGATTCCCTATCTGGTGCACTATTGGCTAAAGTTCCTTGTTTGGTACAGTGGCCACTTAAAGTTATTTTTTAAGTAAAATTCCCTTAATATAATGTTGCCAAATAAGTTTTGCAGAATATAGTTTCGGCACAACCCGATCTCAACGCAATCTAATCCAAGCACAAAATTGGGAACAACACGAAAACGATGCCAAACGGGCCCTATTACTTCATGAAGAATACCATGAAGAAATGTGTTAACGTCTAACTGATGAAGTGGCCAGTTGAAATTCACAGCTAGAGCTAGCACAACCTGAATTGTAGATTGTTTCACAACAAGGCTAAATGTTTCATTGTAATCAATGCCCACCTCTTGGTGAAATCCCTTGGCAAATAGCCAAGGTACGTATCGAGCTATAGAGCCATCAGGTTTGAGTCTGAACACCCATTTACAGCCTACAGTGTGTTTTGAAAGAGTCTTAAGGATAAAAAGACCAGGTTCCTTGTATTTGAAGAGCTGAGAACTCCTCAGACATGGCATTTCTCCAGGATGGATGTTTAGAGGCCTCAGAATAGCGGGTCTGTTCTACACTATCAAAGTAAGTGTGAGTTGGGAGAGAGACAATGTGTTGTTTAGTGGTGAAGCAGGTCTTTCTCTATACCAGACTTGGAGCGAGTGGTCATAGGGTAAGAAGTAGCAGGCTCAGTAGGCAAAAGTTGAAGTTTGAGCTGTCACATTGTCAATTGATGTATGAGTATGGCTGGGATGGCTGGTAGGCTATGATGCCTAGATACGGCATGGATACAATAATGACACGGCAGGGACACGGATTTTACACATAAAAAGTAAAGTATCAGATACGATACAACACGATACGTTGCCCATTTTGAAATATCGTTGCATCATAGCTGGTAGGTATAGTCTTGATATGTGTGGATGAGATTGGCTGGGTGAAGACTCATTAGTAGCCCTCAGGACATGTTTCGGTTATAGGGGCTATACTAGTGGTTGTACTTGGGGTTATAGATGTAGGAATGTAAGGTAAAAAAAATAGAAAAAGGGACTTGAAAAGGTGTAAAAGATGGGACTCCACCCGAAACAGAGGTTGAACTTTGAAGAGGGAAGCAGTGTAGAAGTGCTACGTATAGAAGGCTGATGAGGAGAGGGGCAGAACCAGTTTTCTATTCAAAATGAAGCGAGTCCAGATGAAGAAGATGGTGGAATGGTGGCTGGAATCCGGTGAAAGTGGGAAAGATCTCTCACCAAACACAACATGGCGCAAGACATACACTTGTGATTGAGTAGAAGCATACACTCTGCCGGTAGAAGCATCCAAAGCATCTGTGACCCTTGTGATTGAGTGTCTGTTCAATGAATATACACTTCTTGGTACGAGGATCAAGTTTATGATTACTGTATGGCCTCAACCACAGATAACAAGTGCAGCCAAACACTTTCAAAGTTGAATTGTCAGGTTTCTGATTGAATAGTTTCCGCCCTGGAGAAATGAAGTGAACGCATGGGCATTCCATTGATGAGAAATGTGGCTGTTGAAAAGGCATCAACCCAATAACACGGGCATAGAGGCATTGAACAGCATAGTGACTCCTGTTTCTACGAAAAGTCTATGCTTGCATTCAGCGCAACCGTTTTGTTTATATGGACAGGAAACTTGGGGAACAATGCCACTGTTTCTCAACAAATTTTGAAATTTGAAGCACATATTACTTAGCACGACAATTTGATCTAAATCTCTAAATTTTCATAGACAACAAATTCTCTACTTGTGACTTGAAATTCAGAAAAACAGTGTAAGCTTCAGACTTTCTATGCAAGGGAAAAATCATCCACAAACATAATGCAATATCTAAATCCACACACTGATAGTAGAGGTGCACGACCCTAAATGTCACTGTGATCTAGCTCCAATGAAGAAGAATAAACAGCAGATGAAAGTTTAGAAGGAAGCTTGCAGCTCTTCCCATATCTACAGAATTCTGAGAAAGAAACGGAGGAATTGCCTAGAAGAAGAAAATTGCCCGCAGTGCTCCGAAAGGTTGATGAAGAAGGGTGACCCAGTCGTCTATGCCAAACTTCAGCGTAAGTTTTTTTGCCAAGCAGTGCAGTTGGAGAAGACGATGGTGGAAAAGTGAAAGTGGGAAATGGGTAAAGACCATTTCTACTCAACCCTCAGAAAAGGGTCGCCAAACGGATCAAACATGAAGACACTTGTCTTTTGTAAACTGATTTACTAATAGCAGGTTTGATAAAATCTCTGGAACATGAAGCACATTTCTCAGTTTGAATGAAGATGTCTGAACTGGAGAAGTACTTGCGTTGGCTATATGCAGTCCTTGTCCATTGCGAGCAGCCACATGATCTTTACCTTGATAACCTGAGTGCAAGGAGAGAATGTTCAAATCATCAGTAATATGATTTGTTGCACCAGAATCTGTGTACAAGGTTTGATCAGAAGTCGGATTGTATGTTGTTGCCATGGTGATGCAGTATCGGCTACTATTCCACTACTGGTCCCACCCAACATAGTTTTGGGGATGTTTATTTTTTTAGTAGCTTCCTAATTTTATTGTAATTAGGATTAGTATCCTGATTTATTTGATTTCCTAGTTTGATTAGGATAGTTTTCTATTATTAGATTAGGTTGTCTTAGGCCCTAAGTTTACTTTGCCTATTTATATTACATTGTAGGGATGATAATCTCAGATTCGAATTAAGTAAAATTGGGATTTTTCCTTTGGAGAGGTTTTTCTCGTGTTAGAAATCTCTGCGGAGATAATTTGAAGTGTCTTTGACACGTGCTTCGGCATCTACGCAAGCCCTAACCCTAGGGCCTGCATCAATTGGTATCAGAGTCGAACGATCCCTCGATCGTCGGCGTGTTACCCCTATCCCCATCCCTACCTTCGTCCAACATCACCCGTCCACCATCACCATCCCTGCACCATCGAAAAATCTCTCCCCCGACTCGTCGCTCCACACCTTGCTCCCTGCTTGCGCACAACCCAGCCGAAACCCAAAACCTTTCAAAACCCCAGACCACAGAAACCAAAACCCCTTTCCCCATCTCCAATCCATCTGCTCCCAGAACCTAGCCCTTCATCGCTTCCACAGAACCCATCCCTTCATCTGCTGTGAGCCCTTGACAAACTCCATCACTATCTGAACCATATCAGAGAACCCCAGCCTCATCGCCCTCCTTCCTTCCGCCAAACCCAGCCCTATCGGAGCCTCCAACCCCACCGTACCTGAAACCATCGTCGTCGTCACCATCCCCACCCCTCACCAATCACAGAACCCCTCTGCCGAATACCAACCACATCGCCACCGCAGCATCCAGCCCCAATCGTCAGCTTCCAGTTCGGAACCCTAACCCAGACAAAGAAAAAAAAAGAGCAGAAAGAAGGAGGAGAATCAGACGCAGTAGAGAGAAAAAGGTAGAGAGGTACCTTTCACCGGAGAAGACGCCATCGCCATGGTCGTTTCGCAACACCGTCTGCATCGTCGTTGTCTGCCCGCCGACGTCGTCTGCATGCATGCCATCGCCAAGCGCCAACCGCCAAGTCCCTTCTTTCCCATCACCCATCTCTTCCCTCTTCTAAGATTTGCACCACAAACAGGGCTGGGAAACCCTTGTTTCCTTCGTGCAGCAAACCCAAAGACACCTCAGTGCACTTGCCACAAGGACTTAAGAGTTGGGCCTGAGTTTTAGTTCGGACCAGATCAAGTGGATCCGACCCATTGACGAGGCCCACACGCAGAACACACAAGCAGAACATCACAGGAGCAGTCACACGACGGCTTGACCAGATCAACGACTACAATTTATTTTTGCACTATCAGGCCCATCCGCGGTCAGATTTCCGATCCGTTTTCGTCAGCGTGATCGTGGAGAGCAGATCTACACATCAGGTCAGTCAGAAATTTTCAATTTGCATTAAAAAAAAGGATGCCTCCCAAGAAGCATATAGAAGTGGAGTCTTCCTCCAATAATGATGATGATTTGAAGGGAACCGTTGCGGAATTATCGGTCACTGTTAATCACCTATCCGTAACGATGGTTCAAATACAAAATACTATTGCAAGGATCGAAACCCGATTAACCAATTTGGAAACTAATGTTAATGAGGGTGGTCCAAGCCCAAACTCGCAGGCCCATTTAGGCCCATTCTGTTTATGTATCATTAGTCAATACATACTAAGTTTGGCAGCTAATTGTTAGGATCTAGATTTGATATGATTGTAATTAGAGCAGCTAATTGTTAGGATCTAGATTTGATATGATTGTGTAAATTGAATGTAATTAGGGCCTTCAGCCCCTATTTATATGAAGCTTAGTCGATCCTCAAAGGACACGACAATTCATCACATTCACATTTTGTTTTCCATCTCACAAAATGACATGGTATCAGAGCGAAGTTTAATCATCTGTGATCATCTCCTAGTCATCTTCCAAGTGTTGGAAGCCGAGGTTAATCATCTGTGATCATCTTCCACGCGTTGGAAGCCATTGATCTTCTTTGATCATCCCTGATCATATCAGATCAGGAGTGGCCCACAAGTGATTATCATCAGCTGCTGCTGGTGGTCATCTTCCAGATCTGAAATCCTTTCAGAGCTTCTTATTTCACTCTGATCATCCAGAAGTGGCCCTGATAAAGTCAGATTCAGACATGGCCCACCTGTGATCATAATCACCATATCAGCAGAAGCACCCATCTTGGTCGTCTGGTGCTCCTCTATTTTATGATCATTTTTTCAAGATTTATGGCTCATCAGAGGTAGGCCATCTATATTTTTTTGTGATATTTATGTTTTATCAAGAAGATTTCATCACGGCCGTCCAATACTGTGGATTTTGATCCAATTGGAGTGGGTCTTCTTCCACTAGTGGCGCATTTTTGTTGTCCTTCTATCCTCACTATCTGATCAGATCTCTGATCTTCATCTGGGGCCCACGTGGAGTTTTATTCACTCACGACTATGGACGTGTGGAGTGTGGTTCTCTTGGCTGTGTGACTGTTTGGCAGGCTGACTGTTGTGCTGCTGTTTGCCTATTGGCTGATTGTTGGTTGGCTGTGTTTCTTTTTTTTTGTGACTGGTTGTCAATCTCTGTGGGTCCCACGTGGTCATCCAGATCTCTTAAATCTCAGATCTTGGCTTGATCCCAGTAGTAGTAGACATGGTCAGATGTTTATTATTAGAATCTTCCGTTCCACCTAGATTTTGGTCAGAAGCTTTAATCACTGCTACTCATATCATCAATCGACTTCCTTCTCCAAAACTTCAAAACACATCTCCATATTTTCGTCTTTTCAAAACTGAACCACAATACACAAATTTCCACACTTTTGGTTGTGTTTGTTTTGTTCATCTTCCCACACACGAACGATCCAAGTTATCCGCACAATCTGTAAAATGTGCATTCCTTGGTTATGCTTCCCACCAAAAAGGTTTTGTTTGTTATGACCCCACCTCCAAGCGTATTCACATTTCTAGAAATGTTGTTTTTTTTTTAACATCGGTATTTTTTTCAGTCTTATCCTGATTCATCTTCAGAAATCTCTTTTTCTAAAGTACCATCCTTTGATGATGAATGTCTTCCTTCGCCTTTGCGATTTCATCCGGACAAGGTGTATACTCGTCGACAAGGACCAGATCCCACTACTTTGCCCCAGTTGCAAGAACCGGTCCCGAATCCTGCTCCAGCATCAACTTCACCTCAACTTGCTATTCGTCGTTCTACTCGTATATCTCGTCCACCGGATCGATACGGCTTCTCTCATTCTTCATATTTTTCTACTTTATCATCTGTATCCATTCCTACTTCTTATTCACAAGCAGCAAAACAGGAGTGCTGGAGACAGGCTATGGAAGAAGAACTTAGTGCTCTACAGTAGAACCAAACCTGGGTTACTGTTCCCTGTCCAGCTTCGGTAAAACCTATTGGGAGTAAATGGGTTTACTCTATTAAATTAAAGGCAGATGGTACTTTGGATAGATATAAGGCTAGGCTTGTGGCCCTTGGAAACCGACAGGAATATGGCATTGACTATGAAGAGACTTTTACGCCTGTTGCAAAAATGACTACTGTTCGCACCATCCTTGCTATAGCTGCCTCTCAATCCTGGCCTCTTTTTTAATTTGATGTGAAAAACGCATTCCTTCATGGTGATCTTAAGGAAGAAGTTTACATGCGTTTGCCTCAAGGTTTCACAAATCCATCAGAAAATCAAGTTGCTATTCTGAAACGATCCTTGTATCGGCTAAAACAAGCACCACGAGCATGGTTTGACAAATTCAAAGATGCTTTACTTAAGCTACAGTTTCAGCAGAGTCGTTATGATCCATCGTTGTTTTTGCATCACGCATCAACAGGAATCACCATCCTTCTTGTCTATGTAGACGATATTATCATCACTGGGACAGATACAGCCACGATTCAAGATCTCCAATTTTCTCTGCATCAATCTTTTCATATGAAGGATCTGGGCCCTCTACAATATTTCTTGGGATTGGAAGTTCATCACTCCGAGAAAGGGTTGATTTTACATCAACATAAGTATACCATGGATTTGATTGAATCTGCAGGCCTGTCAAACTCCACCCCTGTGGATACTCCTCTGGAACTGAATCTCAAACTCCATAGTGACAGTGGTGATCCCCTGTCTGATCCGACATACTTTCGCCAGCTTGTCGGTAGTCTTATATATTTGACTACTACTCGTCCTGACATCAGTTATGCAGTCAACTTGATGAGTCAGTATATGACCAAGCCTCATCATCTACATTTAGCAGCAGTTCGGCGCATTATTCGTTATCTTCTTGGAACGTCTCACAGAGGCTTGTTTTTTTCTGTTGGCTCTCAGATGACTTTGTCTGCCTATTCTGATGCTGATTGGGCAGGTTGTCCTGATACTCGTAGATCCACCACAGGCTGGTGCATGTTCTTAGGTGATGCTCTTATTTCATGGAAAGTGAAGAAACAGGACAGAGTTTCCAAATCATCAATCGAGGCAGAATACCGGGCCATGTCTGCTGCATGCTCCGAAATTATATGGCTTCGTGGTCTTCTTGAGGAACTGGGGTTCTTCCAAAAATCTTCCACACCATTACATGCGGATAACACCAGTGCCATTCGGATTACTGAAAATCCAGTATTTCATGAGAGAACTAAACACATCGAGGTGGCTTGCCATTTTATCAGAGATGAATATCTACGCAATGTTATTTCCCTTCCGTTCATCTCCTCAAGCCTCCAGACTGCTGACATTTTTACTAAAGCACTTCCTCGACCACGTCATCAATTCTTGACTGACAAATTGATGCTTGTTGACTCATCGGCATCAATTTGAGGGGGGGTGTTAATGAGGGTGGTCCAAGCCCAAACTCGCAGGCCCATTTAGGCCCATTCTATATATGTATCATTAGTCAAAGCCTCGTGTACATAATAAGTTTGGCAGCTAATTGTTAGGATCTAGATTTGATATGATTGTAATTAGAGCAGCTAATTGTTAGGATCTAGATTTGATATGATTGTGTAAATTGAATGTAATTAGGGCCTTCAGCCCCTATTTATATGAAGCTTAGTCGATCCTCAAAGGACACGACAATTCATCACATTCACATTCTGTTTTCCATCTCACAAAATGACAACTAATCGGCGTGAGGATAATCATCGAGATGATGGAGGACATCGGAATCAACGAGATCCACATGCCGTTAATGTTTATCTTGATTTGGGTATTAAACTCGTGATTCCTAAATATGATGGAAAATTGAAATTGGATGAATTCATAAATTGGTTAGTGTGTGTTGAAAATATTTTTGCACATAAGCCAATGACGGATGGTCATAAAATTATACTGGTGGTAACTCGATTTCTCAATTATGCTGCAATATGGTGGGCCGAGTTGCAAAAGAAGAGAAGAAACCAACAAATTGATCCCGTTGACACATGGACCGAGATGAGAAATATGTTGAAGCAAAAATTTTTTCCTGTCAATTACTCCAGAGATCTGCGTTCAAGTTTTCAGGATTTGAAACAAGGATCTAAGACGGTTGTTGAGTATTCAGAGGAGTTCATGACCATACAAGCTCGTTGTGGTTTGAATGAAGATGATGATGTATTAGTTGACAGATACTTTAATGGGATTACACTTGATATACAACATATCCTCACATTCAAGCATTTTGACAATGTTGATGAGCTTGTTCAGCATGCTATCAAAGCTGAGGGGATTGCAAATCATCAAGCCAGAAAACTTAATGCGTCTAAATGGTCTGCCCAAAAGACTCCATCAAAGTCAGATTTTAATCCAAATGCTAGTTCGTCAGAAAAGTTTTCTTCCAAGTTTGAAGATCGAAACAGGTTCACATGTTTTCATTGTAAGCAAAAGGGTCACCGTCCGTTTGAATGTCCAAAAAGAATAAATTTAATGAAAAGTGCACAAGAAGAACCGGAAACAAAAGATGATCCTAAAAGTGAGGAATCCGATAAAGCGGAGGAAATAGTAGCTGAAACAGATGGTGAACTTCTCTTGGTGCAACAAGAGTCCATACTCACTATTGAAAAGAAATGGTCGCGGAAAAATATTTTTCGTTCCACAGGTACAATACATGGGCAAAATTGTACAGTTGTGATTGATGATGGAAGTTGTGAGAATATTATCTCTTAAGCTCTTGTTGATCGCTTGAAGTTGAAGGTTTACAAGCACAATCGTCCCTACTTTGTCAAATGGCTAATGACAGGTGATGAAGAGCAAGTTCGACATACATGTCAGGTTACTTTTTGCAGTTGGTAATGATTACAAAGATACAATTTGGTGAGATATGTTACCAATGGATAGTGGCGATATCCTATTGGGTCGCCCATGGATGTATGACAAGAATGGCACTCATGGGATGCGCAACAACACGTATACCTTCATGCACGGTGGAAAGGATGTTACTCTCTATCCAAAGAAGCCCGAATCACCGAAGAAGAAATCCAAGGCCAATTCTACAAAGGAAGTGCTTCATGTACATCATATATACAGAGGCAACTTGAAGAAGACTCGAGTTCAAGGTCGGACTCTTCTTTCAACCTAGGGGGAATGATGCAGTATCGGCTACTATTCCACTACTGGTCCCACCCAACATAGTTTTGAGGATGTTTATTTTTTTAGTAGCTTCCTAATTTTATTGTAATTAGGATTAGCATTCTGATTTATTTGATTTCCTAGTTTGATTAGGATAGTTTCTATTATTAGATTAGGTTGTCTTAGGCCCTAAGTTTACTTTGCCTATTTATATTACATTGTAGAGATGATAATCTCAGATTGGAATTAAGTAAAATTGGGATTTTTCCCTTGGAGAGGTTTTCCTCGTGTTAGAAATCTCTGCGGAGATAATTTGAAGTGTCTTTGACACGTGCTTCGGCATCTACGCAAGCCCTAACCCTAGGGCCTGCATCACATGGACACAAGCTGAGCAGGAGGGTGTCTTCCTTGGTACGAGTAGTCCATCCAATGGTAACAGTCAAAAGCAGTGTGCCTGGTTTTATTGAAGATTTGGTAGCAAGGCCTAGAGTTCCTAGAAGGCGGCGAGCCACGGCCTCTCTTGTTATTCCAACCTCCACAGCCTCGCCCACAACTGCCATTTATGTCATTACCATGATTATTAGAGCTGCTCCCATTACCATGTTTGCTGTTGTTTTGGAAGCTACCAAGGCTGCTGAGGAGTAATCAGGACTGGTTTGCTAGGAGCCATCTATATTCATTTATTCACATATTAACATAATATAGATTTCCTCAAGATTGATTGGGAAAGACTAGGGGTGTAAAAAAAAACCGAGAAACCGTCTAACCGAACCGAACCGAACCGCGGTTAAAAACCGTATTTCACGGTTCGGTTATGGTTAATAAAATCCAAAAACCGCACGGTTCGGTTCGGTTACGGTTTTCTATAATAACTGATTGCGGTTAACCGAACCGAACCGTAAAATACGGTTCGGTTAACCGTATACGGTTAACCGTACCATTATACAAATAAAGGAAAAAAACTAAGGGCCGAATGAAATATTTCTTTAAGTGTTACGTTAACAAAAGAAACCTCACCATTTCACTCATCCGTTTCTCGCCTAAACCCAAACCCCCTAATCTGAAACTCATATTCTAATCCTCAATCCATGTCACCAATTAATTGATCCATCTAGATTAGATTTTTTTTTTGAATTCTTAACTAATTTTTTGCTTGGTTAAAATCAGTGGGTTCTTTCTTTGTTTTTCTATTTTGCTCCCTCTTGTCCTATGCATGATAAATGTTTCCTAATTGAAAGTTTAAGATGTTCTTTGTGGTCTTTGTTTTTGTTTTTTTCCATGTTCTCCTAATTTCTTTGATACACATCCATTGACAGTTTCAATAGAGTGTTCAACATGCTCTGTTGCAATTTGAAATTTAAAAGTTGGCATTATATTCTAACCATTTGTCTATTAATTAATATATAAAAGGGTTAATCTACTGGTTAAGCATGATTAGATTTTTTTCACGGTTAATAACCGTAACCGAACCGTCTAATACGGTTAACCGTGGTTCGGTTTTCTACGGTTTTTGTCTTCACGGTTACGGTTAACCATTTAAATCCTCATCATTAATAGGGCCAATAATCAGGTGGTAAACCATTTAAAGTGTGGAATATTAAATCCTCATCATTAATAGGGCAAGATAACACTGCTAAACTATTTGAAATATGCTTTGTTTTTTTAAAATAAGCTGAGATGGACAAGGAGCCTTACTTGATGGATTGCAGTTGTGTTTTGAGTTGAATGATATGAGAACGTGATAGAGAAGTAAATCGTCCATCCAAGGCTAGCAATACTTTACGAGCAGTCTTAAATCCAACCACATGAGCAAGTACTGGCTCTGAGAGTG
This sequence comes from Litsea cubeba, assembly GCA_012931725.1. Classification (NCBI taxonomy): domain Eukaryota; kingdom Viridiplantae; phylum Streptophyta; class Magnoliopsida; order Laurales; family Lauraceae; genus Litsea; species Litsea cubeba. The sequence goes on along the minus strand of CM022944.1, from coordinate 21,498,622 downwards.
TTGCATTGGTCCAACACAAGATGTTTTGGTCTTGTTGGATCCAGGTGTGAGTTCTTTGGAAACATTTCCATCAGAATCAAGCATGAACTCAGGAGGACAGGAACTAGTGCCATCAACAAATTTATTGAGGTCATGAGCTCGCAGAACAGGCATGAACTGGGATCTCGAGAGCAAATAATTGTGATGTTCTAATTTTACTGAACCAGACTTCCAATATTTGAAATAAAAAAAGGTTGGAGCATGAGTTGAAGAAAAAAAAACACCAGATGTGGAAGAAAAGATACAGACTTCTAAGCTTATACAGACATGAAGTTAGAATCTACAACTGATTCTGTTCTTAACAATATTCTGTTGAAACCGAACCTACAAAAGACCATTGATGACATTATAGACAGTAACTGTCAAAGCCCAGTTAACAGCCAAGGCTCAGAACTTAGTGGTTCAATATGTGGTTTGCTAATAGTGGTTCAATATGTGGTTTGCTAATACTTCAAGGTTCAAGCCACGTTTGTGTAACATTTAGGATTATGTGATAACTCAGAACGTGCAAAATTTTCATAGTTCGGTACAGCCCTCTTCTGGTAGAAGGAGAAAGAGAGAAGAAAAATGTTTGTAAGACTATATTCTGATTCCTAAGATTTATAATACAACAAAAACCAATCCACTTTGATGGGATAAGATATTAGTGATGATAAGCCAAACTAAATATCATTTTGCACCATCACATTATTGCAATCATGACGTTTGACAAGAGAGTTACCTTGAACACCATACCACCTCTGACACCGGCAACTTTTGAGTCCCAGGGTCAGTTCTCTATAGTTGGCAATATTGGTTCTTCTACACAACTCTGATTTTCATTTCCACATTAGTTTTGGTCCAGATTATAAGTAGGTAATAGTGTGGTCCCATCATATCAACAACTTGAAATCGTAGACCTAAAACCTGCCCACACTAAAAAAATTAAAAAGAACAAGTTGTACAGTATGATTTCTATTAGTAGGTATAAAGAAGTATTATTGATTTATTATCATATACACACTGAAACTTTTCCCTCGTAGCAGACCACATGGGAAAAGTTCAACTCCTCTTCGGAAAATCGTAGCTTGTGTTTTGCTAGGCTGATTTCTATGGACATTTACTTTATTTCCAATAAATGGGAAAAGGAAGGCTGTGTTTCACTTTTTTTAGCTGTACTTTATATATGAAATTATACTCTATTTTCGGATACTAAAGAAGGAACATTTCCACGAAAATCCATCCAAGAAGACCCATAGTTGCAGAAAGTGTCCCTTTAGGTTCAATTAGAAAACACCACAAGGATAAAAAGAGCTGCAAATGGAAACCAACTTGCAAAATTGACCATCACCATGAACAATAGAATCTGTTTCTGTTTGACTGTTTATATTTACAAGATCAGCAAATGGACCAGTTGAATCCAACCTTTACAACAGTAAGTATTTCCTGTTGTTTTCTTCTTCTTTTTTTTTTCTCTCGAATCGCTTATAGTTGTTTCTATCCTTACGTACAATATTTCAAAACCACCCCAATTTCTCATGCATTCATAAAAAGCATTAAAAACATCAAGCCTCACCAAACTCTAGAAGCAATAAAAGGAGTGAAGTTATGGTAGAAAGCAAACGTGTAAAATGGAAGGGGGGTAAACAACGCCCATAAGGAACACCTCGACACTAGATAATGCCAGGCAGCCAAGTACTCCAATAGTGAGGATCAAGCGAGCTGGAGATAATGTACAGAGGCTCTTCACAGCCCTTCCATTTCATCTGCAATTTCTTGGAATGCAGCGAAATTACCTTGTTCTGTCCCCAAGTCTAAATATCAGTTGAATTTTATCATCCCAAATGTTGATCTGCCTGTAATTTTGATATTGAGTCCCCTGAAATGATATAGCAAATCATTGTGTTAATGGAGTAAGGATAGAGAGGGTACAGTTTTCAACTGTTCTAGACCATTTGTAAGATAATGAAACCTGCATGTTATGGTTGAGCATGGTACTTGGAAATGTTACATCCCAGCATCTAAAATAAGAAGAGAGGTAATCACACATTTATCTCCGTTTTGATTTAAGATATGCAAATTCTGAAAATATTCTTCTTTTTTTTAACTAATTAATGCAAAAGCCCTCTTAAGGCCACAAAAAAAAAAAAAAAATGAAGAAGAAAGAAACAGAAAAAGATTTTTCTAGAAACCACTGCAGATGTGGTGCAACGAGGAAAGCATACTGGCATGAAAAATGGTTTCAATATCTGCTAGGTAAGGAAATATATGAAACCCAGCCCATAAAAATGACTATGACTCTAGCATCCCTGGTTCAGTGATTCAAACTATCGATATGACAAATGGATGGCCTACAGGTGGAGAATGTCAAGATCTTGGCCATAAAAATCTTTGGCCTATTTCACAGTAAATGTGGACACTTGCTGCATTTTCTTTCTCAAGTGTATTCCCTGGGCAATCATTTAGAGGAAAAATGCATTTTTTGCCACTTGAGTATTAAAGGGGCATTGGGAACCACCATATTTGTAATCTATCTTTAAAGTTAGGGATCACCTTATTTGTAAAGTATCTACAAGCCGTTTGGTAATCTATTATTTAAGTGAAGGTGAAGTAAAGCCTCCATTTGCCGGACATGAAAAGACTAAGGGGGCATATCAAAAGTACACAAATTCAAAATCAAACCACCCACCCCCCCCCCCCCCCCCCCCCTTCAAAAAAAAAAAAGTAAAAAAGCAATATCTTCAATCCACTAAATGACAAAAAAAAAAAAAAAACCTCTTTTTATACAAAAAGTAAAAACAGACAAAAGACCATCATAACCCCCTTATATTTTATTTTCTCTTCATTTGAGGCTTCACCTCACTTCATTCTACATGTAAAGTTACCTAACAGAAGGGATAAAAAAGATATCCAAATTAAGGGAAATCGCCCCAATTAAGGGAATATGATTGGTGTATACATGTTGTAATTAGTTGAGAGAATTCTATAAGAGAGTGGGAACGATCACATTGTGAGGACCCATTTTCACTGAAAAACATTATTTTCAATTATTTGATGCAAGACGGACCAGACCCATGGGTTGACCCACCAATGGGCCCAGCCCATCCGTCTCAACCTGCCAATGGGCCCAGCCCATTCATTTTATGCTATTTAGAATTGCTTTAGTTTATTTTATGGTTTATGTTTTTTTTTTTTTAATTTAGATGCTTTATCTTGGCCATCGATTGTTGGATGGTCCGGATTATTTATAGGTTTTCTTATTTTCCTATATAAGCATTGTAAACTGTAAAGCCTTTTGGCTCTTCAGCTAATGATTAATGAAAACCTGTTCGAGTGATTTTGGGGCTTCCCGAGTTCTCTCTTCTTCCTCGCCCAAGATAGGGAGTTTGGCGTGAGGCCAATTTTCAGGCGCCACCTATACCCTCCACCCTCCATCTCTATCTGCCTCGCATCTAGTACCCCGTTCCGCATCATTCTTGTTTTGTCATGGTATCAGTGCTGCTCAGCATCTAAGAAGTTTAGTTGGATTCTTTATTCAGACAAAATGTCTATTCTTCATTGATCAGGCAATGGATTTGATCCTGGTTTGTCTTCATCAGGAAAGGGGAGAGAATTTTTAGTGCTTTTTCGGTGACCGTCGAAGTTAAACTCGATCAAGTTTCAGTCTGTGGCCCACCTGCAATCATCAGAGACCTAGAGTTTGTAATTGGGTGTCTAAGAGGATCATTCATTCAGAAGTGTCTTTGTAGAAGGAAAAAACTGATTCAAAATAGTTGGAGAATTTGCAGATTCAGTTTTAACTTTTAAGGCTCTGCTATGGATCCCACTTGTGATCCCAAATCAACAACAGACCTTCACAATTTGATTCATCCACATTTATATTGGATTCGTGGGTTTTTTTTCTCTAGAATTTTTAGACTTCAAGAGGTATGTCGTAATAAGATTTTTCACTTTCAGCAGTCTCATCAAATCCATTAAAATCTCTCATTTGATTCCCAAATCTAGCGATATCAGTTGCTTGAAGTGGATTGCAATATTCCCAAATCTCGTTTGATCCTTTTTGTGGAGGGTGATTTGAAATGTGTCTTAAAGTGGGTTTCTGGGAGGTGTACTCCATAGTTACCTAATTCGGTCCATTGAGATCCGAATTCCGTGCAGCACGAAACGAACAAGTCGCTGTTCGATTCGTTGAAATCCGACTCTTGAAAAATCCTTAGTTCGGTACAATTCGAGACAGCCCTATTCTTAAAAACTAGAAAGTCTCATGTATGTAAATGGGAAGTGGGGTCTTCTAAGGAAAGTCAGAAACACAAGTATAAAAACAAAGATACAGAAAGTTCAATCTGAAGAGGAAACAAAAACAATAGCTTTTAGAAATAGAGTAGAACTCAAATCATCTTTTAGAAATAGAGTAGAACTCAAATCATTAAATACCTATTTAATCTCATGCTAGACATAGCTTAATAAACTCACCGTTCCCTTCCTCCAAAAATCTGCACAGTGGGTAAATCCAGGTTTCAGATCACCGTTCAGAAGTTCGTCACGACTCGCAACTCTTGCAGTGAGGTGCTTTGATTACAGGTATGATGCTACCTTTCTTTCTTCCATAGAGTTTCATTAAGATACAAGAAGAAAAAGGCTTGCAGAGAAAGGCTTGCAGGGTGATGGGAAAGGAGGACGGTGGAAGTGGGGGAAGGGGAAAACCGGAAAAGACAAGGGAAAAATATGCCCAATAAGTCAACAACTTTCCCAGTCTTGTACTGTAGGCATAATTTATTATTCTTTCCTTTATACTCTCCTAGCCTCTCTCAACTATAATTTATGCGGCAACTAACTAATCTCATCCTCAATACAAATCTTGAAAAATCCCAAATCAAATCACCTATTTAAATCTAAATCGTGCAAAATAAGCATCTTACCGGTTTATAGGATATGTATCTAATATTCATTAATCAGAGTTTGATCTACCGTTAGATTGTCATTCAGATGAAAAATGTGATGATAATAATGTGTGTTTATCAAGCAGTTAATCAATGGTTGAATGAACTCGGATTGATGTAAGATTTGAGGATACCTTTGGTAAATATATATGGTATGAATTTTGAACGGTTCAGATTTTAGTAGATGGGCCCAACCTTAGAGTTACACTCATTTGACACATGAGTTCTGTAAGTTAAAATCACAGAGGATCCTTATTCATACATGTCAATTTAAAGCTTACCCTTTCTCTCTCCTTATGTACACGTTTTGACAACTCATTGTACAACCAACTGACCTTTCTTGATACTATTTAAAAGCATGTCTATCCTGTCCTTTTTTTTAATATTTTTATTGTTTACCTTTAGATTTATCTAAGAATCTATAAGTGGGCAAATGAGAAATCATAACCGATGTAAATGGCTTACTCCCAAGATTAATCAAGTTCCACTCTAAAATAAATTAAATAAACAGGAGATTAAACACTTACCAGATTCATGAATAAAATATTATAGCAGAATTCACTTAATTATATTAAATAAATCAATGGTTGATCCTGACTACTTTATATTTTTTATATATGTGCCCCACTTTAAGTAGTACAAGTATTGTATAATACATTGAGAAAAATTGAAATTTTATATTAATACATTGAAAAAATTAATAATTTTAGATAATAAAGGAGAAGTAAAATAGTAAAAAAAAGAAGAGAAGGCTCTTTTCTCTCCCCTTCTGTTTTTTATGGATTTAGACATTTTTAAAAAAATAAAAAATCATAAGATATATTAATTGTGAATAAAATATATATTTTAGAAAGATCATTTATCTCTACTCAATGAATCTGATGGTGTGACCATTTCTTATTTGATGGAGTTGAAATTTATACCATTGTCAACAAAAAGAAACTTATAAATATTTACGAGCCATCAAGATTTTAATAGCAGGCTCATTGTTAGGCCCAATAGAAAAAATTAAAAATTCATAACAATGAAAAAAATAGGAGATTTGAAAATATTCTTCATTAGAATGCAGTTTGGAAGGGTTCAATTACGACTTAGAAATGCACACTTTCAAATAACTAGAGATAGAATTACAATATTGATTATGTATTAAAATTACATTATTCTTAATGTCTTGAAATTTATGCAGCATCATGTTTAGTGGACAAAGAAAAAGAAAGCAACAAGAAGATGATAATGTCATTTCTATTGATGAAGAAGTCGAACACGACATCGATGAGAAGAGTGATGAAGATATCGATGATAATCAAAATAATATTCCTTCAGAAAAAGAAAGTCTTTTTAAAGGAAAACCACTATGGGATGAAGTGAAGATATTGGGGGATGCGAAAACTGGTAAATTATGGCTTTGTCCACACTGTAAGCGTGAGTTCAAAAGTTCCTACACAAGAATTCACCAACACTTTTTTGGGCCAGGGCCAAATAAAAAATCAGATATTACCCGATGTCAAGCATTGCTTAAGCAACCTAAAGGTCCTCAATTATTACAAGAAATTATTGATAGGGTAAAGAAAGCGGAGAAATCCGGAGTTCATTCACAGTTAAAGCACTCAACACTTCTCCCGCTACAACAAGTTAAGCAAAAGAACTCAATTATGGAGTCCTTTAAGAAGGTAGAAAGAGATTTTGTTGACAGTGCAATAGTAAGATGGTTATGTGCTTGTGGAGTACCCTTCAACATATTGCGGTCGCCATTTTTTCATGAAATGATTTCGGCTGTAAATAAAGCGCCTGAAGGATATAAAGCGCCTTCATTTGAAAAGGCTAGAACATCTTTGTTAGATGAGGAGAAAAGAAAAGTGGAGAATGAAATTGCAATAATTAAAGATACATGGCATATGCATGGTGTGTCTATCATCTCTGATGGATGGACCAACGTAAAGAATCAGCCACTGATTAATGTGCTTGCAGCAAATAAGGATGGGGCAATGTTCTTGTATGCGGTAGAGTGCTCTGGTGTTGAAAAGACTGGATCTTATATAAAATCCTTATTGATAGATGCAATTGAGGAGGTAGGTCCATCTAATATTGTTCAAATAATCACAGACAATGCAGCCAATTGCAAGCTAGCAGGTAAGGAAGTCGAAAAGGTTTATAGTCATATATTTTGGTCTCCTTGCGCCTGTCACACAATTAATTTGATCTTTAAAGATTTGTCAAAGCAGTGGCCATCATATGAAGAATTTTATACCATGTGCAAGACAATTGTGACATATATTATCAATCATACACATGCATTGGCAATATTTAGAAGTCATTCTCGATTAGAACTTCTAAAAGTTGCGAAGACTCGATTTGCTTCATATTATGTTATGATGAAGCGACTCTTAGATGTGAGACAAGCCCTTAAATCTACCGTTGTTCTTGATGATTGGAAAGAGTGGGCAAAACATGGCGATGAAAAAATGCAAGAAATAGCAGAAAACATAAAGCGATGGGTGACCGATGATGATGATACATTTTGGACAAATGTGAGGCAAATGGTAAAAATTACCAAACCCATTTTCAAAATGATTAAATTTTGTGATCAAGATGGACCATTGATGGGGGAGGTATATGAAGGAATGGACAATATGCTTGGTGAGATAAAAGATAGTCTCAATGGTTGTGCAAATTTTAAGGAGATTTATGAGATGATGGAAAATATTGTAATAAAAAGGTGGAAAATGATGCATAGCCCATTACATTGTCTTGGATTTGCACTCACACCTCGGTTTTATGATTCATCATATCTTACTAAATTAGCACCTGGTGGTGAGAAAAGAAAGCCCCCAAATCAAGATAAGGAGGTTATAACGGGAGTGATGGAAGCATTTGAAAGACTAACTAACGTAAGCATCTTCAATTTAGATTTTTATAGATATTTTATTTATTACGTTTTTAATATGTACCTAACACATTCAATAATTTGTAATTTGTTTTTTTAATAGGACATTGAAGCTGAGGCTAAGTTGAGGGCTCAATACGCCATATTTCATTCTAAAGATGGTATTTTTGGGCTTCCTGCGGCAAAGGTGGATGCAGTCACTATGTCACCAATAAAATGGTGGTCAACATATGGATCTGAGAAGCCAGAGCTAGCAGAGATAGCTATAAAAGTTCTTGCACAACCTGTTAGCTCATCGTCTGCAGAGAGGAATTGGAGTACATATTCATTTATCCATAATGTCAAAAGAAATAGGCTTAACGCAAAACGTGCAGATAAACTTGTCTTTATTCATTCAAATCTTCGCCTTTTATCACGCATGAAGGAGGGATATAATGAAGGACCATTCAGAAAATGGGACATTGATCCTGAGCCAGATGTTATTGATGATTCAAGTGCACATTTAGAAGACCTAAGGTGGAAAACACTAGACAATGATGAGGAGCCTCAACTTCAAAATCGTAATGAGAGTAGAGTGGAGTCACGACTAAGTGGTACATCAAATGTTGCAGTCACCCAATCCTCTTTACAATCACGTCCACCTAGTAGACAAAGAAGTATTTCATCATACGGATGCAGTTTGCCATCTTCTCATGACAAAGGGAAAAAGCATTGGAAATGAAGACTTTTATTTCATACTCCTATTTCTTATGAATTTTTATTTTACGTTACTTTTTATTTACGTTTTGGTGTTTGATATTTTATATCATTTTTATTTGGTGTTTAGGATTTAATTTATTTTATATGGCCGGATAGTTAAATGATTGAGGTTTATTGATTAATAATAGAAAAAAGTTATGGATTGTTTTTAAACATTGATTTGCTCATAGTTTATTGATTTAATGTTTTTAATAGTGTATTTGCTCATACTTATTAAAGCATCAAATGACTAAAAAAAAATAGTTATGCATATATTGAATGGACATACGAATCATATCGAATTATATATTCGAATTAACTTAGCGAATTCATAGAACTCGAATTGCGAATCGAGCGAATTGAAAACCGAATTAACTCAGCCTACCCCATCGAATTTTCGAATTTGAGTAATTGTCGAATTGCGAATTGCGAATTCGAATCCGAATTGGTCGAACTGCGAATCAGGTAACTATGGTGTACTCCCCCCTTGGAAATTGCTAGATGTGGTACATGAAGTGAAGGATCTTTTGAGGAACCTAAATGCTAATGTTTCTCATATTAGGCGAGTCAGCCAATGAGGTGGCAAACACTTTAGCCAAGGAAGGAGTCCACCGTCAATGTTTATTTGTCTTTCCCTCCTAATTGCTGTGTTGGGTCATGGGTGTCTCCTATTTTTGTATAACTCTTTTGGGCGTTCTTATCAGTTTATCCCTCTTGTACCGATTTGTTTCTCTTTTAATTCTATTTTTCCATTAAAAAAAAAGTTGCTTGAAGTAGATTAAAGTATTTTCTTTCTGAATTTAAGGGTTATCATTCATTGTTCTTCAAATAGAACATTTTATTGGGATTCTTGTGCAAAAGTTTTTGAGGTATCCTGGACCATTATTTTTCCTTCTTTTTTTTCTTTTTTTTGCTATTTTATTTTGTTTGGCTAAATCTCTGTGAACCCGTGGCTGAAAAAACTGAATTTTTGCCCATTCTTCTTGACAAGAACTATTTCTCCTGGGAACTTCATTTCCGCATGTTTGTCAAAGGGACAGAATTGTGGGGGTCACATTGATGGTACACCTGAAAACCTACAAATGAATATAAATTGACTCAATGGGGAATCTGAGATGCCAAGATCAACTTGCGGCCCTATAAGATGGACTTAATTTTCAGATGTCGGAGTTGACAAAGAAAAAATATGTTGATCCTTTCTAGGAAGGGATCCAATGACGAAATCTATTGCAAATCGAGTTGCAGGTTGACATAGAGTGCAGCGGTCCATCATTCGAGCCGAACCATGACACTTGTCTATATGTTCAGGTGCATTTAAAGATTCAAGTAGATCCAACATGTGGTTTAAAGGACGCGGATGTGGAAGAGGAATAGAAAATTCAATAGCAAGCGACTTATATGGATGCAGACTCGAGATCGAGTCTTTTTCAAGTGGAAGAGTTTGATGCATGAGCAGATGGTTTGGTTTAATGGATACAATGATTTATTCGGCCCTTGATTATTGGATCAATTTGATCATTCAAATGACCTTTTGATCCATCTCAATCAGAGCCAACTCAAGGAAAAGGGGTCAAAACTCAAAACTCAAATTGGACAATCCCTATGGATCTAGATCATATCTAGAATATGTTGAATTAAAAGATGTTCCAAAGCGGTCAATGATAACCCATGTGGGTTAGCCTGATAGTCCAAACTAGGCCCATATGCATCAAGCATATTTAATGGTTGGTCACATATCATTCCCTATCATCCCCCACATGTGAGCCTGATCCCGATCAATCTATCACATAAAGAAGTTGGTTGGTTTTGTTTCTTCTTCATTATTATTTTCCCCGTACCTTAAGCCTTATTAAGACTCTTTATCTAAGAAGTTGTTAGGATAATGAGGAAAGTGAACTGCTTCCCATCCCCAAGAATAGCGAGTGGAGCATCATCTATAAAACATCTCAACTCCAAGACATTATTACCAAATTTGCTATGGAAGCTCTTCTTTTGCTACGATTATTTGACTTAGTATCTTTCCTACTTATTTTATGTTTATTAGGACTCTTAATTTTATGAGTTCTTATGTACCTTGAGATTAAGATGTATGGCTTAGATTTATTAGGGATCTATAGAAATAAGAGGCTATACATCCATTGTAAGGAATGATCCATTCAGTCTTGGATATTTTTATGAAAGTTGAATGAAGTTAAATATTTTGCTATTTTTTTATTTATTTATTATCTATTGGTTGAGCATCTCCCATTTGATCGAAGGCATTGATGGTAAATATAGTGACCATTGGTAAGCGGATTAATGTAATTCTCCTTGTTTAACGATTGATTTACTGTTTATTGAAAATCAGGGTATCTTGGGCTCACAATCAATTCAATTCGACTTCCCTTGAATGTGTATGATTTAAGTAATTTCTTCTAATGATTTACAAACCTTTTATAAACTACTTCTCATATATAATGAAACTGTTAAAGATAAAAATTCATGCAAGTCTATGTTTTTTGGAAATGGACTTGTATGATAAAAGATAAAATCAATATTCACAAAACTTTTCAAATCAAACACTCAATGGAATTTCTCTCGCAGAACACAAAAAAAATATTAAGCAAAATTTAAACTATCAATAAAATGATTACCTTTGGATGACATAATGTGAGTTTTCAAGTGACAGCTTGCTCTCTTGTTCCCATCCCAGCCCTTTGTAATTCTTATAGGTGACTAGATATCTCCTGAACAAAGTGAAATCCTTCATTTCCATTTCTAAGTGTATTGACAGTTTGCTCTAGAAAATCTCGGTCTTCCTCAAGTGTCTTTAACCTCTCATTCACGTGTGAAATTTGTTTCCAGATAGAAACAGCATTATTTTCAGCAAAGGCTGTGGAATAAATGTCTTCCACATCACTTCCTGCATGTGATTCCATTTGAGGGGACCTACAATTTCCGGCTAGATTATCTGCAAATAAAGGCTGGTCTTGATCTTCACTGAACACATGAAGTGTCATATCCACACATCTGTCATCAGAAGAGCCACCTCTCTTTGAGTCAAGTTCAGATGAGTCGACACGAATCCCATTGTAAGAGAATGGAAGCTTATTCTCCAAGCTCTTCAAGCATTTCGAAATATAGAACTTTTCACCTTCAAAATCTAGCAATGTGTCCTTTTGGATGCTTGTTTTGTATGCTTTGTAGTCAGTGTTATTTTCATGAAGGACAGCTCTCATTTCTCTTCCTTTTGAATCATTTGTCAGTTCAGATGCTTTTTCCACCCATAAATCACTTGGGTACCTTTTCCTATAAGTTTCCAGTTCTTCTTCGAGATCTTGAATTTCTTTTTCTCTATCAGTAAGGAGATCATTTGCTTTCTGAAGTGCGCTTTGATCATAGTCCGCTTGTTCTTCCATCATTCTTTGGTACTGGAATGCCTCCATCTGCACTGCTGCTCTCTCCTCTTGCAACCGATTAATCATGGCCATTGCTTGATTTGCAGCAATTGCAGAAGCACTTCTTTCTTCCTCCAATTCCTTATACAAAGCATTCATGGATTTACGGTCCATCTCAATTTGTTGGTTCAGCCTGTCAACTGCATTTTCTCCTTCAATTTCATCACAGACAAGGCTTCCATCCAATGACTCAAGCCCTGACTCATTTCTTTCAATCGAGCACCTCTTAGGAAGTATCTGCAATCCATTAACAGTCGAAGTGCCGATCGTCTTAGAATCATCACCATTTGTATTGACTCTGGGACTCGTATCACCCCATGAAAGTTCAAAACCTTGAACAGATTCCATTTGCGACCGCAATAGCTTCAAATCATCATCATAAACGACGGCAGAATCCTTCGTGCTTTGTAGTTCTGTGAATGTAGCAGATGGTCGACTTCCCTTCATATCAGCAGCTAGCTTGTGAGCATTATTTAGTTCCATACAACTAGGCATAGATGAACCAGGATCAATCACAGTATGGTTTATTTGCACACTTGAATTGGTGGAAATTGACCCACTTCCTTGCCTTGAAACTTCCATGTTCTCTGTGTGGCATATGCAAACTGCATCCCCAATGGCCAAAACATCTGCTCCCCAGAAGAGAAAAAAACCATCACCATTTCGTAAAATAGAAAGGTAAAAGGCCATATAACTTAAATATGGCCACTTCTGCTTGGGATCGAAATCTCAACTAGGATCCAAATCTATACTTTAGTCAAAGTCTAAGTCATAAATGGTCCTGTTCAAGTCAAGTTCAAATGGGTCCAAGTTTTAAACGAAGGAATTAGAGTCCGAGTCCAAAAATGAATTCTGATATAAGTCTGACAAGCCAAAGACAAGTATTTGATTCTGTTCTGGCTTGATAAGAAATCCAGACCCAAGAGCAGGATGTATCCCGCCGGTCAACCTCTCGTAGGAGAGACATAATTTACAGCCTTAACCCAATTATAGCATTTGCTCAGCTCTCCAAAACTGCAAATGAGGCCCACTGTTGGTAATTTGTACTATTATTGTGATGGTTTCATGGTAAATGAAAGATGAAAAAAGAAAAAGAAAAAGAAATCCCAATTGGATGATCCTAACCACCCAATTTAGTCCTCAATAAATGTGGACCGTTGGAGGAATTTGTCACTATTGCCAGCCCATCATTCAGATTACTAGGATCATTTGATAAGGGATATATCAAGATATGGCCAATCAGATTATGAGTGACACCAGATTAATTGCTTAGGTTACCAAAAGGTAAGCCTCCTGAACCGTTGCATGCCACATAAAAGAGACTTACTCACAATTGAGCATCATAAAGAGTACTGATAGAAAAACATCAGAAAAATAATGTACTCACGTTTCTCTTTGTTTACTTCAGCTAGTGGTTCTTTGACTTTGTTTGATGAGGAGAAATTGTCTGATGAGATGAGTATGGATACTGCAGGAGGATTGTCACTTGATTCGTCTTGATTGCAGTTCTCCTTCAGGTGATTGCCAATAGCAGCAGGAGAAACTACCAACATAGAATCATGTGGATCATTTATGTGAAATTTCTCTAGTGGAACCGAAAGTGAATGCCCAGGCATAAAAGTTTGATCATTTAGTTTGTCCAAGATCGAATCTGAAAACATGGTTTTAGGTAAAATGTCTGCCCCAGTGGAGTCAATATCAGGCTGTAGGCATTGAGCAACAGATTCTTCCATCAGATTATTACCATTACAAACCAGATCACTTCTATCATCATCATCAACAGCATCAGCATCATCATCATCTGAGACCGGGACTTCTGACTCAGAATCAGAAGTAATTTTGAGCTCAGTGTATCCAATATATGGCATGCGATCAAATTCTCGGTTCTCCAAATACGATTCCATTGTGGACACAGATAGTTTTTCCCTTCTCTTCTTGAAGCCATCTTTAAAGTGTAAACGGTCATATACCATCATACCTGATGAGGGACCATCAAGTTCAATAGCCCCATCTCCAATTGATTTGGTCCTGAGCAACCTTTGGGTTTTACTCCATGGCTCGATGGAACATGAACAAAGCTCCACGCTTGATGCACCAAGTGTCGGAACCTTTAGTAAAGGGTCTTTAAGTAGACTGTCTTGATGGAGGCTTATCTGCGCACTGTAACCATCTAGGACTGCAGGTGATTCCAGACAAATGTTGTGGGCATCATCAACACAATATTCAATATATGGCTCCACATTACTCGCTGATGACTTGTATGCACCACCATCAGATTTCTTATCCGTAGTAATTGAAGAAATGCAACCCTCACACATCCCATGTCCATCAGAAAGTTTTTCATGAATATAACAATAAACCAACTTCGATATTTCCAGTTTATGAGAATGACATATCAGATCTCTATAAAAACCTGGCTTTTCCCTGCCAAGAATATGATCAAGCCTCGAGCATAACAGACACGGAGTTTGCAATTCACAGACACGGGCGAATTTCGTCACCAGGTATGAGAAAAAAGCATCAAGTAACAACATACAAATGAAACACCATTCAAGAACAGCGGAAGCTAAAACTGATGTGAACCTACTAGGATTCTTCCCTACTCTTTCTGAAGTCCTTCTCGTAGCCATTCCAAGAAGGATTATTTGGGTGAGCGTAAAATGCACACTGGTCTACCGATAAGGAACAAATCCCAATCCTCCCAAATTAAAGAAGTTGGAAACCTAACCTGAAATCCAGCACAAGAGAAAATCAACAACCAAGATAAAGGGTGGAAACAGTAATCAGAACAATATAACAAAAACAATAAGAAACAATTAAAACAAAACCAAATGCAGGACAAAACTATCAGAATGAAACATCAACAAACAATCACCAACAATCAACAGTGAAATTATTGTCTTTCTCTGATAAAATCCAAGTTCTATCATAACTAAAATTTGGACAACCAAAATGACCATCAAGAACACTAGCATGCCACTTGCCAGTGAAAACAAAGAAGAAAAGAAAAGGGCCCAACAGAACAGTCAGAGAAGACAAAGAAGTAAACCCCATTTCTCTAAAATGATCAAAAACCCAAAATATACAACAGAACAATCAGAGTAACATGTTCTGCAAAACAAAGCCCAAAAGCCAAAAAAGCAAAACCATCTCCAATAAAGGTTTGAAGAAACAAATAAACCCACTTTGCCTGAACAAGAAAACAAAATCACTAAAGAGTAAAGACATCTCAGTTTAATAAAATCAGATCAACTTACTCATGAAATGACCATCACATTACAATAAGAACAAAGAAATCAACCCAATTGGGCAGAATGATATATAATAAAAAAAAAACATTCAAATCAAAACCAAACGCAAACCCAATAAAAGAAAAACCACCCAACGTGCCCATCCCATAAAACAAACGTAACCTTTAATTGCTATAAAAAGATTAAAAAAAAAAAAAAACAGAAACAGATGAGAAAAGCTACCTCATTTTGTCCTTACTGATCCAGCAGCAACAGTTTTTAGGCGATGTTCGTTGAAGAAAAACAAACCCAACAAAATTTACTTCTGGAAGCCAGACGACGACAAGAGGCACCGAGGAAAAAGCCAGTTCAAAAACACCAACGATAGAAGAGGACGAAAACCGAAAGATGACAGCAGGAAATAGAGAAAAAGAGAAAGTGTTTCGACTTTGGAGATCCTGAAATGACCAGAAAAATCTATTTGTAGCAAGGATTAATACTAGTGGTATTGGGTGAATTGTACAGTGGCTAAAAAAAAAGTGAAAGAAATCACACGTCTTTGCCGAGGTGCATGATCAAGTTTCTTATTCCAATCAAAAATGAAATCTGATGAAAATCAAATCAAATCAAATCAATGGTGAGGAAAATAAATTCAATCACATGCACATTGTCCCAGCCAATGGAAATGCGGGCAGCTTGGCAATTTTTTTAAGCCATGATCCGCACTTTGCGTATTAGACACGAGAAAAAAAAAATGATATCGGCACAATTTAATATTTTTTTTTTTAATAGAGGCACTTCAATTCAAGCTAATTTTTTTCTCATAAGTTATCTTGAATATGAGTACCTCCATAAAAAAAAAAAAAAAAAGAGTGCGAATATCAATTTCCAAAAAAATTATCCACTGTATTATTAATGATGGCTAGTACATAATGGGTGTACTAGATTAGATTTTGACTGTCTTTAATAATTATTATAATTAATTTAACGATTTTAAAAATCATATTTATACAAATTATTATACGAACTAAAACAAATGAATTAAAATTAAAATATTGCTAAGAATTTTCAACTGCAGATCATGAGAAAATAAAAGGAAAAAGTGAATCAACTTAAAACCCAAAATTAAAAAAGAATACCAGATAGGAAAAAAAGAACTCAACCATGCTTTTAGATGTCTCCCAATCACATGTTCCAACCAATTGTAATATGTACCACCGACAAATTCAAATCAACTGCAATTTGCTATGCATCCAAACATGTCCTATACAAAATCTCTATTTAAAGAGTAAATGAAAAACAATGCATAGATCATTTTTCTAACCTCTACAACCAAATGAATTCTCCTACACCCACCGATCGTTGATCTATTTCAATTTCATATAGAACAAGTTCAGACTCCACACAAACAAGAAGCCTCTCTCACTCTAGAATAACAACGAGGGGAAAGGAAAAAAGGTGTGCGTGGAAAAAATAAGAACGTGATAAGATCGCCACTCTTAGTTGAGAGAGAGACCTAGTTGTATGCCCGTGTCGGAGCTGAGAGAGGGGAGCCCTTGGTTCTTTGGAGGGTGGGGCAAGGACTTAAGCTTTTGGGCCGCATGGGTTGCCCCAAAAGCCTTTTAGGCCTTTTCCAGAATCAACCCGGGGTGACCGCCTATCACGACCCGAACCCGAGATAAAAATTTAAATCGAGTTAATTCCGAGTCGCAACCATATTTACTCCCGTGAAATTTACTCATAAACTTCACAAGGGATATCAAATCATACATGATGTGGAATAAACAAAACTTTAATTACATTATGAACAATAAACATTTTGTAAAAACTCTTACATCATTAATACACTATTTCATTTTCACTTAATTAACTTGGGACGAGATGTAACACCGCCCCAGGTCCATTTCATGTAGGTCCGAGTGATTTGCAGGAATCTTGACATTCTCAAATGTGAAGAAAGTATGGGCAAGTAACACATTTAAATCAATAACAAGGAGCTTCTTCTTTGGACCCAGATTCAATCAATGTAATAGTATTCCAACATCGGTTTCTCTGACATCTGTATTATCATTTTTATCATCACCTTCACGAGATACCATCTTCAGCTTAGAGACTTTGGAAGAAGCCATTTGTATCACAAAACGTAGAAGTCTCAAAACTAATGTTTTGGGGGTGCTCTAGCAGTCTTTCTGTATCAAATGTCTTAGGGAATGACACAGGTTTCATGGGGCTCATTTAAAGCTTTTTCTTCAATGCTGCAAATCTCTCCCCTGTGGGAAAAAACGTAATTCTTTTCTTCAATGCTGCTTCTCTTTTCCAAGGAAAAGATGCCAGCAAAACCTTTTTCTGTGCCCATGTAACAGTAGTCATAACTGTTGACATGAATGTTGTTAGTTGCGAACAATCAATATCATATTAAAGTCCCATTGTCAAGGAAGACCATGAGGCAGAGATATGGGTGAAAGTGCAATTTGATCAGGACAACCAGAGCTTTTGGATTTCATGGTGGCAAAAACCTGACCCGACATCCTAGGCACAGCTATATGGGTCGGGTCTGCTCTGACCTGTATAATAAACGGGTCATATGACCTGTCCCAGCATAACCAGTGTATACCTTAAGTCAAGGGTGGCAAAATCAGACACAACTGGCAAACTCTATCTGCATTTGGCTAGCAGTTTACGGAGTTGGGTCTTGTTTGGCCCATCTAGTAAATGGCTCAAACGTGGGTTGCAGCCTTCTCAACCTGACCTGTATGTTCATATGAATCCTTTAATTTTGGGACCATGCTCTGAGTTGAGCCTTCAGTAGAGTGAGAAAGAGCTGACTTTGTCTAATTTGTATCAGGCTCTTTCCCTGAAGGCTCTTTCTCAAATTGAACCTGATCCAAAAATAAAAGTCTCATCTGAACCCTTTAATTTTGGGACCATGGTCTGAGTTGAGCCTTAATTAGAGTGAGAAAGAGATGACTTCGTCCAATTGTATGGAGCATCATAAGTCATGATGGAGTGAAACTTTGGTGCCCCGTCATGGTTGATGGGTAGACAGATGAAGGGCAGATGAAGGGCAACAGACATTGATAAACTTTCTTGTGTGTTCACTAAAAGGGGTAATGTTTTCTATTAGTTGATACAAGTGCAATTACAGAAAAAAGGCAGATGCACTATTTAAACCTTTTGATGAAATTGTTTTACTTGTTGAGCCTGACACTATTGTCTAATTTATCACTGACAATGATGTTACTTACAAAGCAGTCAAAAACAAAAAAAAAAGGCTGAAAAATACGAAACTTTTTACCGTCCATTACATATTACACCAAAAACAGGAAATTGGAACGGTTTAGAAATAGATTAACGAATTAGGAACTGACGGATTAAGAACGGTAATCCGTTTCAATTTCCTGTTTTTGGTATAGTATATATATGTTAGATGACATGGCAAAGCCTAACTTGTTTCTAGTCAATGCATACACAACTAAGATGGCAAGGAAAGTGACAAAGTTCATTTACAATCATTTATCTATATTTAGTTTAATGAGAAGAGAATATATACATGAGAGAGAATTAATTCGACCAGCCACCACAAGACTCGCTATCAATTTTACTAGTTTGCAATGCCTTTTGAAATTCATAAAAGAACTCAGGCAAATGCAAATGTTCATGAGTAGTGCTTGGGTTGAATCTAATGCTCCAATATCCCCGTTGGCATGGAGATCACAGACATAATACTTGATAATAAATTTTGGAGGAATGTGAGCAAATATTGCAAGTTATAGTGAGTCTTTGGAGGTAGTTCATCGTTTAGTTAATAGTGAGAAGATAAGCCTGCAATGGGTTATTTACATGAGGCAATAGATCGTGCGAAGGAGAACATTCAAAAGAGGTTAAAGAATATGAATGACTGCTTACTGCACTAGAAGATTATCAATCGCAGGTTGGACAATCAACTAACATAGCGCATTACATACCGCAACATACTACTTGAATCCAGCATTTTTCTATAGCCACATAATTTCTAAGCATTGTGAAGTCATCATGTGTCTGAATGATGTTAATAGAAAAATTAATTTTTAATTTTAATACTCAAGACATGATTTTCAAACAATATGACAGGCATGAGCAATAAGAAATTAAGAGAAAAAATTTCAGGTAATGAAAGTTTTAGGATTTTCATTAAATTATTATGTGATTGGAATTCATAAAAAAGTAATTCTATATTTCATTTGAATTTTTAACAAATAGATGGTGCGCTCGATTTTGGACTCGTACCCCTAAGTTGCAAAAATTAGCAATTCGAATATTAAGTCATTGTTATAGTTCTACTGGTTGTAAAAGAAATTAGAGCATCTTTGAACATATTCGTTCTCCTAAGAGAAATAGAGTAGAACATCATAGGCTAAATGATCTAATTTATGTGCATTATAATTTGAAGCTTTGTGAAAGGTATTAAATATTGACTTTACGTGATTCTTTGCAATATAATCGATAGTCATATAATAAAATTTTAACTTTTTGTAAATTATAGGGACATGCTAAAAAGGACTAGAAATGTTGCCTCTGATTCGATCAGTTTGGAGAATATTTATATTTTGACTGATTGGGTTGCTGAAGAAGCACCTCTCTTGATCATGGATGATTATGGAGCAACCAGCACAAGTGCAAGGGGTTATCCCTGATTTTGATGAGGGTAATGAAATAAGTGGCCCTACAAAAGAGAAGTTGCAACTAATAAAGATAGTGACAATGATGAATAATTAATTGACTTTTCTTTTATTTTATGGTATTCGTGAGAGGGATGTATTTGAACAGTATCTTTTGGAAATTATATTTGTGATATTTAGTAGAATGAAATTCTCTATTTTTTAGTATATTTTTTAGTGTGTATAGATTTTATTTTTTTTTTTGTATTTTCTGAAACAATTTTCCAAATTAGAAACCAAAATATCTGATTCAGCCGAAATATTTCACTTTGGAGCCAAACCAAAGGGCCAAAGGGGTCCAAAACAAATTTGACAACTATGATACAAATGCACTCTTAAAAGAACTTTCAACCATTTTCATAGGAGAAGCACAAGTGACAAGCTGTGAGCATAATTTGCATAAGATACCATTCCATACGGCCTTAGAAGCATAGGCAATGTATAAGTAAATGCTCTGCAGATTCCCAAGTCAAGCCACACAAAACACGATATACATCACAATTTGTATTCCTTTGTTTTTAAGCAACCCTTTAAAAACTATGCAAGCACACATTGAGTGTTTTTTTATGCATCCCTTAAACCAAACATATATATCAAAGCCCATGGAACTTGAGGTTGTTGAATGGTAAAAGTAATATTATAAGCAGATTCTAGAGTGAAAACTCCATTCAGTTCTGCTATCCAAACAATTTCAGGGAATTGAGTCCCTGGGTTATTTCAAATAGAACTAATATCTCTCGATGTAGGAGGACGAAAATCTCAAGAATCTTGATTTATGAAATGGCTAACAGGCATATCATTTCACACTCCCAAATCATACGCTGCACATTCTCCAAAATCCAAATAGATCAATCAATCTCCCACCAGGCAAAATCTAAAAGTCTTCATACCTGTGTTTAGTTTGGAGTGAATGTAGCTACTTCGGTTTATATAAACTTAATGCCTGATGAGTCTTCTATTTTGATTATTAAGTATGTATAATTCCTTGACTCAAAACAAACAAGAATCAAAGATAGGCAATCATATTTTCCTTCTTTCAGTTGTATTATTATATATTTGTTTTATGGTAATAGATATTTTAATTTTGTATCTGCCTAAATTATTGTTCCTGATTCTCTTATTCAGGCATTGTTCTGAAGGCCTCTTAGCATTTATACTATTAAGTCAAAATAATGGCTCATTAACCTTCCTTCTTTTGTCAGTTTCAATAGATGGATATGCGGTGTGTTTTGTTTTGTGTTTCTTTACATCCGTATGGAGACAGTTTGAATGATAAAACTGCATCATATGATGCCATGCTACAACAAGTGTTCTTCATCAATAATATCAACACCATACCCGAAAGTCGGATAAGAAAGTACTCACAGAAAAAGGATCTCATTTTTTCTCTCTTTGTTTTTGTTTTTGTTTTTATTTTTACTCTCTTAAAATATTGAAAGATATTGGTGGGTTGAGGCAGAAATGTGCATTTTGGATGAGGAATTCATAAATGTTTCCCAATTGAATGAGTAGTAGTAGAAATGAAGTTTGGTCCAAGAGAAGGTGTATCATCCTCTTTTTGCTAGTTTTTGGTCTAAAAGTTGTAAGTTCAAAGAAGAATGTAGGAAAATAATGAGAGGGTGTTATGTATTGCTTCGATGTTTTCAAAATCAAAATCACCATTGGATTGGATGCATGTGGTGGTATCAATTAAATTCAAATGGTGGTGCTTGAGCAGGATGCTGTTTTTGGATTGAGTCTAAAAAGAGAAGTTAAAAAGGGGGCATGTTTCCAATCCTAGATTCATCCTTTGGGTAGTGATCATTTGAGCAGAGTGGATCCAATGTACCAAGTAGGCAGGCTCATTTAGGAGAAAAATGGAAAAAAAAAATTCCTTGCAAACAGACTGCATTATAAATATGGTATTGTAATGTTGTAAAAGCATTCGATTGGACTTGATGTTGTGTAGAATAACTAAGGACTGAAAACGGGATGAACCTATAATTGCATTTTGATCGCCAGTTTGTTCTTAATGTAATTTGCTTTGGTATAAATTTGGAAAGGAATGGATTTGCAATGAAAATGGCATAAAATATAAAGCATGTGTCACCTTTATTTAATAATAGATTCTATTTATTTCTTGTTCAATGATCAGGGGACTTGGACAAATTAAATGTAAAAAGTCATGTTGATGTAAGTAGGGTGAAATGTGACATGTTCTGAAGAATTAGTTGATCTGTTTTTTTTTTTTCCCCTCTTCCTTTTTTTAGTGTGGTTTGCTTTTTAAAGCTCATTTCAGCTTAAAATGTTAGAATCATTGAACTCTAGGAAGAACAACATGCATGTGATGTCCAGTTGGAGATTTCTTAATCAGGCATAATTGTTGGAGAATGTACTTGTCTATTGTTTCTTTCCAGTTGGAGGGCAAGAGAAAATGTTGGTCTCCCTATTCTTCTATTTTGCATAACCTACAAAATATGATATTTCTTATTTGTCAATCAACACAGTGGAAGATCGATGGTTTTATATTGATTTGTTTCTGGGCCTTGTAATTAAATTGATGAGGACAGGCAATGTGTCTTTTCAATTCCAGTTTTATTCCTCTTTTCTTCTTTTAGTAGAGTATATTATAATGACTTTGGTTCTTTATATAAATATTGGATGCACTAAGAATTGCAATGAACTTGAAAATCTTGGTTAAAGAGATCATTATCAATTCCATTATCCAGCAGGGACACCATGGAATACTAGATATAATCAATCTGGTCAAAATAGCTTTTTGTCAACAACCAAATGCTTTTATCTTCTTTCAGGACCTATGTTTTATCAAAGTAACCTACTTTGCATCTTTCGATTGTCCATGAAATTTACATTAAAAATGCTTTCCATTCACCTCTCTGCCATGTTTGATTTAAAGGTTTCTTGGTATTTAAGGCAAGGGAGGACACACCTGCATTACACTGCTAAAATATAAGAGATGATAAAAAGAAGGCTTGTTCTTAAATTGAATGGATAATGATCTTTTGGCCGAATTAGAGACTTTCGAAGTCCAGATTTTGGATAATTTTGAAGTGCGCTTTTCATTTCAATGATGAAATACTAATATCTGATCTTTTAGTTTATTTTCTCTCTTTCCTTGGGGCATTTTCATGAGTTCTTGCTTTCTGTTGTCAGATGCTTGTTTACTCTGTACATAGGAAAAGAGGATTCAGACAAGAAGAAAAGATTATTTCGGAGGAGAAAAGGAAATAAAAAGAGAAACGATTGCTAATATTTATAAGAAATGTATTTTTCTAAAAGTGGCTAAAATTAAAAGAAGGATAAGAATAATGAATGCTATCAAATAGTCTAACCTTTACACGTTTGTGTACGTGGAAAGGAGAAATTGCCACGTCAGTAAATTCCATATAAATGAAAACCTCGGAAGTAGATTTCCGTAAATTTAGAAATTCATGTTTGGTGCAAAAAAAAAAATTTCTCGTTAAATTGTGGGTAATGTTGTTTACTGCGGCTGTGGATTCCTTATAGAAAATTAAATTTTCTTATTTGGTAAAACAATTTTTTGAAGAAAACATAACATGTATTTTATTTATTCAACATCAAATAATAATTTATTTAAAGAAATAAAAAATGAAAGAGTTTTATGGTTTTGGGTTGAAATGGACACGAGTGAGGAAAAGAATGAGAAGTTTTTTCAAAAAAACTATTTTCCATACCCCCCATTAGAAACCCATTTCTACTATTACCAAGGAAAATACTGACGAACGGTTTTGATTGATCTAAACTTTGTATGTGACCAAGCTGGATATATTGTGAAGGCCGTTGTATACTGGCGGCAGTTTTTGCAGGATGCAGATATTCTGTTCGCATTTGGGTTTATCTCGGAAGGGCGGAACTCGTCCTAAAAAAAGTCTCGCCAGACGTGCCTCAGCCATGAGCTTCTGCCGCTTGTTTCTGTCAATTCCCAGAGATACAACCTTCTCTACGTAACTACATGTCGATACTATTTGCTTCAATTTTACTTTACTTTAGTTCTGTAGCCTATATTTTTCCAACAAATAATTCAAATCCTAGGAAACTGAAGATCCCATCTACATCTCCACTTTACTTTCTTCAGCCTTATCTCTTTAATAATCCTTTGTTAGAACTTATTTTTTCATTAATCTCTATGTACTCAATTCCATGTAGACAAAGAGCCCAAGCTCATATAAATATGGAATGAGACTTTAGAGGGACCATATTTATTGTTGGGGTGTTTTGTTTAGTGGCTTCAGTTCTCGGTTTGTGTAGTTTTCCTTTCAGTAATCTTATATACAGGTGTGAAGAAAAAGCTTAGTATATCTGCTGTTATGACATAGCTGATTTAGAAATCATATCCTGTAAAGCATTCCTCAGAGTACATTAATTAACACCTCATAAAAATGGCACACATAGGACTGAAATATAACAAGTTATTGAAAAAAATAAAAAAAAGATGGCAAATCCACAATGCAAAAGCTAGTAATAAAAAGGATTAAAGTTTTGGATAGCTTAACAACTTCAACAAGTATTTGAAATGTAGTGCTCAGCTAGGAGCTTTCAGTCTTTTGCTTCTGAGTTTTACGATTTAAATCTTCTCATTAACAGAACACTATGGTATGAACCAAAATTTTCATTTCAGGTCGAAACAAATCCATATTTGCGTTTAAATTATCATATTAATCTATTGTGAATACGATCAAGGGTTAAATAAATTAAAACAAAGAAAGAAACTTAGAAACTCAACAAATAAGGAACACAAAATTTATATGGTTTGGCGTTATGCCTCAATCCACGGGATTAAGTTTTCACCATCTTTTGAGAAAAACAAGATCACACAGCTTTTGGGTTTTCCTCTCACCTATCATAGACTCTCCGGTTTCAATAATGAAACCCTTAAAATGAGATTCTCAATGATATATAAAGATTACTTTAATTACCGTGGGTTTTGAAGATGGTTGAGTTGTGGGTAGTTGTGTTGTAAAGATTAGTATGTGGGTATCAATAGAAGATGGGTTTGTGAGAAGAAATAAACAAGATGAGCAAGATATGTATGTAGGAATGTCAGATTATAAAACAGACAAGAAGAAAGGAATAATTGCAGGACTCTGTTCTGACAAGTTTTGTAGCAGGACTTTGTTTGACAGGTTTTAAACAAACACAAGTGGTCCTGCTCATTTGATATTTGAAAGAGATGCTGGTCGAAACCAATTTGCATTTGTGTTTATATTATCAAATTATACTGAAAATCATGGAAAAATAGAGATGATAAGTATTGGGTATGGTGAAGAAACACTGATGACTAGCAATGCTGATTTTTTTAGTATTATTATTATTATTTTGGTGTAATGGAAACATCAATGATTGCTTGTGAAAATATTGTAACATTACTTAGGCTGGGTTTTTTTGAGAGTTTTTCATTAACTACTCAGAATTTATGAAAATTTAATATAATAAAATTAAAGGTCTTGAGATTTATTAGTTCTAATTAAATTATTTGAGTTAGAAAGATGCAGCCAAGTAATAAGAAAAATGAAAGGTGATAGGTGGATTTAGTTTCTTGACCAATTGCACAACCACATGAACTCAATCATGTGAAGCATGTATTGATGTCTTATCGCATGACTATGATAACTTTATTGTGAAAATGATCTTATTTACACACTATATTCATACTTTATTTATAAATAAAGTATGTAGATAAGCGTGACCAAAATAAGATGATATATAACCATTACACATATGAATAATTTATTATGTAATGGCAAGGTACAAGTTAAAGGAAGTCATTTGAGACCATCCACATTTCTTTGTACTGTTAACCAACAATAAAGTAGATCTTCTATTTTAAATTACTAATCAAGTGTCTTTTACTTATTTTACCTTTTTAAAACTTCATGGGGTTGTTTATGTAGCATCACTCTATTATTTCTTGCTAATCAGGCACTTTCCTATAGTGGTAATTGGTAAGGCATACAAGGACAGAACGCCGAATGCAGTTGTACTGATCTGAAATTGCGTAGGTTGGAATTGCTTAGGTAAGGCAGACATGGTGAGCACAAAAGTGAAAATATATATATATATAGATATATAAATCAAATTTTACGGTCGGAGATATATTTTTTTGGTGCTTTCGCATTTTCTTTTTAAAACTGTGACGGCTAAGATATGAAGCTTTACACCTATAATTCTGTTTATATTTTTTCTTTCTTGGTAAATTTACTTACAACCATGTACCAGCACAATAAGGAATCAATGCTTAGTTGTTTTTGGGGAGTGGGACTGTGGGAGATAGCTACCCATTGAGATAACAATAGGAAAGCATAAAAATAAAAAATAGAACTCTAATATAGAAGAAAGAAAAATAAACCATAACGATTTAACTTGCCGCTCGTGCTTGGGGCTGGTTGGGAGTAGGGTTGTCAAATGGCTAGACCTGAGATTGTCCTTACCCTTCCGTTAATATATGCAGGGCTGTGCCTAGGCAAGCCAAAGCCCTCGGAAGGCCTACACTACCTAGAACATTACCCTACCCTCAACGTTGAGGGCCAAGCCAGGGCATGCAAGACTCAGTGGAAAACCATTATTTATTTATTTATTTACATTGTTGCCATGTAGAAGTGTCAATGAGTATGATTTTATGTAACCTCTATTGTAAACGGACTACTAATAAAAATATTTGGAGAATAAAAGTTGTCTCTATAACTCTCGTTTATCAGAAAAAGTTGTGCTTTAGTGATTTAAGTTCTAGATGTATGGTTTTATTTATTTTGTTAAAGAAGGAAAATGGTTAAAGAATCTTTCTATCTCAAATCTTTGATAAGAATGTTCATGTACCAAATCATTCTAGTAGAGTCTTATCTTGGAGAAATTTAAAGCATTTATATCCACCTATCTTTTATAACTTAACATTATTTTTAATTTAACAGCGATTTAACTGTTAAGTGCTATTGGATTTCAGCCATAAAATAAATGCACTTAAAAATCACTATTAATTTAGAGTTTAAAGAATCAGGAATTATAATTTTCTAAGTAAAAGGCTATTTGAATCACTTTATATCTTTGAAATTCCATGTATATACAAACTACCTTTATAAATTGGTTGGCATCTTTAGTAACTCTATAAAGGAAAACGTATATCGTTATTAATAGGAGTACACCCCTTTTGCACTAACAAAAATATATATATAAAAAAACTATAAATAAAGAGCAATAAAACTAAAAAAAATGGATTAAAAGCAATCGTGCAACACTTATTACTAATGCATTAAGTATAATATATAACTTAGATAATTAAATAAAGATAAAATGAGCCACGTATATGTGTAAAAAATTTTAAGATATTTTGTAATGAGTATGAAGGTATGAAATTACCTTCATATCCCCATTGGCCAAAGTCAGGGCCGTACCAGTATTGTCTAAGCCCGGCCGTATGACTTTTCCTAATAAACAAAACGCCCTCGTTTTTAGAACGTTTTGAGGATTTGGCCAAACTGGGTCCCTTATTTAAGAGCCAAATTAACAGCCTAGTTGAATGCTTCCTTTCACAATGAGTTAGAGCTTTCACATCTCTTTCCTTCTACAAATCAACAATAAAATAAATTTTTATTTTAAATTACTAAGCAGGTGTCCTTGCTTATTTCACTTTCTCAAAACAAACCTTAATAAGGAAAAATGTCAAAATGCGGTCTAAGTTCCTAGTAAATTTCAAATCAGGATAAAAAATTGAAAAAAAAAAAAAAAACACATTTTAAAATGGCGTTAGATGTTTCATTTTTTCTTTCAAATTACGACAACCGGCCGGATATGGATCGGCCGGCGGCTTTTCTGTAGCCTTCTGTTGCTACGGGTGAGGAAAAGAAAAAAATCCCTGCAAAAGTGAAGTATGAGGATGTTACTGGAGGGGGTGCATGGGATTCATTTTCAACAGTTGGAAATTATTTTTTAGTGGGCCCGATGAGGGTCCCACTCTCATTTGCTTTACAAATTACAAGGGTTTTCAAATAAGGCACCCACCAATACCACAGGTCCCTCCCTAACCTCCTCATCAAACAAAAACAGCCAGATTACATGCCTGGGATTAGTTGGGAGGCGTGAAAGATGTGAGCATCCATCCACCTCTTTCGTCCTGCAATCAACAGTAACATAGACTTTGATTTAAACTACTACTAGTACTAAGTACTAACCATGTGTCAGCAATAACAAACCCTTCTATTTACATTACAAACCAAGTGTCCTCACTCCTCACTAATGTTATTTTTCCAAAACAAACCTCATTAATTGTTGCTGATCCAACATTTGCTGCATCAGTAAGCATACTACACCTATTAGCCCCCCAAATGAAGCTGTACTGATCCAGAATTACATCAATCCAGATCCAAACTAATCCAGCTTGAAATTTCAGCTACATGATATATATAACACATCAGAAAAAGGGATAGGGATATAGGATATTCTTCCACATTGTATCATCATCACTCCTCCATGTACATATTCAAAAACAAAAGACAAAATCTACACTTGTTCCTCTACAGTAACATATATAATAATATGTAATATGGTTTTCAGCTTTTTATCATCACCATCATCAGAAATATGAACATGAGAAAATTTAAAGAAGAAGGAATTGTCTGGATTGGCTTCGTCTCCCCAGACGTTGACACGACCTACTTACTCACTTGTTTCCATTCAAAGAACAGTTTCCATGTCCCGCGATCCACCTCAACAGATGCTCCCCCTCCAATCCAACGCCTCCACCCCCACCGTCCCCTCCCTCGGCTTCCGAAACGACACGATCTGGCTACTCACCATATATGCGGTAACCCGTTCCGACACGCGTATCTCCTCCATCCTTAGCTCCCTCAGCCTCTCCACATACTCCGGCACGCACACCAGGTCCCAAACCACACCCACACCACCCGGCTTCAAAACCCTCACCACCTCCCCCAACACCTTCCCCCTCTCCGCCGCCGCCGCCGCCGAACGGTGACCGTACTCCTTCCCCACCGTATGCAGATAAACCCCCGACACCACCACGTCGAAGTAACTGTCGGAAAACGGCAGCCGTCTCGGATCGCCCTCCCGACACGTTACATACTCCTGGACCCCTTCGATCCCAGCCGTCCTCAAGGTGGCCAGGGTCGTCTTCCTCCGCCGATCCAGGCCGACGACTCGGCCGGAGCTCCCCTGCTTCTTGAGCATCAGCGCGACGGAGTTGAGGAGGATGCCGCGGCCGCAGCCGACGTCGAGGGCGGTGCGGACGGTGGACCAGTCGGTGACGGAGGCGAGCATCCGCTGCGCCATGTCCCAGTGGAGGGAGACGGCGGAGTGGAAAATGTTGGCGGAGGCGAAGTAGAGGCAGACGGCGGAGATCGCCGTGAGCGAGCCGAGGAAGCCCGCGATGAAGCGCGAGAACGGAGCAGGAAGAGAAGGGAAGATGTAAGAGTGAAGTAAAACAGAGAAAGGAGTGAAGTAAAGGAGGAGTAAAGCCGATAGAAACGAGAAGACAACCGCATGGAAAAGCAGAAAGAGGAGTGTCTGCCATTCATCCATGCCGTAAATCGCGTAGATCTGCAGCGAATGCCGAGATGATTTGCTTGTCATCTTCGAAGAAGGCGATGGATATGCAGCCGAGCTGAATGAAAGTGATGTATGGAGCGGATTCAAATTCGATCTGTGATTCATAACTACTTTTATATGAATCGAGAAATAGGAAAGGCAGCTCAAGATCTCTGAAGAGATTCTTCTAGGATTTGATCTGCAATTCTATTTCTTTATTAGGAATCGTGATAAAGAAACTTTACTCCTGGAAACCGATCTGAGATGATTTTGAGAAGGGAAATGGAAATACGGGGGCTGTAATTGAGATTTCAGAGAATCTACTTGCAGTGAGGAAAGATCAGAATCAGGGAAAACACTAGTTCAGTTCAGATCCATGACTTACTGTGCATTTCCTCGATTCTCGACCAAAGAAGAAGTCGATTGGAGAGCAGAAAGAGTGGAAATGGCTGCAGAGAGGAGCTTGGATTTTCCGATCGACGATCTCGGGTCTCGGATCTGGGGATTCATCAGTCGGTTTTGGACTGATGTAACGGTGAGAGAGGGAAAAGGAGGAGATTTTTGTGTGGTTGAGGTCAGTGTGTGTATTTTATAGTGTGATGTGAGAAGGAGCTGATACGCGTAGATTAGAATAAGAAACTCTGGAGAGGGAGATGCGTTTCGCTTTTACTTTTATTGAGAAACCGGCGGTAAACCTGGTTCGGTGGGGACCGTTTTTTTGGAAGGCAGCAAGAAATCGGTTTTAACTGGGACAGTTCCTATTTAGTGATTCTTTATGGAGAAATCTACACCATTGAAGTGATGGGCCAAAAGATGATCTGATTTACACTTTCGTGTGGTTTGTGCTTTGATTTTCTTTTTGCTTTCCTGCTTGAGAATTAAAAAAAAAACTACATGAATTTACGGGTAAAAGCCCCATTGGATATCATACCACTTAGGAGGTCTCGAAATCATCGTATAGACGGGAGGGGTCCTCCTGGTGCATTTTTCTCTATCTTTTTTTTTTTTTTCATTTAGTGATATAGTCAATATCGATCATTCTGCCAGTCAGGTTTTCTTCAACATGTAGCTGTCTTATTTGTTGAATACAATAGAATGATCGATATCGTCCATATTGCGAAAAGAAAGAAAGAAAAAA
The DNA here is from genome assembly GCA_012931725.1 of Litsea cubeba. Classification (NCBI taxonomy): domain Eukaryota; kingdom Viridiplantae; phylum Streptophyta; class Magnoliopsida; order Laurales; family Lauraceae; genus Litsea; species Litsea cubeba. The sequence goes on along the minus strand of CM022944.1, from coordinate 21,467,985 downwards.
AAAGAGATGAATTTGCAGATCCTCCGCCCTCACCTCCTCTCACTCCCCTTGGGTCGTGTTAGACAAATAGAATTCATAGTTTTCCATCTTCTCCCTTTCTCTCCTCTACCTATTTGAATTCATTGAATCTCTCTCCCTCTGTCTCATTTTCTTTTCCCCTCCCTCCATTTCTCTCAATGGCATTTCATCGAACATGTCGTCTTCAACCTTCTCCTTCCCTCGCTGCGTCTGCACAGACGAAGAAACTCAAACCCTTTGGACCTTCAACAACACCCTCCAATGCCAGAAATGGAGCGACTTCCTCATCTCCCTCGCCTACTTCTACATCCCTCTCGAGCTCTTTTACTTCGTCTCCTGCTCCTCCATCTTCCAATTTCGATGGATCTTCCTCCAATTTGGTGCCTTCATTGTCCTCTGCAGCCTCACTTACTTCCTCGACGTCTTCGCCTACGTACCTCACTCCTTCTCTCTCATGCTCTCTCTCACAATCCTGGCCCCATCCATCGCATCTGGAGCAACACCAGCAACCAAGAAAGAAAAATCCAGTTTCTATTTGAGTTTCGTAAATCAAGAGCAACCACCATAGAATGGTCGATATCAATCAAATCGCTAAAATGACAAAAATGAAGAAGATAAAAACGCACCAAGAGGACCCTTCCCGTCTATACGATGATTATGGGACCCCATTAGTGGTATGAGGTCCTATGGGGCTTTTACCTGTGAATTCATCTAAAAAAAACTTATTTTGATTTTTAAAGTAATTTTTTAGTAAAGGTTCATTTTCTAATATGTGAGAAATGGGCGATGAATTTGCAGATTTTAGGATTTCACACTGCCGTAATTTTGATATTTTTAATTGAGCTTTTATATATTCGAGGACTTTACTTTATTATTGGTGTGTATCAGTTTGTGTCGCTGAGAGTGTTGATTTAGATACATAAATTCACAAAATTGTGGATTTTCAAATCTTATTTGAGGGAGTTGGATCTGAAAATCCTCGAGAAGCGGGTCCAAGTTATCAAGGATTTATAATTGATAAACATGAAGGTTCTAAATCGTAGAGAAAAAAATCCATAATGAATCCTTGGGATGAGAAGAAAATCTTTCATGTAGCTTTTCAATCTCTCATCTTATCTAAAATGGGCAAACCATCTCATCGGATATTCTCTTATTTTTGGTACATTTCATTGGGTGCGTGCATATATAAGCTATTTAAGCATATGGGTCTTTACCCAAAAAAGTGCACCTAGATTCACAGTCACCCATATGGGTCTTTAACCAAAAAAGAGAAAAGAAACTCATATATATAGGATTCAGTCTAGTAGGGTGGAACTTGGAAGCAGTGGGGGCCCATTTGGGGCAATGACCCTATAGCAAAAGGAGAGATCAAAAGGGGCCCACTTGTATGAGGGCTTAGATTATTTCAGCCCCATTCCATATGTGGGTAAAAAAAAAGTTCGAAAACCACATTATTTTATAACCTGTAACTTTACAAACCATATTCCAACAGGGGCCATAAAATTGATGACCTGAATTTTATAGAGACTCTGGTCAAGTTGGCCCCTTTGAATCCCTTCATTCTCCAAGGACCGATTGCTCGGAGCGGTCAATACGGCATGCAAAATATATAGTCCGTCGTATCATCAGACCAAGCCTTCATCTATGCCCTCAAGTTTCATGATTAAAAGAAAGAAGAATCATTTTTTATAATTGGTCCAACCGTGAAGGACGGTTTGATAGTCCAATTTAGGTTCGTGATAATTAAAGGGTGTATTTATACGGCAAGAGAGTATTCTACTTCCAGCAGATTTCTATATCCGCAGCAAAGAGGAATCATGCATTTCAATTTATCCCTCATACAGTAAATTAAAATCCTATCTATTGAAGGAATTTATTACTTTTTCCTTTCTGTATGAAAGAAAATGTGCCACGTCAAATGATAGAAATATGAGGCACAAGAAGTCAGAATAATTTTACATTCCGAAGATTGGCATGACCAAATCTTGGCTGTTGGAATTGGAATGGGTTCGATAACTTGTGGAACCCCTATCTAATGAAATCCAATGGTGACTATGTCTTTTCTTGCCTCCTTTAATTTAATCATCTTTTGTCTTGTATCCAGCTGGGCTCCACAGGAGGGGTCGTCTGTTTTGACGAAGTGACTTAAGAAATAGTCTTTTGACAGATAGCCTGCAACATGCAAAGTGATTGTTAAAAAAAAAGATGAAGATGAAGATGAAGAGGGCGACAGCTAAAACGGGAGGAGAATATCAGGTGAAAGATTAAAAGCTAAAAAGCCTAATATCTTTGGTGTCCAGATCTCTGGTTGTCGTCACCGTGCGACTCTTCATCATTGTCACCAAGGTCCCTTTGCTAACATCTGCTTGAAGATGAGGCCTGTCCTTGTCCAAAATCTTCAATCCCCAACACTTCATTTTCTTGATTTTGTTTTCTTCAATCTCCCATCTTATGATGCTTGCGGATTTGTATGAAATGGTAGTTACAATGCAACAATCAGTGGGGCCTATCTTGATTGATGCCCTTGATATGATACATGCCACCATTCACAGTAGACTTGAGCAGCTTTGCAGTGTATGGGTTTCCCACTTTTTACCTCCATTCTCCTTGATAGAAAGACTGCAACAATGATGTGAATCCTGGGGTCCTTTTTTTTTTTTACCAGAATTTATGATAAGAATTCAGGACGTTGGGATTTTTCTAGACATTCCCTTGCATTTTGAAATGATTTTCTTTCATAGTATTTTAAATTTTAACCATCTAAAAAGTCTCAAATGATATTTTAAAATTTTTAAAATTTCACTCTTTATACATTTTGTTACAATTTCAAATCCTCCAACAAGAGGAGGGATTTGAAATTCCACCTAAGAAGCTAGCTTTTGGAGAAATTGAAATTCTCCTAATTCTTTGAATTCGGATAAACAAACGGGCCTTAAATGGGCCATATTGATCCATTGATGTATATTGCATTTCTCTTGCAGAGGCCTCCATTCAAAAGGCACCCATTATATCAAGATGTGCAAAACAGGGGCAAGTAAAAAGCTGTAGATTAGGCGATGCATTTGGGACCCAACAAAAAATAGACTTCTCATTGGTAGTGTACTATGCAGAGCCACCAATAGCCGTTAAAATGACATGCATCATGTGAATGGGCCCTTACACAAGAAAAAGTGAGTCCTCAAAGAGTAAATGGGAATGATTGGCCTTGACCTAGACATTGAAGCCCATTAGCCAGTCCGCTCATGAGGTGGGGCATTGGTGTCAGGTTAATTTGATACAAACCGTTGGCTCTTTGATTATAACTGTCCAACTTTGCTATATATGCACCTTTGGTCCATAGTTGTTAGGTCATGAATAATTTTTTAGAATGTGATTATTATCATGGACCTTAGATTTGTTCTTAGTTAGAGCACGTTTATGGTTTCGCTTCTGGGTATGTTACATTATTGAAAATTTGTTTTTTTTTTTAATGACGGATGCATGCTCACACTACCCCAAGTTCCTATCCAACATTTTAAAGATTTATAGGGGTGTTTTTATTCCTTTTCTATTTTTCTTTTTTACTTCTGCGGAACCACTTACATTAAAATTTACCAAATGCAAATTTCAACATTACACAAATATGCATTTAATTTGTATTTTTATTTTTTGAATTTCTAGTATAAAAGGGTTGGGCTCTCCTAAGGGGCCCCTCTATGATCATAGCTCATAGAGATAAATAGAAATAGGAAGAAGGGGTATTTTTATCCTTACCAACTTGATCTTGTTGCCCCCAGCAACAAACATGCCTGAACCTTTTCGTGAAGTATGTGTCCGGATAGTCGAAGGTCTCGATAGCTAGCTCTAGGTCTTCCGGTCAAAAAACGTCGATGAAGACATGTAGGTGTACTATTACATGGTGGGGATTGCAATCTTCCATGAATTTCCCATTTGTCACTCAACGATGAAACTTTGCTTATTTCTTTTTTTTTAGGATCGACGAATCAAATGATATTGTTGTTCCAATTTCAGCTTCTTTATCTCCCTCTGAATCAAACTTTTCCTTGCCATAAAGGTTCAATTCCTATTATTATCAATGATACGGGTTGGATCCTAGATGTAGAATTAGAAGAAGGTGGATTCTCCCTTCTCCATCGAATCAAATGAAATTATCGATGATACAGCACATTAAAAAAAATTAACCAAATTTGCCTGATGTAGAGGCAATCAAGAAAGTTGCATAAGTGAATATATAACCTATAGAAAAGTGGGCTAATCCAACCAATCTTGCTTGCACAATGGAAAGCGCCACTGGGTTAGTTTAGCACTTTACTAATATAGTAAAAGTCAAGTAAAGCCTCCATGTTTCACACAAGATGTCACATCAAAAATACTTTAATTCAAAACTCCCTCCATCTTTTTCAAAAAAAGTAAAAAAGCAACCACCTTTATCCACTAAAATAGAAAAAAAAACTCCACTTTTCCTTGCAAAAAGTAAAAAAGATTTCATAAAAACGAACAACTAAAAATAAAATACTATCATAACCTACTTATATTTTATTTTTTCTTCAAAATCAACTTTACTTCACTTGATTTTATTAGTAGAGTTGTGAAACTGGTAAGAGAACTATAATGGGAGGCAATCGTGATAGACAACTTTTTGGGGCCTAGTTGGAGCCATGCCAAGCATTGGGAGGTAGAGGTGGAAAGATCTAAATGAGACCTAGTGGTGTACAAATTATCAATCCAAGTAGATCATCATAATCCCTTGACCCATGACCCTGGAATTCAATCAATTTAATTTCTTTTTCGAATTTCCATCCAAAAAAAGAAAAAAAAAACAATTAGATGTGCATGAAATTTGCGCTGATGTCAATTATAAGACCAAAGTACGGTGGAAAACACTATGATTTTCTCCTCCGTTATTATCCAAATGTGGAGTCTATTCATAAAAATCCAAATCACTAAAAGATTAACATCATCTAGTGCATTGGTGTAAGAGTCATATTCCACCCTAATGTAAATTAAACCGATTATTAGATCGATCCATTGTTACAAATGATTAAACTTGGAAAACACTATGATTTTATCCTCCTTTATTATCCAAATGTGGAGTCTATTCATAAAAATCCAAATCACTAAAAGATTAACATCATCTAGTGGATTGGTGTAAGAGTCATATCCCACCCTAATGTAAGTTAATCCAATTATTATTAGATTGATCCATTGTTAAAAATGATTAAACTATACAAATCCAATCATCTTCTTTTGTGGCCTGCAGGGTAGATATTTATAGATGGTTGAGGGTTCCAATCACAGAATCCGTGCCGTCTAACGACGCGCATTTCAGATTCAAAAAAAGCTTTTGTTTCGTTTTGTCTTTTTATGCAATTTGACTGGCACAGCAATTTGCAGTAGTAAATGCTGTTCCGGACTTGGACATGGAGATGGACTCACATTCGTATTGGATTGTCCGACTGGCTCCCACTTCCGTACAAGTCGGCAGTGACCACATGACCCCTAGCCTAGGAGTTATCCTTGGAAGCTCAAGACTTAAGACGGACAGTGTCTTTGACCGTGGGGCCCCCTTTTACCTATACGTGTCCGTAGACAAAGTCGGTGACTAAAATGTCAAATTGCTTCTTGTCATTCAACAGTTGCTGCTTGGAACATTACATGGATATGGATAGATGGATTTTCTTCTCACCCATTTCCCATTTGCCATTTGCCATTTGCCATTTGCCCATGAAAAGTTGAGCACAGTTACCCTTTTGTCTCCTTTTTTTTAACGAAGCACACCAGGTGTTTTTTTTATTTTCTTTCTTCCCACTCCAATAGATTTGGATGGCTTAAAATATAAGATATGGAGAGCAAATTCACGCTTTATATCATTTCACCAACCCTCAAATAAATAAGTAACTAGACCGTGGTTAAAATGCTAGTAACTATTTCTTCTCCTCCACATAGAGGAAGTATATAATGGAGAGTGGATGGACATATCAAGATGCCATAGTTGTTGAACTGTGGGGGTTTGATTGGCCCCAGCATTTTGCCAATGAGCCAGGTCAAAGCTAATCCCCTTAGTTAAAGCACGCGTTTAACATAAATTGGAGTGGGTTCTCCAACTTTGATGGAGAAAATTGATCTCTTGGGCATTGTATAGTTGGATACTAGGATCCATGTAGATATAGACAAATCCCAAAATCAAGAGATTTGGAGCAAACCCATTCACGGGCGATTACCAGCCGTGCGGCAGCTTCTCCCATTGTGCAGTGAAGGGTCTTTCAATAGTGTCATTAGATGAGAATATGTCATATCCAAGTGGTAAAGAGTGACAATTCTCATCTGGTTCTTCAGGATTCAAAACCCTATATACGTAGGGTTGTAAACGGGACAGTTCCAGATCAAAATCATAGTGGACATGGGTCCTTTTTTAAATAACGGTTCCGGATCCAGCTTTAAACCGAAACTATTTTTGTTGGTTTCAGACCCGGTTTCGATAATAAAATTCAGATCCGATTCCGGAACCGAGTCCATTTAGAGGACTCGAATTTAGTTCCAAAATCGATTATATATTCTCTTTATTTTTTATTTTTTATTAAAATAAGCATATCATTCAACTTCTAACAGTGCAACAAGACTACAACATTCAGTATTATACATAAAAATACCCCAAAAGAGTTAGTTTTAAAATACAAATTGCAATATCAAAGACTCAAATGCCGGGTCTCTGGTTCGAAACCTATATGGACCCGGACCCATTTTTCAATCGGAACCTAAATTAGGTTCCGGACCCGTTTATGAATCGAAACCTAAAATAGGTTCCGGACCTGATTTTTTGCAGGTCGGAACTTTCGGATAATCGAATACCCGTTTGCAACCCTATATGTACGCCACTTTTTCCCACGTATGCGAGCTCCTTTTTTACTTATATGGGATTTCTTGTTGCATGTATAAACTTCTTTTCTACTTGAGTGGGCAGGCCTTTTTCCTTCTTCCCTTATTAATCAACAACATTGATAAATCTTTATTTTTTTTTAATTTTCATCGTTTGAATTCATTAAAAAGCTGCCTTTCCTCGAGACTTGTCGTTTTCCTTTTTTAGTCTTTGACTTTTCGGAATAACTTTTTCCACACAAGAGGATGACTATTTGAGGGAGGAACTTGAAGTGGCATTTATTGACCCTTTCTACCAAATCCAATTAAAAAAATTGAGAGTTGGGTTGAGTTTTTCTATTTTTAGATTGACTTTGGATTGACATTTTTAACCAAGGGAGTACATAGATTGGATGTTGATCTACATTCCCGCCCAACTCAAATTAATTTGTTTGGTGAATTGTATACCTCAACTTGTTTAATTGTATCATGAACTGTCTGACTCTGAACAATCCTAAAAAGTCGACTTGTTTAAGCAGTTTTTTGTGAACAAAAGTTTTAGAGAAAATGCATATACAAATGGAATGAAAATTTTAATGCGGGTACAATGGCAGTAGACTCTAAATGGGCCTAAAACAAAAGCAAAAAAAATCAAGGCTCTTTAATCTCCTTTGCACATTTGGCGAAAGACCAAAAATCCTTCAGTTAAAATCGTCAACAACTTCTGGAAGGAGAGTCATAATGCAATAGTGGTTGGGTTGGAAGGTTAAATTTGTGAGATCGGACTCAATGTGAGCCAAACCATTTACTAATGGGCTAGAAATGTTAAATTGAACTCAACTAAGAAAATAACAATCTTCCCAAACAAAATAAGAAAATTTGTGGGCTTTGTGAAGGGGCATGCCCTTAGGGTTATTTCGATTATCCAATTTATATAATATATATTTTTTGATTAAATAAAAGCTTAGTTATTTACCTTTCAAAAAAATTGAAAAAACTGATTTGGAGTTGAAAACTAAGAAGTAATTCTAAATACTATAGGGCCTCCTAGATAATAAGATAATAAGGAAGAGTTTATTAAATAAATCTCTAAATTATATACATAAAAATAGGCATCCTGTTGCTTGAAAATAAGGCATGATTTGAATAAAAATAGAAGTAGCAAGGCATTGCTTGGATTTTTTTTTCACGAAATAGGATGTTTTTTTTTAGGGCATTGATATTGGCACTCCATCCCCTCCCCTTTTTACTGTTTGAGAGTGCCTGCAGTAGAAAAAAGGATATTTGGGAGTGCCAATATCAATGGCCTTTTTTTGTTGTCTTAATAAGTAAATTTTCATATGAAAAGTAAAATAAAGAGACAGAGACATCAGACAACATAGAAAGAGAAATGTTTTTCACTTGAAAATGGGCATCCAAACACCATTACTTATCATTACTTGAAGAAAAAGTATATTTCCAAATCAAAGTCCTACTTTCTATTGCAATCAAATCTTCTTTCACTTTATCCTGGACCTACGTAGCATGTGTCTCGTGTTCAAAATCATACTGCGATAAGACCATTTTGTGTTGTCAATATAGAATATAGCTAGTGATGTCCCGCCTGTGCGCTCACTTTCCCTTGTTTATAATAATTAATCTTAGCTCACCAAAGGAAGAGGTAACAATAGAATGTCATTAGTTGTACGGTCAAATGCAATGGATGTTGACATTAAGAAGAAGATAAATATTGAAAACTTTGCAATCACTGTTTTCATAAATTTCAATGTAGAATAGATTAAGCAAAATACCATTGGAATTTCGTTTTACAGTTTCATCATTGAAATGAGAGCGTATGTTTGAGGAGAGTCCCAAGAAAGCCTTGTAACTTCTTTTTTTTTTTTTTTTAAATAGTGAACACTCGATCTCACCCATCGGTTGGCATCACTAAATCAAGTAAATCCTTGTGTTTTTTAGTTTTTGAGTTTTTGCACTTTTCTAAATTAACATAAAAGAAAGAAAAGTTCTTGTGATGCCAAATTGCCTTAAATATGTGGTTCCACCTTTGCTATTCTAATTTTAACCTCTTCGATATGAAGACTTTGTTTAGAATTCTTATATCTTCGATATGAAGGAAAAAATAGTTCTTTAAGTCCTTAAATAGTTGCTACTGCTTTTCATTTACTTTCACTTTTCATTCCTCAATCTGTCATTCTATTTCCACCAATTCCCTTGCTTCATTTATCTTCAAATAATAAGTAGTACATCCTTTTCAATGCTATCTAATCCAACCATTTCAAATGTATTCAAGTTAATATTCTCTGGAAATTTTGTATTTTATTTTGATTTATAACGTTATAACTTGCAAAGGACATAACTTTTATTTGATAATTGGATATAAATTTGCTCATACATACTAACATTTTATCCTAGTATTATAATGTGAGATCTTAAATCTAGCACTTTAAGTTTTTTTTTTTTTTTTTTTATAACACAGGGTTCCTAGCCTTTTGGGCTAGAATAATCCCTACGAGCGTAGGAGAGAAAGCCGAGTAAAATTCCGTTGTAGCCCCAGTGTGGGAGTGTAGTTTCAAACCCACAATCTCCGGGTGCAAACCGTGGTCCTAGGCCAACTGAGCTACCCCTCGAGATTAATCTAGCACTCTTAAGTTATTAAGTCTTAATCATTCAAGAAATCATATTACATAATTAATACTAATTATTCTTAATAACTTATAAAAATCATAATCTTATTATAATATTGTACACCATTTAATTTGTATTTTTTCAATTACTTATTTACTATTTTTCATTTTTTTCACTAAGTACAAACTAATTAATTTTCTGAATTTTAATTGGTCAAGGAAGAGAAGTACATGATTTGCTGGCGCATTTCAATGATATTTCATAATTCAGATTTACTATTGTGCATTATTTTCTAAATGTTTATTTATTTATCAGTGCTTTAATTTATATAATAACTGGGTCCTAATTAACTCGCTGAGTCGCCGAGTGGAGCCCGAGTTACACGTCGGGCTATTAGTGGAGAGAATTGCCATTAATTACGGGTGGTCCCAAACGGTTAAGGGACTGAGAGTGGGACCCACTGCTGAGTTCACAAACGCGTGATTGACGGAAGCGAGCTGACTCGGAGGTTCTTTTCATACCTTCTTCCTACCATGCGGTCGTAGGGCGGCGATGGGCCAATTGGATGGGGCTTAGAAGTGTCAAAACCTTGACAAATTGAGCTCCGATCAAGATCAAACTTGTTATGTGGGGCCCACCCTGATGCATGTCTCTATTCACTGCGAACATGAATCATACATGTGATAGAGATACATCATTTGGGCCCCACATAATTGGTATGCAATTGTAGTCGGTTTCCACGTTTTTTCCCCTTTCTCTGGAATATTGCAGACATTCCTCCTGTGGGACTTACCTAAATGCATGTCAATCAAATGACGCAAGGGGTGGATGGACTAGACGTAGACGTAGATTAAGGAGTGAGCTAAGTATTCATTTAATCAAATGATCTCAACTCATAATTGTAGTTTTTCAAATTTAGATGACTATATATGATGTGAAATTACGTACTGCGATAAAATTTAATAGTGACTAATGTATTAATTGGGACAAAGCTAGGACTGGTGCTAATTTAAGGGAGGCAATTTTATGTGAAGCAGGTTGTTCAAAGTAAAATATATGTAGCGGGGATAGTTTATTAGTCTTCTTTTACAATGCATATGACCATATGACCATGACTAGAGCAACAAAATGTGTCAACTTTTGGATCACCACAGATGAAAGGGCAAAACAAGGACGCCTTTATAAAGAGTTTACCGTATTACATAAAAAGGTTGACCCTATGTATATCAATTAATGACCCGGCTAGCCATGTAAATATGGTCTGATTGTTCGAAAATGGGGATTTTACGGAAAAAAAAAAAAAAAAACAGCTTAAATGTCCACTAGGCTCAAAAGGTAATATTAACCTTCATTGCACCGGATCAGTCACTTTTCACGAAATAGTGGTTTTTTTTAGCACTTTCAACTAGTGTCTCTAGCGACCCTAGTTTTATAACGTTAAGGGTCGCTAGGGACCCTGCGGTGTATACAAAAAGTAAAACAAAAGAGGATTTTTTCCCTCTTTCGTTGTCCAGGTCTTCTTCTCCAAGCTGTCTTCTCCAAAATGTCTGTTGTTCCATTATTTTTTTATTTTGTGTAAACTTTTTTTTCTAGTTTGGACAATGGTAGGGTACTGGAGTGTATCATCACCGCCTCCGACAGTCTTGTCACCAGGCATTTGGCCATCAGGCTGCAAAACAAAACAAAGAGGAAAGAAAAGAGGAATCAGGCATTAGAATTGGTATGACAAAAACATAAAACAATAAGATATCTCTTAAGATCTGTAAGAGATTACTCAAAATGTGTGGATCTTAGTAATCCATGTCAAAAGATCTATTCAAGAAGACAACATTAAAACGCAAATCAAACGGATTCCACTATATAATCAAATCCGATGATGGCGTGAAAAATAGATCTGATATAATGACTTCATACTACAGAGTTGTAAATGCTTAAGCACTAAATCTGATGTTTACTCGCACCAGAAGCCTGTATTTTAACAACTACACAGATCTAACAAACAATACAATCATTTACCATAATAAATTCCAAGATCTGTAGTAAAACTCAGAAAATGAAGAAGGAAGGTTCTTAACAAGCAGATTTAGTGGTTGCTTAGCATAAAAACAGAATCTTATGACTACAAAGATTTTATTTTTCGTTTCATTTTTAGTAAGAATAGCTGAATCGAACAACAGGTCCAACATCAAGTGAATTCGAGCTTTTCAAAGTACATTTCTCTAAAAGAAAAACCAAAACAAATGCGGATCTATACAGGTAGATCAAATGCTTGCTCAGGAACACATGAATGAAATACAGATCTGAAGATCTACATAGAAGAGAAACGACTTCAAGCAACAGATCTAACATTAAAACACATTTCAGCAAAAACCTCTAATGCCCGGGAGAGAGGGCGAGTTCCAAAACCCTAATCGTTATACAGTGGGAGATGGGATTTAGGAGGGATGGGTAGTGGAGGAGAAGAGAGGAGGAGGAGGAGGGTGGTTGTTGGTGGAGGAGAGAGGCGGATATGGCTTCCTGCACTGGAATTGGAAGGATATGCAGGTCCTTAGAGACCCTTGACGTCATAAAATCAAGGTCGTTAGGGACGCTAGTTAAAAGTGCTAAACGAAAAATAACACCGCAGGGTCCCTAGCGACCCTTAACGTTATAAAACTAGGGTCACTAGGGACGCTAGTTGAAAGTGCTAAAAAAAAAATACCATTTCGTGAAAAGTGACTGATCTGGTGCAATGGAGGTTAATATTACCTTTTGAGCTAGTGGACATCTAAGCTGTTTTTTTTTTTTTTTTTTTTCTTGTAATATCCCTTCGAAAATGTTCATTCTCCATGTTAAACAGCTTGGGACGGGTTTTGGCTTGACCCAATTATAAATGTTTTGCGCTAGTGATGACGTAGAAGCCCAAAGGTTTTTCTTAGGCCTAACTCTCTTTTTATACTCAACCTCACATGTTTGGAACCATTGCCAACCTACGTTGATCCCCATTTTCTTTGGGGTGCCTTTTGGGCCTGTTTCTTCCCATGTAATTCACATGAACCATGGTCAAATAAGTTTCATTGAAGGATTATAAAAAAAAAGAGACGATGGATATGAGATAGTAAATGCATATAATCACTTGGCTGTGAGTATTCATTTTCTATCTTTCCACCATTCAACTTTCATTAAAATGAAAGGTGATTTGATAATGTACTGGCACCATATAGACGGTCTCATGCAATTTTTAGGTGTAGTTAGCATATTAGGTGGTTTTTTGATAAAATCCTCAATTGGTTTTTATTGGACAGCTCTTTTATAACAAAAAACAAAAAATAAATGATCAAATTCCTTCGACACCCTTTTTTTCAACCCATAGATTCCTCTCTTTCCATGTCTCTTAAAAATTTCAAGAAAAAAAAAAAAAAACCATTTTTGTCACCCACCTTTTTCCATTTAATCAGCCACATCTAGCTAGTGTTGTTAATCTTGCCTTGTCCTATCCAGGATTGACATTTAATACAAGTTTAGAAAAATGGAAGTGGAATCTTATCAAGTCGCTGTATATGTTCCCTTGTTTAATTAGGTACTGAACCTCTCTCCTCCTTGATTTACATTTTACAAGACGTCGGTGTTGTACGGCCACATCGTATCTCTATCATGATTAGTCAAAAGCGTCCTATCTTCACTTTGGCAGTTTGGCCTTGTATATTTCAAAAAGTATTCCCGCCCTTTACTTTCCAACCTTTCGCTGTAATTCCATGCATTGCTTTCCCATCCCACCCAATTATATCCGATTGGTCCCCATCTCCTGAAAGAGATTTTCACATCCAATCAATTCAATATCCCCACACTAAACTTTCATGATTTGCCATCTGCCTTAATTTTTATTTTGATCCTCACCTTTGAATTTAGGGTTTCTGAAGGCCTGTTTGGCCACTTCACTAAGTATGGTACGGTAAATTATAGTGAAGCATCCATTCATCGTCCATGAAAAGATTAGGATTTATATTAAAAGTATAAAGTTTTAAAATTTCCTCATTCATTTGAAAAAAAAAATTAAAAAAGCAATATTTTCGATCCACTAAAAGACAAAAACCAGTATACTTTTAATCTTAAAAGTAGAAAAAAATTCTTTATCAAAATACTAATATCAAATCGCATGTTGCTATGATTGGACTTCCTAATATTTTATTATTTCTTGATTTAATACTGCACGTAACTCTAACCTATCAAACAAATCAGCATCTGCATCACTTGTATGCTAGACTTCACTTCATATCACTTACCTAAAAATACAAAACACAAATCCCATCTCTCTCTCTCTCACAAGATTTCCAAAAATTTTCCTAAGTTCATCCGTATAGCTTGGAGGCTAGGTAAAAGCCATTTACTCCCTGAGACCTGTCCCCTTTGTCCTTCTCTATGAAAGACTCTTGCCACTTGCCACTTGCCACTTGCCACCTCCATTTCTAGGGCATTTTTTGACCTTCCTCTCTATTATCACTCCATATTAGAGATATATAGGCCCTTTCATGAATATTATTTATGGGTCATTTGCTACGGAAGAAACATTGCCTTTTATATCTATTCCATTGTTTTATTTACACCGTTTCAGCTTCAATCCATTTCATGTCAATATCCCTTTATTGCATCTTATTGAGATTTAAAATCAATTCATTTCATGTTATCAATTTCTATGTATTATGTATTGTATGCATGTAAATAAATAGGGCCAAAATTGTAATCGAATGATCTCAAGTTGATGATATATTTAAAAATTTAGTTCAAGATAGATCGCTATGAATAAATAAAATTCATTTAGCCGACCCAACATAATTGTAACAAAGTTGGATGATTACGAAGAATGGTGGACTCTGCTTAGATTAAATTAAATTGACAGCAGAATAAAATCTCTCTTTCCACTGACTTGCATCATATGGTGTACAAATTAACTACAAAGACCATAGAATCTCCATCTGTTCATCAATTTCAAAGTCAATGAAAAATAAATAAACAAATTAAGTACGACCTGGCCAGTAATTTACACTGAAACATGTCCATCTTGACTAGGGGAGGAGGCCTTTGAGGGTTAGACTAAGAAGTATATATGCATAAAATAGAGTTAGACAGGGTCATCATAGACAGATTCCATTGTTTTGATTATGTCCTAGATTAGATCTCTACAAGAAATGCTTACCTGTTCATATGTTTAATTAACTAACAACAACAATTAAAGAACATAGTTTATAGACCATTTCTAGCTTTTTCTAATGTATCTGATGATGCCGTCTTTACTCTTTGAGTATCATATAATTATAATATTATTCATGTACTTATAATTGTTTATACAAGGAGGTGGTTTAAGCACCATATGGACTGGTCTAAGTAGAGATTATATCTAACATTGCTGATATAATCTGACATGTCATTTTAAAATGCCATGACACATCATGGGTCTCCAAATGCCCAAACAGTTGGGGTACTTGATCCGAGAAATTGGGTGTGGGTTTTGGATTTGGACCCAATTTAAATAAGGGGTCTAGTTCTATGTCCAGTCCACATGGACCTGAATAAAATTTGGGTTAGTGGCTGGGTCCAATATTGGATAAAGTCCCAAGGACTTGAAAACCAGAATATATAATTATTTCTATGTTGTAATTGCTACTTTATAAATAGCATTTTAAATATGAAAAAACCTTAGGTGAGCATCGGTGCTTACAATAAGGTGAGCACCAATGCCTAGATACCTAGTGGGGGCCATCTAGTGATCCATCCGAGTGGACCATAAAACAAGGACCCCCTGATAATCACCGATCTTGGTTTTAGCACCCATTCGAATGGACTGGACCATTGGATAGTTTGTGTACTTATTTTGAATGGTTAAAACTTGTCGGCCATTCATTAAGTGATTGGGATGATGATTTGAGACTCGATCACCATACACAGTTGGAGGGAAGAGGGGTGGTCCCATCTGCATGTGGGACCCACAAACACGAGTGCCTTTTAAGTACATTGTGTATAGTTAATTAACTACAACAAAGAATTATTATTAAGTATAAAAACTGATTAGGTATGTATAGCAAAAGATAGCATGGGCTTGGCTTTAGGTCTTTCAATGGGCCAAGCCAGCTCGAGATCAGTTCAGTTGGGCTTTGCTTGAGCTCGATTCAAAAACAAAATGAGCCAAGCTTGAGATTGTTCAGGTCATATCTGTCAAGCTCGGCACTTTTATATGAGCCCGAGCCCAAGTTCATCTAGTTAATGTTCATAGGCATAAAAGAGGAAGATGGCCTTGGTCCAGCATTCAGGCCTTGATGTGGACGATTGTGTATATTATATATTCACATAGGCCCAGAGAGAGGAACCCTTGCTATTGGATCAAAGATTATAGTCAAACCAGCTCAATTGAGTCCAGATCATTTGCTTCCTCAATTGTCGAACCATCTAAATCAATGAGTGGGTTCACCTTCTTTACTGTAAACGACCTGAGTCGGGCCCACTATCTACGTGCGATCAATCTGGTGGTGGTAGTGCTCCCAATCGAACTGATCCAGCTAAACATTAGTCATGATCAGGTTCTATACAAGATCTAAGTTTAGAATGGGCTTAAGATCCATTCAAGTTCTCTAGTACAAAGGGTATTTTTTAAATGTGGGGAGGGATAAAGACCAATAAGAAAAATATGCTCAAAAGAAACATGACTTCTTATCACAATAATCGGCCTAAAATTATATCCAAGAGACATCTAAGAATTACATTTTATATCAACATTTCTTTTGATTGAAAACATTACACAACCTCATACCAAATGAAAGCTCCAACATGAATGATTAAGCCCAAGATATGTAATCATATGATAATGAAACATGAAATCTAAACTATCAATCATATACCCTGTGCTCCCATTAGTTTGGTATGAGTAGGACTTCAGATCTTGGGCCACGTCTGAATTTGGCCTCTACTACGTAACTCTTCTTAACAAAATCACATAAAATTGATGATATGGTCAATTAGGGAGGAAAAAGACGGGGAGCTAAAAAGAGTATTTATTTGTAATTATGGACAAGTTTGTTCAAGTTCCTCAGTGGGAAGGAAAAACCTCTAATTCTCCACTCCTGTCATTTTTTTTTTCTTCCTTTTTTCTGTTGGATGGCAGTTTGGTGCAAACGAAAAAATAAAATTGTAATCAAGATGGTAGGAACTGCTTTTCAACTAGGGTTGCACAAATGTATCCTAAAGAGGAGATTTTTCATAGAATCTCTTATTAGAAATCAAATCCCATTAGTGATAACCACTCTCATTGCATTGCTCCTTTAATGGTTCAGTTGACCCTTTTAAGGTTTATTGGGCTGTAACCAGGATGACATTTGAGTATGAATTGTATTTGGGTTGATACCATTCATGCTATTTCACACCAAAACCTTATCCACTTGCTGTATGATTCACATGCATCCAAGCAGGCTCCGTAAAATGAGGGTTTTTTTTTTCCCATTTTTTCAGATCTCGCAAAGTGGCCATTCTTGACCTGACCTGACCTACCAACCCAACCAATATCCACCTAGTCATTAAGAGTTTAGATTGACATTTCTGACCCAATCAATAAATATGATTTTGGATTGAGAACATTCTTGCTATTGACCCGCCACCCAACCTAACTAATTGAACTATGAACTCCCAACTCAACTCACACCCCCATATGTTAATTAAGGGGTTAGGGTTAACCGGTTGAGCATATCAAACTCATAAATAAATGAGTTGGGTTGGGGTTAAGCTACTTTTATTTCATGTAACCCTCTGTGCTCAACAGGACATAAACTTCATTCATTGACACCCTCTACATCCAAGCCATGGATGGAAACGGTGCAGAAGCCACAACCCCTTTTTTTAGGGGGTAAATACACAACCCTTTGAAGATGACCTCGGACACAGCTAGCCAACCCATTCATTTGAGATGCGCGTGGAAGTTGATCATGTGGACTGTTGAACTTTTGAATGTCCATCTATTTTCTTCACATATGCAAGTGGCCCACATTTTAGTGGCTTAGAAATAGTCAACAATTCCAATTGACCATCTATCCCTTTCTCTGAAGCTTCCATTTTTTTTTTCCTGTATGGGTTAGATTGGCTCCTTCTAAATAGACTTTTAGCCATGGTCAAACTGGGATGGGGGCCAACAATGAATGGTCCCAACCCTATAGGGTGGAGCCCTTCCTAAAGGGAAGCAAGGCTTGTTCCAGCCCAGACCATGCATGATCCATAGAGATTGGCTTAAGCCTGCGGTAGGTTGATGGCGAATTTCCACAAGTATACGGTTGTTTTAAGTAATATAGACTATGGAAGTCCGAATATCGTTCCCACGAGGATCGTTATAAGGAAACTAACAATGACCAATGAAAAGAAGCATCAACTCAAATATAGCTAACAAATGCAAATGAAAATAACAAAAACAATGAAAACAAAAAAACAAAACAATAACAAGGAAAATAAAAAAAATTAAAACTAAAAGAAAACAAGAACTAGATAACAAAGATATGTTAGTAAAAATATAAAAAACTCAAGTGAGAACAAGCTAAGTAACAAGTTAGTAACAAAGTTAATGACAAAAAATAAAAATAAAAAAATAACAAGGTTAATACAAGAACAATGGAGAAATGTTAGATAGATCAAATGAATAAGTGTGTGAAAATAACAAGTGAAAGATAGAAAATGAGTGGATGGAGATAAAGAAATATGCTAAAGTAGTGTAAAATTAAATGTGGAATTGATAGTGTGAATAGAGAAATGGAGTGTGAGAATCAAAACAAGTGAATAAGTGTGTGAGAAAGTGAATAGAATCAAACTAAAGTAAGTAAAACAAGAAACAAGCAATACTAATGGATGATTGAATCATCTACAATCCACTAGGTGATACTAATCCAACACTAATGCTCTTCTCTTTTCCCAAAAAAGAATACTCAAATCTAATTACAAATCAATGCTTAGATTTGGAAAATATAACTTTAAAGCTCTAAGATATAAATTAACAATCTAATAACTAAGATTCTCTTTCCTTCATAAAAGAATAGATTCCTAATGACTATCTATCAAAAGTAAGCATAAACCATCAAAAGATATTAACTCCTAAGCATGATTTATCAAACTTAAGCATAGATAGTAAAAAGAAGGCAAAATTAGCGAAAGGTCCCTATAAATGAATGTGTCCAGCCTCCAGTCCAATGAAAAACTCTTTAAGGCCTATAGTCCACTCAGCTAGACTGTTTGCAGCCATAGGTCCTTAAGCCCGCACGTTTTCATTTTTCAGGACTAAATTGCCCTTCCAACCATTTTAGGAATATAATTTTGAAATTTGAAATTTGAAATTTTATATCATCCCTCTTCTTCAATAACGAGCCTAGGTTTAGATCGGAATAGATTTAAGGCTTTCATCAGAGGGCTCCTTCATTTGTTTTCTGCAACAAGTGGGAAGAAGAAGATGAAGTTGCAATTGTGTTGCCTCAGGATTCGTGCGTCCTAAGTCAATAAACCCAAGCAAGGAGACTCACGTGTTCTTTCTTTCCAGAAGCACTTGTCTCGTCTTCTCATTTGCATCGGGTTTCGTGCGCACACTTCCCATTCTTTTTTTTTCTTTCTAGCGAAAGAGAAGCAAGTGGTGGATGTGTTGTTTCTTCTTCTCCTCGGTACGCGTGCAAGAAGAGGAAGAAACTCTTTACAGGTTGGGCGAGTCTTTATGAAATTTATCTGAGGTTTTTTATCAATCAGGTGGGCCACGCTAGAAATCTTGGTCTGGTCGTTGCAGGAAGAAGACGGCTAGAGCTTGCCTTCCGCTGCCCGTTGTCGTCCGCTGTCATCGCCAACGGAGCAGGAACTAGAGATGTACACGCCGCCGTTTTCCACCACCAAGATCGGAGTTACAGAGGGCAGGTGCTACCCAGCCATCACCGAGGAGAACGAGAATGTCCGCAATCCGTCCTCCTTGTTTTCATCGCCGGAATTACGCACACCATCACCAGTGTGGATACAGGAAATCCGCCGTTGTTGGCCTAACCGGAGAAGGAGACGAAAGCATCCCAAGTTCTGTTTACAAAACAGAACGAGTTTCTGTTGCAGAAACTCAACTGGGAAGACGACCCAGTTGGGTCAGGCACCAGGCCAGGTCCAGGTTGGGGTCAGTTCTGACCCGTTTGCAGTAGGAAGCCCAGCAACCATAGTCAGGGGTCATCCGGACTCCGATTTGTGCTCTGTTTCTTCCTACAGACTCGCGTCGACCGAAGGCAGCAGGGCTGTTATATTGTTTTTGACAAATATTTATAAGTCTTTATGAAATTTATTTTTGTTTTCGGTAAATTTGCCTGAGTTTTTTTCAAAATTTATCAGAGTTTTTGGTAAATCTATCTGAGTTTTGTTCAAATTTATCCGAGTTTTTGTCAATTTTATCTGAGTGTTGTTCAAATTTATCTGTTTTCTGTCATATTTCTTTGTATTTTTGGTAAATTTATCTGAGTTTTTTAGCAAATTTATTTACGTTTTTTGAAATCTATATGCATTTTTTAAATTTATTTGCGTCTTTTAAAATTTATTTGTGTATTTTCAAATTTATTGCATTTTTTGAAATTATTACATTTTTTAAAATTTATTTTTGTTATTTTAAATTTATTTGCATTTTTTAAAATTTTCTTTGGATCTTTTGAGATTTATTTGAGTCTTTTTAAATTTATTTATATTTTCTGAAACTTATTTGGATATTTTGAAACTTATTTGCATCTTTTTAAATTTATTTGCGTTATTTGATTATATATTACTTTTTTTTAATTTATTGAATTTTTTGAAATTATTTCATTTTTTAAAATTTATTTTCGTTATTTTGAAATTTATTTGTTTGCTTTTAGAGTTTATTTGAAAATCTGGGGATTCCATTAATCGTGGGCAATTAAATGTTAGTTGGCCATTATTAATGGGATATCCCACCAATCATGGGATATGATTTAAAGAAAGGGTAAACTAGACATTTCAGATATGAAAAAGTGTGAGAGGGACCTTTGGCTGTATGACTATTTTTTTTTTTGGATCTAAGGCCATAAAGTGAAATGTTCAGGGACCCGTCGCCGAATGCCCTTAAAACGAATGCTAATATAGAGATTAAGCATGGAAGGTTGCACGATGCAATGAAGAAAAATCTACTCTAACATATTAAGGGGTCGTTTGTCTACACCCATTTATATATGTAAATGGTGAATATGCTTAATATTTACGCATCGGTCATGTTTGTCTACAATTATTTACGCATCTTGCGTGTAAATCGGATGTGTAAATGGTGTGAAAATGAACCCATTTTCACACCAAAATTTGAACACTTGTTGAGGTGGGGCAAATGGAGAATACCAAGACACATGTGCTTCTGAAGAATAGCCGTTAAACGGACGGTTTGTTATTGGGGCATTTCCGTGAAAGAGGTTTTGGTTTTGAAACCCCCCTCCAATGCAAAAAAATAATAATAATAAAATATGTCTCAAAGTTGGGGCATTTCCATGAAAGAGGTTTTGGGTTTGAAACCCCCTCCAACGCATTAGAAAAATAATAATAAAAGAGGTCTCAAAATGAATGATTTTAAGGGACAAAATCTGTAAGACAAAAAACATATTAGAAAATGAAAGTGGCTCCAATGATTTTAAGAGACAAAATTTATTAGGATAAAAAAATTATTGATAGTAAGAATTTTAAGGGACAATCTATAAGATAAATATCTTAATGAATTTTTTATATCAAATTTTAACAACTAGTTAATTACCTTATTATTTCAATTTTCTTCTAATATCTCAATGATTTTTCTATAGTTATTTATTATTACTTTAAAAATCTTTAAACATGTATATATGAATGTAAGAGAGAATGAAGAATGTATTTTATATAGCATTATGGCATCATTCAAAAATCATATATAAATGTGATTTTATCTAACCATAACCAATTTGTGACACTTTTAATATGATTGAACTTAGCTACAAAATACTCATTTTAAGAACTTTTTATAATTGATTAATATTAGCATAAAACCTGTGAGATGCATGGGTTAAGTTTTATACAAATTGAATAATGAATTAAGATCAATATTGAATTAAATATTAATTAATAAAAATATTAATAATAATACTATTTGCTTAGCCATCAAAATATAAATTCATATTTTTTTAACTAAACATGTTAGAATTCATTTTTGTAAAGGTGATCATTGATAGAAATGTATTTTTTTGAAAGTATATTTCATGTTGAAAGACAGATTCCTTTTGAAGTATCTAAAATGCAAATAAAAACTTTGATATAAAATGGACCTTTTTGTCTCATTTTCAAATCATTATAGTAGAATTTGATTTAATGAATAATAAGTATCATTTACAAAATCATCTAATACATTTACATATATCATTGAAACAAACATGGTAAAATAAATCACATATGTAAATGATGCGAAAATGGTGTTGTTAGACAAACGTTGTAAAAAAATACATGTGTAAATGTTACATACTTAAAATTTGAATATTCGTCATTTACATGTGTAAATTGTATTTACATATCCCGTGCGTAAAAGACAAATGGCCCCTAAGAACATAAACAAGGGAATAAAATAAAGAGCATAAGCAAAAGAAATAGGATCAACTTAGCTTCACTTAGAAGATCCAATCAAAGGGATTAGCCACCCATTGGAGAAGATAAAGCTTTCAATTCCATTCCAAATCTTTAATTTTTACAAGGCTTTCCTCACTTTTTCTCTACAATTTGCTCTCAATTACATGAATAGCTTAAGTAAAGAGGAGGAGGCTCTCTTTGCTTGTATCTTTGATGCCTAGAGCTTCATTCCTTACATAGAAACATTTGCCTTGCTCTCTTTTGATTTCTTTCCGATGTGGGACTTCGCAAGAATGGAAATATGAATATATGAATGTCATTCCCGAGTTAGAAAACAGTTCCTAGATTGATGTGCGATTTTGACACCCGAAACGTCCGAATTGGGAAAAATGTCGTGAGATATGATTTGTATATCTTAGAACAAGCTTTCCAAAGATTCTGAGATCACCTCAATCGGACACCCGAGTAAAAAGATATGATCAAAATATCAACTCAGGTCTTTCATTTTTCTTCTTATTGTTGGCATAACTTTGTCATTTCTTCATCCAATTGTCTTCCAAACTTATCATTACTCTCTTTAACTCTTGAATATCAACTTTAATCTTCAAATTAATCTTCAATTAACACCTGTAAAAAGAAATTAACATAATTGAGAGTATTTTTTAACATATTTTGTATGGAGGCCATTGGAATTCATATAAATGCATACAAATGACCATATATAATGGAAAGATATGAGCAAAGTATGATGGGGAGGAAATTTATTATTTTTATGCTAAGAATGGTGTTTTGAGTTCTTTTATCTTTGAAAACTCATAAAATAAGGCTATGAAAGTGTATCTTTTTTGAACTCATCATAAGTCGTAGGAGCGTTCGTTGGTAGAAGATTGTCCAAACTAAAGGAAGAAAATTTAAAAGAAATCGAAGAATATCCAATGGGCACGTTGGGTGTGTAACATTGACTGGACACACAAATATGCCTTGGGCCAATTGTAATCATGGGAAGAGCAAATACATGTAGGTAAATGTTACATGTGTAATGTTTATTGGGTCTGTTTGCACTCATTCATCATCTGTAGAAAGTGGTGTGTAACTTTCACTCTTTTCACATCAAAATCTCCACACCTCTCAAGCACTTAAACCGTTATGCACCTCACACTTGAAAGAAGCACCATGCATTTACCTCGTACAAATGAGACAAATGTGCCCATAAAAGGGCACCGGAAGGGATCTAGTTCCAAACAGTCCCCCCTCACGGTGGACGCATAGTCATCACCTTAAGATCACTAAGTAGGTTTATCTTGATTCAATGGACAAGATCCCAAAATAGTTGCATGACCACAAGTGGGGACTTCAGATTAACCCGGTCAATTGAGCCCATTAAAATGGGTATGCGGCCCGGTTCAAGCCTGAAAAAATAGGGGTTTTAAAGAAATTGAGCCCAATGGGCCGGGCTTGGACAATGGCTTTAAGGATTTGGGAATGAGCAGGCACGACCCGCCAACCATAAAGCACATTTCACTCATTTTTGATAAATTTAGCAAGGGAGGAAGGGCACTTGACCCACATAGGATTTCTTTGAAAACAGGTACAATAGAAGCATTACTTCGTGCCCATGATGGGTTCAGTCATGACCCAACTAGTGATGATGATTCATACAATGATGAGAATGTACTAAATGATCTTTCAGATATATGTAAAGAAAATTAATTTCTATCGATTTCTGTTGAGTTCTTTTAGACATTACATGACCCACATAGGGTACTTAGTTGATTTATGTTAATTTCTATTGATTTTCTTATTTTTTACTCTGTTACCGGCATATATATAAAAAAAAACTCCGCCATGTTGTTTGTTATATTGTATTGCCGGTCAAAGCCCGGAAAAAAGGAGGAGGGTTTAAAGTCCGATTCACATCCGATGTCTGGTGGCAGTATAGGAATAATTAGATAATGTTTAGCTTATATTTAAGATCGTGCTAAGCCTAGGCCCACACAGGACGAGATTTGATGTAAATCCGTTCAATTTAGGGGCGGGATTGGACAACCCCCGTCAGACTTGTCCAAAATTCAGGACGGGGTTGGATATATATCCCAAACCCAGACCCGGCCCGACCCATTTACAGTCCCAGCTCAAACTAGGCTTTAGACATAGAAATGACACAAATTCAACCCAAAATAAGGTATCGCAAGGTTGGACGCAAGGGGGCTCACTACCTAGTCCCAATTGTAATTATGGGAAGAGAGGACAAGCTTTCAAATTTCATGGGGTCATTTTTTTTGCTGGACCATTTTTACACCCCCAATGATCAGGGCCGGCCCAAGGGGCAAGCGGGAGAGGCCGCCGCCTTAGGCCCCCAATAATTACAAAAATTTTAGGGCCCCATAATATTTTATGTATTTGTATATATATATATATGTGTGTAAATATTTAGTCTAATATGTAAATTGAAAGGCCCAAATTAATAACACATGTGTGTAAATATTTAGCCCAATAAATAAATTAAAAGGCCCAAATTTAAAGCCCACCTTATTTAAAATAACCATTATTTAAAAAGCCAAACTTAAGGCCCACCACCATACCACCATAAGATAAGACTTTAAAAGTCAAACATGGGCCCACCACCAAAAGATAAGACCACCAAACTTTTCAGCTTTCCTCATTTCTCATGAGCATCAGAAAAGAAGTCTCTAGGGCTTTTCTTTTGGAATAGTGTGTGCTGTGCTGCTGCGTCGGTTCTCCTCTCCGGTAAAGTAAATTTTTTTTGTTCTTTTTTTAAACTTAAAAATAGTTATTTCTAAATCGCAAATCTGATATCATAATTTTCAGTTTTTTTATTTTCTTTTCTGCATCGATTCCTTTCTTTTACAGTTTGATTAAAAAAATTTTGTTTTGGTTTCATTAACTAAATTTATTTTTATAAATTTTTTTTGTGTCCTTTTGTTTCTAAATTAGAATTAGTTATATGAAATTTAGAATGTCATTTGTATATTTTCTAAATCAATTTTTTTTCCAAATATGTTACATCGATTCCTCCCTTTTCACATTGTGACACCCTTGAAGATAAACTAAAACATGACAGCCTTTATGATACTGATGGGAGAGATTTGTATTTGGAGTTGAAACTTTTGAAAGAATACTTGCCAAAAGAAACCAAGAAAGCAATTGATGTGCTAAATTATTTAAAAAGAATGGATGGTACTTTTCCAAATGCATGGATAGCTTATAGAATTTTGTTGACCATATCGGTCACTGTTGCCTCTGGAGAAAGAAGCTTTTCAAAGTTGAAGTTTATAAAAAAATTACCTTCGGTCGATTATGTCACAAGAAAGGTTGAATGGGTTAGCTATGATATCAATTGAAAAAAATATGGTAGAAAAACTTGATTATACAAGTTTGATTAGTGACTTTGCAGCTAAAAATGCGAGAAGATCTTGTTTTCAGTAATACTTTTTTATTTTTTATTTTTTCTAGGTTTATTAGCCTTGTTTTTTGGAAGGGAATGTTGGTGTGTGAATTGTAGGCTTTTGGCCAGGGTAGGTAGTTTAAGAGAACTACATTGTGCATGATCCTTGGGATTAAATATAGCCTCCGTCGGTACGTAGGCAGTCCTAAAGTTATCTGGATGCAGCACATTTTTGTAATAACAAATATCAATTTTTTTTTAGAAAATTATAATGAATTCATTTTTTTAAAATAATTGTATAAGGCCCCATTTTTTAAAGGTCGCCTTGGGCCCCCTAAACGTCGGGGCTGGCCCCGAATGAGGCACTGTACAATTACTGCCTACAATGACTCTTGAGATCAAAACCCATCGACCACCCTTTATTTTCATCAAATATAAATGTTAAACGTCAAGACACCAAGTGTGGATTTTGAGATATCATTTACTCACGGAAAATTATGCCTCCAAAGTCCAAACAAAAAGGTAAAATTTATATAAATCTCATTTTCATATCCCATACATAAAAGTCAAACAAACTTAAGCCTTTTGAATTATATTTTTTGTATTTAGGAAGAAAAGCCTTCACTTTTTTTTTTCTCCCTACATGGAGGACTCAAACTCACTCACTCTCACACTTGCAATTGTGTCTCTACCAAGCTAAGCAACAACCATGCACAAAAGTTTTCACTCAATTCTTTTTCCGAAAAGGGGTGAAAGCATATTTTTGTTAACAAGATAGATAACTGTTCGGCGTCCGACATGGGAGACTATCGAGCTCGGCGGTTGCAAAGATATGTGGACTTGGCCCTTTCATGATTCTGTAACGCCAAATTTTGAATTCTACTCGAAATGGAAAAGAAATGATCCGGAAATCTACTTTTCGCATAGAAAAGAAAACAAAAGGATTCTCATATTACTTTGCACATGTGCTGAGAAAAGTGATAATTTGATTTTGTGTGTTGTGAAAGGTGAGTTTCATTTGTGTGTCGTGAAAGGCGATGTGCATGCCATGAAAGGCGAATTTACATTTCTTATTAAAAAGGACAAGATTTGTTATTTTATCTCTTTCCAACACATATATAATAAAAAAAATAAGAAAAGAC
Source organism: Litsea cubeba (assembly GCA_012931725.1). Taxonomy (NCBI): domain Eukaryota; kingdom Viridiplantae; phylum Streptophyta; class Magnoliopsida; order Laurales; family Lauraceae; genus Litsea; species Litsea cubeba. Next base: position 21,441,342 of record CM022944.1, on the reverse strand, counting down.
ATCATGATAAATAGAAAATTGTGTGGACACGTTCGGATTGGCGGAAGCAACCCATGTGTGTTGGCTCTAATGTTCCTCTGATGATAACCCGATGCTTGGACTCTTTGGAAAGGCCTCTAACCTCATCTAATAAAAATCCAAGTAGAATGTGATGAGTCAAGCCCAAGTGGCCCAGTCCATGACGAGCCAGGGCCTAAATCTGTGAAGATCCATTTAGTCCGTTGAGGTCTGGGCCCTAATCTACGAAGCCTGGCCATGTCAAGGCAACCCACGTCGCTTCGGAAAGAGTCGTTAACCCACTTTTTGTTGACACCAAAAATGCCACTTTGCCTCTTCAAGATCCAAATAGCTACATGAAGTCGCAACCTGCCATAAATAGGTAATGCTACTTCCAAAAAATCAAATCTTGTCAGAATCAAACAAAAACTGCAAGATCCTTCAAGACAGCCAAAAGAGGAGTACACAAGAACTTTCGGGCCATTTCAAAATCATTTGCCCTAACTTCGCTTCTCCGGTAGCTGAAAAGGAGTTCCCGCGGCGAAAGCATCGGAGACACCAAATCTTCGATCAGAGCCGATGGATGGTCTCAAAATACATCCAAAAGGCTCCACGTCAAGTTCTGAGTCAAACCGACAACGTTTGGCCCTACATCAACCCTCGAACAGATAAATCAGGCCTCTCGGTGGCGAAGCTTCCCGGGACCATGGTTTCCAAGACAGAGCCTATGGATCATCTTAAAATGACTCCAATAGGTTCCCTGTCAAATTTCAAGTCAATCGGACATCGGTTGACCGCACATCAAGCCGCGACATCTTCATCGCGACAAAAGTAAATCTACTGGTGATAGGACCCCAAACGGCTTCAAAACTCAAACAAAAGCCTATGGTTGGTCATATTTATTGCCCAGCGGGCTTCACCCCAAATTTCAGGTCATTCCGACATCGTTTGACCCAGTTTCAGCTTCTCACGGAACTTCTCACGGAAAATCGACAGCTCTGCGCGACAAAGTCTTCGGCTTTCTCGGAAAATTAGAAACTTTGCAAACCAAAATGCAAGGATTCTCATCAGGTTTTCTGCAGGGAAATCAGGCCAATAAATGATAAAAAAATGTCAAGGAAAAATACAGAAGAAAAAAGAATCGAAAAATAGCAAAAACGGACACAAAACGGGACAAAAGGGGGGAAAAACCCCCCAGGGTCGCAGGCCCCTGCGACCCTGGAGCCCGGGATCGCCGGGAGGGCCCCGGAAACTCCGTTTTTTGCCTTTTTTTTCGCGATTCGAAGCGTCCGGCCTCTGGTATTTTCCAAAATTCATACTTTTGAGAAACCAAATCCTCTGACATCCATCAAAAACACGGGTCAATCATCAAGAGTATCGCAATCAACATTGATCGCCAACCGGTTAACCAAAAAAAGTGTGCACAGACATGTGGTCTTCTGACCGAGAAGAACCCTCATCTCCAAAAGAAGTAGCCTACTTCGACCCGGTTTCAACAGGCGATTGGGATCATCTCATAGCAAGCCTTGGAGAAATTCCCGATCAAGAAGACCCATGGAAAGGAACAAAGCATTGGTCTGGAAATGCCCTTGAAACCCCAGAAGGTTTCGTTGAGCTGGAAGCCTCCGAAAATATTGTGGAGGAACCACCTTCGAACCTTCCAACAGAAGATCCTGCATCCTACAGCGATTTCATGGCCTTTCGAAGCCTGAGGTATGGACATCATAGGTCCTATTTCTCCCCCTTCGAGCAAAGGTCATTGCTTCATCTTCGCTGCTACGGATTATTTCTCCAAGTGGTCAGAAGCATTTGCATTCAACGAAATGAAGACCTCATCAGTCCTTCAGTTCCTGCGCACCAACATCATTTGTCGTTTCGGCATACCCAAAAGATTCGTCCATGATAACGGACTACAATTCCGGGATCACCGATTCTACAGGTTCTGCGACAAATACAAAATCCAAAGCTGTCCTTCGACTCCATACAATCCGGCAGCAAACGGATTAGCAGAAGCTTTCAACAAGACACTCAGCAAAATCCTTAAAAAAATGGTCTCTAGTCACAAAAGAGACTGGAGCGAGAAACTGTCTGAAGCTTTGTGGGCCTATCAAACCACCGTTCGAGGACCAACCCATAGCACACCATTCTCCTTGGTCTATGGATGTGAAGCTGTCGTGCCCTTGGAAGTGCAAATTTCTTCCTTTAGGGTATCTTTGCAAAATGACATGACTCAAGAAAGCAATGTCAAATTACGACTCCATGAGCTGGACAATCTCGATGAGAGACGGCTCGAAGCTCAACAAAGCATTGAACTTTATCAAGCACGCATGGCAGGATCTTTCGACAAAAATGCCAGGCAACGTGCTTACAAAAAGGGTGACTTGGTTCTTGCGGTAAAAAGACCAATGATCTTTGCTCACAAGTACAAAGGCAAATTTGAGCCAAAATGGGAGGGACCCTACGTCATCAACAAGGTTTTCTCCAACGGTGCATACGCACTCCTAAACATGGAAGGTGACAGATGTATGCTGCCCATCAATGGCAAGTTCTTAAAGCGGTACTACCCTTGAAGACTTACCCAACTGGGTAAGAGCAATACCTGTACGGCCAAAACCAGTTTTCAGGTACACGCTCGCTAAACCCACTATTTTTAGAATTTTCATGTCAAATGTTGAAATTTCTAGAAATTTAAACAATGCTTACTTTCATCGTTTCATTGTTAAAAAAAAATCCAAGTTTAGGATCCTTTGCCTAACTTGACCAAAATTTTCAACCCTTGAACCCAAAATTCATGGTTTGAAACAAAATCCGGATCCAGGGATTTCCACCCTAGTCGACCCTACCTTTTACCACCTAAATGGTTTTAGGTCAAAACTTATGACCCCCGTGTCTTTAAAAAAAATGGTTTTTTTCAAAAAGCCGCGGGGAAGCGACGCTTAGTCGATACTCGCACAAATCGGAAGCATACGAACCACATTCGACACTTCCAAAATCGCAGGGAAGCGACATTTCGTCGATACTTGAAAAATCCAAAACCGTGGAGATGCAACATTTCAGTTGATATCCACAACCCAAATTTCAAAGGATCGAAAAAACCTAAAAAACCATGGAGACGCAACATTTCAGTTGATATCCATAACCCAAAGGTTCGAAAAAACCACAAATTTCAAAAATTATGGGGAAACGACATCAAGTCAGTACCCGCAAAACCAAAATTTTTGAAAAGCAAGGATGCGACATTCCATCGATACTTGCACCCAAATCCGCGAGGATGCGACATTCCATCGATACTCGCAACCGAATGAGCAAGGATGCGACATTCCATCGATACTTGCAAGACCATTCAGCAGGGAGGCGACTTTTAGTCGATACTTGCATTTTTGAAAACCAAACCGGCTAAAAATGCCACCAAAACAGGCTATAAATGCCACAAACCGGCTACCAATGTCACAAAACAAAACGGCTATCAATGCCACAAACTAAAAAATTTGGCTTTCAAAAAACCCGGCTATAGATGTCACCAAAACCGGCTATCAATGCCACAAAATCGGCTTCCATGCCATAAACAAAATCTGGCTCCCATGCCAAAACAATCATTTGACAAAAGATTTTCACAAAATGACAAGCTTTTGATCAAATCCCATTTAGCAATTACTTTTATCACAAAAAGATTTAAGTGAGCGTCGGGAAAAAAAAAACTTCCCATTTAGCAATTACTTTTATCACAAAAAGACTTAAGTGAGCGTAGGAAAAACAAAAAAAACATCTCATTTAGCAATTACTTTTATCACAAAAAGATTTAAGTGAGCGTAGGGAAAACAAAAAAAAATCCCATTTAGCAATTACTTTCATCACAAAAAGATTTAAGTGGGCAAAGGGAAAAAAAAAGAGTACAAAAAAATAACATGTGGTACAAAAAAAAAGTATTCACAAGCACTACAAAAAAAAAAAGAAAAGTACCAAAAAAATACAAGTGGTACCAAAAAAAGAAGGATAGTTTCTGTTACAAAAAAAAAAAAAAAGAGGAGCTCAACCAAAAATGGTCTCCAGCCAAGAGTTCAGCTCCTCAAGCAAACTTTTGGCCTCAACCGTCAGGGATTTGAAGGCACGCTTCTTCAGGAACTTGCCATGAGATGCTGGAGAATGCTGCAATCCTTCTTTCACACCGGGAAGCTTATCCCGAGCAGTTCGCCATTGTTTGTTCTCTTCAGACTTCCTTTTAAGAACTCGATCGTCATTTGCAACTCGGCGAATCAGAGCACTCTCCCTGTCGCGAGCCTCTGTTATTGCAGCCCACTTGGCAGCGACTTGTGCCTGCAGATGCTCAAGACGTTTCCTGGCCTCATCGACCTCCCTATTCAGGATATTAAGGTCATGTGTCAGCCCAATGATGGCTAGCTCTTCTGAGTTCTTCTCTCAGACTATCTGCTTCCTGCTTTGTGTAGCCTCATCTAGGTTAGACTGAGCCTTATCCCCAGGGTCCAGGAACATCTCCTTGAAGAACTGGTCGTCAGGAAAACCCATGGTCTCAAACCATTTGTCACCCAGCTCAATGATCCTATCAACGATCGCCCTGGCACCTGTGACATCCAGATTAGCCTCTTCGGCATCACTGAGAATCTCCTGCGCAGGTGGATCATGCCAAATCCGGCATCTAAGTGCCCAGAAAAGAGAGTCTCAATCCAAGAGCTCAGAACCCGCACCACCACCTTCTTCGCAAAAAGAAGAGATGGCCCAGCTGAAGATTCGCCCAACTCCGTTGGTCGGCTGGTCATGTCATCACCCGTTGGAAGAGTAAAAAAAGAACTCTTTCCAGTTGAAGCTGCTCGGAAAGGAATCTCAGCACGAGGTATCTCCTCAACAGTGTCAGAACTGGTCCCAGGAGTCTCTACGTCTAGATCGACCTTTGGCATCTCTTGCTCTGGTTCTGAAGGAAGCGACGGACTCTCCTCTGTCACCTCAAAACTTGCCAAAGAAACACAAAAAGGTATGAATACGATCCTGTTTGAAAATCATTATCAGGGTTATTACTACAAAGTACCTTCTTCGACGACTGGCGGAAGACTCTCTTCCTCCATGAACTCATCAGAAGCATCATCAACATTTGCGTCCATCGATGGTTCAAAGTCATCGGAATCCTGTGGCGAGTCAGCTGACAAGAAAAATGTTGGCAAACCAAGTCACAGACAAAAAAAAAAGAGAGAAGAAAGCAAAAGAAGTCATACCAATTGGAGATTCTGGATTCACTCCAGAGTCCCTCGGTTCTTCTTCAGATGAGCCGACAGGATCCGTCACCACCTCATCGGTTGGAACCTCAGGCATCACCAAGTCTTCCTCTGCTAAAAAAAAAAGAGAAGAAAAACAGAAACAAGAAGCAAATCAGAACATGGAAAAATCCCATGAAAAGAAATGGAAAGAGAAAAAGGAAGAATCATACCTTCACCGACGGTCTCTTCTTCTCGGCTTCTCTTCTTTGGAGGCTCGTCAGCATCCACTGGCACATCCTCATTGATAGTAAGAGGGACTTCCAAGTCAGGAGAGTCCTCATGCTGCCCCTTGCTGTGATGATGACGCCTCCTCCTCTTACTCTTGCGGGCTCGCTTCTTAGAGGAACTTGCCCCACTGTCAGAGTCAGGTTCCCCACTTGACTCCTCACTGGATGGTCTACTCTTGCCAGTAAACTCCACGGAAGCTTGCCTTTGCGCCGCTTGCATCCAAGCACCAAGTTCGGCTTCCTCCTGTTCTAGCTGCTCTAAAGCCTCATCAGGTATTTCTCGAGCCGCTTCAGAACCAATGACGCCCTGGTCACCGAGAAAGCCTATCTTGTGCTTCTCTCCAGAAAGGAAGGCCAAAACTTCCTCTCGCCGGACGCCATCCGACTTTCCAAGGCCCTTTTCAGATGCCAGCTTCACATCAAGCTCCTTCTTGGAAAGCCCCCGATATGCCGAAAAGCTCTCAGCGAACCACTTCGCAAAGCCGGCAGTCCGGGAAGTCAACAACACGGGATAAGAGATCATGGTTGTAGTGTCTTCAGCACTATAGAAAGCCCATGTATTTCTCCCGTCCTGTAAACCTCCAAAGCGCTTCACCATGCTTGAAGGCGCTCCAACAGCGCCTTGAGAAAAGCCCAACTGCAAAGCAAAGCGAAAGGGTACATATGGCTGGATGTCGACGAAAGATGTCTGCCGTACACCATCGTGCCGACACGTATGCTGAAAAGCCACTCCTTCTCTACGTTCGTCAAGGAATAATGCCTTCCCGAGCCTGCCCTGGTAGAGTCTCGGGAGGCACCAAAATCAAAAGCCTTCTTCCGCAACTCCGGAGAAAGCTTCACTGAAGACTGCCCCATTTCGACGTCCCTGAACCGTCGGATCCTCATGCGGGCAAACAGAAGTGATTCAGACACGGCTTTGCCCTTAGCCAGCCGAATCATCATAGGATCATCATCCTGTGCAGCACCCAGTCGGTGGAAGCCAGGACAGTGGTACACGTACCACGAATAAAAGATGTGGGATGAAAATACCCTATTCATAGGGAGCCCAAGCCGAACCAAAAAAGCAGCAGCCTGCAGTTCGGTACACAGGTAGGAGTAAAGAGCTGGCACCAAAGCAAGCTGCTCTCCAAACGCCATTTGACAAGCCGGAAAAATACAATGCGGCCTGATGTGCGTTACATCTCCTCCAGCAAAAAATAGCATCACCAAGCCAATGAGTGAGGTAAACAGCGAGATCTCTCCGCAGTGCAATGTCAGGACATATGGCGTTTGTACTCGCACAGAAATCTCTCAACTCTTTTTGCATAGCCAAGATCTTCTTCGAACTTGGATCCTGAGCCCTGGCTTCCTGGGTCACACTATCAGAAGACTCCCTGCTATCAAAAAAGTTGGGGAACGAAGAGCTAGAACTCTTCAAACTGCTGGATCTAACTTTCAAACCCTCATTCTCATTCAAAAAACCATAGAAGGCGACGAGCTGAAAGTACAGAAGCCTGAACTCCTCCGACTGCTCCTCAAGGGCGCCGTCGATCGGCATAAACTCCTAATAGAGTTTGCCAAGGATGGACAATCCAGTAATGACGCTCAGCTCCTTCAAAGAGAAACCAATCTCACCATTCGTCACAATGAAGGTATTGGTTTGTGGGAGGAATGATTCCAGCATAACCATGAAGGCCTCATCGGAAAAGATCACGGTCTCCCTAAAGGCGCGGACCCGCATAAAAAATCTCGGCTTCCTTCAAAACGGCGCCATCAATCAGCAGGACGCGATCAGTCCACGACTTCCACTCAGAGTCAGCATTAAAACGGCCATGAAGTCGAAAAGGCTTTATCCAATTGCTGCCGTCACCGCTTAAAATACCAAGGCCCAATGGTCTCAAATCGACCGACGGATAATCAGAGCCCTGGTAGCCGCTGGATGGCATCAACAGGTCCATGTCAGCAGGCGATCTCTCCGTATATCCAGGAGAACCGCCAACAAAAACCCCGGTCTTAATTACATTTGTCCTTCTCACCCAGCTTGGAGGATCTTCCCTCTTAGAGCACGTGGGGGCAAGGCTCATGATCGAGACGGTGCGATCAAACATCGACCGGGTAGCAACAGTCTTCTTCTCACCATCTGCTGTGTACGAAAACTGAAAACATCTCCTCTGGTATGTCATGTCATCAGGGACGGCATCACCAAAGAAGAATGTAGACTTGGGTAAAACACTCTGATCTCCCATCACCCATGGACGACTGCTTACCATGATCTTATAGAATTCCTCTCCCTTGAGAGCGATCAGTCGCTGCCTCATCTCATCTCTGTTGAGAGAGGCGCATTCTTCCAGATTTCTCTCAAAAACCTGGACCTTCTCAAAGGCCTGCTGAACGGCCAGATTAGAAGATCTAGCAGATCGACGAGGTATGCTTGTAGCAGGCTCTTTACCCTTGTTTGTTCTGGAAGAACCACCTGCAAAGGATGGAAAAAAAAAAAAGATCAAACATCAAAATGACAGAATCTCGCTAAAAAAAATCTGGCGAAACTTTGACATAATATCGGGGCAATTCCGAAGAAAAGGAACTATCCCGAAAGAAATAGAAAACTTGAAGATGAGCTCAACATTGCTGCGAGCTCCGAAACTCCAAACTTTCGAAACCTCAAAGTCTCCTCAAAATCAGGAAGGGCTCAACATCGCTGCAGGCTCCAAATTCCCAAATTTGCGAAAACTTTAAGGTATGCTATCACATCATGCTACAATTCAATTTACAAAAAAAATATATACATGCATGAACATCTTGGTTTAAAAAAAATGCATTATCATGATGAGCAAATAAAGAAAAAAAAATAAAAAAAGAAACTTTCTCAAAAAAAAGAGAGAAAAACAAAAAAAAAAAGAAGAAAAGAAACTTTCTAAAAAAAAAAGAGGGAAAGAAAAGAAAATAAGGGCTGGCCCACAGGCCACGTGGCCGTACGGCGGCCCACAAAAGAAAAAAAAACATGCAAACAAAAAAAAAAGAAGGCATGAAAAAAAAGTGAAAACACGTGGAAAAAAAAGAAAATAAAAGAAAGAAACAAAAAAAAAAAAAAGAAAGAACTCTTTTCCTACAATGGGGTTTTCTTGAAAAAGGGAACTTACTTGAAGCCATTGATGGAGAAGAAGATCAAAAGCCTTGAAGATCTTGAAGAAGAAGAATTCTTGGTCTTGAAGCCCTCTTGGGATTGTTGCAAAAGAAAACAATAACAGCAAGAGATCCAATCTCCTCCTTGCTTTTATAGAAGATAGCAACCCAAAGAAGGAAAGAAGAAAGAGGTAAGTGTTACTAATTAGTAACCTTACCAAAAGAAAGAAATTAGAAAGATTCTTTCCCAAAAGAAAGATATCTTGAGGGTTTTCTCTCCCAAAAAGAAATCAATGAGAGATTTTCTCCCAAAAAATAGGATCAATAAAGGTTTCTTTCCCAAAGGAAGATATCTTGAGATATTCTCTCCCAAAATAAAGGGAACATGAGAGATTCTCTCCGAGTAGAGATATTCGTAGATATTCTCTATCCAAATGAGATATTTTTTGATATTCTTTACAAAAATGACACCATATGAGATCTAAGTCATTTCAAAAGCTTAAGGTCCCATGGGTTAGCCCATATGAGCCAGGTTTGACCACCTAGGCACTCAAAAAAAAAAAATTTGGGCTTTTAGTCAAAGAGAAATCCCTCTTACCACGAGCATACAAAAATGGTTCTATGCCGCTTTTGAGTTGATTCGACCATACCAAAGAGAATTCCAAGCCCCATGAGCTTCCAAAAATCAAACCATCCAGCCTCATCTACCAAATTGAGCCAAAATCTTGAAATTGACATTCTGCAAAAATCCAAACCAAATCCTGGTCCCCTAACTTGCCTCATACAGCTTGTTAGATCACAAGACCAAAACCAAAAACCAAAACCTGATCCCCTAACTTGCCACATATAGCCTGTTAGGTCACAGGATCAAAATCAAAATTGATCCCCCAACATTCCACATACAGTTTGTTGGGTCACACGGTCAAAACCAAACGCGACCCCCTAACTTGCCACATACAGCTTGTTAGGTCACAAGGTCAAAACCCAAAATCCACATCCCTGATGTCATCTTCAAAACTTTGCCTCGAGATGGTACGTGATCCCTTTCAATACCATAAAACTCCCCTGGAAGGTCAAAATGCTACAAATACCAAAAAGAAAGACTGCTCAAAGACTCTTGGTCAAGTCACAGGCTCTCCTTCACAAATCTCTTCGAGGCACATCGACTACAAAAAATAAGCAATTCGTCGTTGCACCTCGAGGGGGCATTTGTTGACACCAAAAATGTCACTTTGCCTCTTAAAGATCCAAAGAGCTACATGAAGTCGCAACCTGCCATAAATAGGCAATGCTACTTCTAAAAAATCAAATCTTGTCAGAATCAAACAAACACTGCAAGATCTTTCAAGACAGCCAAAAGAGGAGTACACAAGAAGTTTCGGGCTATTTCAAAACCATTTGGCCTAACTTCGCTACTCCGACAGCTGAAAAGGAGCTCACGGCGGAGAAAGCATCGGAGACACCAAATCTTCGATCATAGCCGATGGATGTTCTCAAAATACATCCAAAAAGCTCCACGTCAAGTTCCGAGTCAAACCGACAACGTTTGGCCCTACATCAACCCTCGAACAGCTAAATTAGGCCTCTCGGTGGCGAAGCTCCCCGGGACCATGGTTTCTAAGAAAGAGCCTATGGATCATCTTAAAATGACTCCAATAGGTTCCCTGTCAAATTTCAAGTCAATCGGACATCGGTTGACCGCACATCAAGCCGCGACATCTTCATCACGACAAAAGCAAGTCTACTGGTGATAGGACCCCAAACGGCTTCAAAACTCAAACAAAAGCCTATGGTTGGTCTTATTTATTGGTCAGCGGGCTTCACCCCAAATTTCAGGTCATTCCAACATCGTTTGACCCAATTTCAGCTTCTGACGGAAAATCGGCAGCTCGCGCGACAAAGTCTTCGGCTTTCTCGGAAAATTAGAAACTTTGCAAACCAAAATGCAAGGATTCTCATCAGGTTTTCTACAGGGAAATCAGGCCAATAAATGATAAAAAATGTCAAGGAAAAATACAGAAGAAAAAAGAATCGAAAAACAGCAAAAACGGACACAAAACGGGACAAAAGGGGAGAAAACCCCCCCAGGGTCGCCGGCGCCCCTGGAGCCCGGGATCGCCGGGAGGGCCCCGGAAACTCCATTTTTTGCCCTTTTTTTCGCAATTCAAAGCATCCGGCCTCTGGTATTTTCTAAAACTCATACTTTTGAGACACAAAATCCTCTGATATCCGTTAAAAACACGGGTAAATCATCAAGAGTATCGCAATCAACATTGATCGCCAACCGGTCAACCAAAAAATGTGTGCTTTCTACCCGATCGATCGAGAAATCGACAGGACAGATGGCACCGACCCGCCGTTGGCAACCAATATCTGAGGTTACATGGTCATCTGATGCCGATCTACATGAAGATCCATCATTGATCATCGCCAGAAGAATCCCAAAAGACGCGGTACGGCCCGCGACTCTTCAGCTGCTCGGTGACCACTTAATGCGATTAATTGACTAGCTTTATTATAGTCATTAATCCATTTCTTTGGATGCCCAATTAGAAGCAAGCATTCGGGAGTTACAAGTCAAGAGATTCATGGCATTTAACCCATGAAACTCCTCCCATCATGGCGATTAAAGGCGATTAAATGCCCCCAATCTCCTCCGGCCAATCAGAAGCCAAGAAAAAGGAGTTACAAAATAAAGAATTCAATCTTGTAACTCCTCCCTTTATGTAGTGTTATGACAATTAAGGCTTATAAACCCTCCTAAATGGCTACCTAAAAGCCTATAAATAGGAGATCATTCCAAAGAATTCCAGATCGGAAAAACAAGATAGATCTCATATCAGAAAGAAGCACAGAAATTCAGAGAAAGAAAGAGAGAAAACTCCGCGGAAGTTCTACACCGACCACCGCTACAAGGTGACAAAAGTCCCTTGGGGGGTACCCCCCACCCCCTAAGGTCCTTGCCTTCTCCTTCTGCCTCCAATGGCTTGGACGTGGCTTTTCGGCCCGTCTACTTAGTTTTTTTATTGGACATAGGACCTCCTTTTGATCTTTATCTTCTAAAAAACCTGAAGTTATAGCCAAGTCAAGCGAATTAATAACATCCTCTGTTCTCATCTGCATGGATGATGGCGAAGTCCACATATGGCTTGCGACCGTCAATCTGAATGGATCCTCCACAATCTCCTGAGAAGTTAGATCCTCCTTTTCTTGCTTTTCATTATAGTTTGTATTTTTTTAAAAGAGACAAAAATCACAACTCTTGTCTTTCATTATTGATAAGGATTGTAAATCAGCTATAAACGCCAAAATCGGCTATAAACGCCAAAAATCGGCTATAAATGCCAAAAAAACGCCTTTCACGGCAAATCAAGAAAATATCTCTTTTCTTAAATATATGTGCAATGGAAAACTTGAAAGAAGTTGATTTCTTTTTTTACTTGCGAAGGTTGATCTCCGGATCACCACTTGCAATTCCATATAAAAAATAAAAAATCTGGCACACCCACACAAAAAAAACATGTTGATGCACGCCTTTGCCCCCCGGTTACGAAAGGGTCGGATCCAACGGACTCCCACGTCCGCCGACCTCGGTAGAATCGAGCAGAAGCGCTGTCCATCACTTTTACCAAGTCCTGCGGAGAATATCTCACTTGCCTCGAGGGTTAGTTCGAAGACTCCATCAAAGTAGAGCGTTGCTGTAAAGTCGTCCCCATCTATTAGGGGAAGACTATAAATAGAAGAGCCCCACCAGTACTTGAGGGGCAAGAGATATTTCCCTTCGACACACTTTCTTTCTCCTACATTGTAATCTCTGTACATTCGAGATATAAACCATCCGGCAACCTCTGCCCTTCTGAAGTGGACGTAGGTCATACTGACCGAACCACTATAATCTCTCTCTTCTTTAATTATTGCATTTATTATCCATTACTCGACCGGTGTTGTCCGAATCTCATTTTGGCATCATCAGAGTGAGCTAAAAGGCCACATCTAAACCATGGAGAAGAAAGAAATTGGCCTGGGAGTGGCCCCCCAAGAGTCTTCAATAATCTTACAGACTTGTGGAGATTGCTGCAGCGTTTCCTCAAGGAGATAGAGAGAGCTCATTGTAACAGTGTGGGAGAAACTCTAAACGCACCCACCTCTTTTGATGAGCTCACCCACATTTCCAAAAATACCTAAAATACCATCCCTTTCATTCTCTCCTCTCCTCTCCCTCTCTCCTTCCCTGTTCCCTGCTCTGACCACTTCCGCCCAACCCCGCCGCCACCAATCCCTCTCCCTCTCTCTATCTCTCTCGCCCACCGCGGGCAGCCCCCGTCCCTCTCCCCCCTTTCTCTTTTCCACTCTCTTCCTCTCTTTCACTCTCCCTCTCGCTCGCCGCCGGCCCTTGCCCAAAATCCCTCCGACCTCTGCTTCTCCCTCTCCATCTCCCCTTCTGTCTCTCTCGCTCTTTGCCTCTCGCCCGCCGTTGTAGCCCCTGCCCACCCTCTCCCTCTTTCTCTCTTTCTCCCTCTCCCTCCCTCTCCCCACCCTCCTCCTGCCCAGTCTCCCTCTCCCCTCTTTCTCTCCCGCTCTCTGCCTCTCGCCCGCCGCCCATCATCGCAACCCCCGCCCGTCCTCTCCCTCTCTCTCCCCCCTCTCCCTGGCCGCCCTCCGCCCTCTCCATCTCCCTTTCCCCACCCTCCCCCCGCCCAGTCTCCCTCTCTCCCTCCCCTTTGGCAGCACAAATGGGATGGTGGGGGCAAGGATGTGGGTGGATGCAAAAAGAAGTGGGCCGGAGCAGGGAGAGGGAGAGAGAAGGAAGGAGAGGGAGAGGGGTATTTTCGTTATGTGTAATTTAAAAAAAATGTGGTGGTGCTCAGCAAAAGAGGTGAGTGAGTTTAGAATTTCTCATAGTGTGGGAGTACTATACTGAATCATGTAATGCATTGAAATGGCGCCAAGGGCCCCCTTTTATAGGCTTTTGGAGGGTAATTGAAAGGTCATGGAGGGAGATGAAAGGCCAAAGGTCACCACTAATGGGTGCATTTTCCACATGTAGCTGCATTGAATGCATTAATCCTCCATCATGGGAAGAGTCACACTCTTAATGCCAACACTTGTAACTCCTTTTGCTTGATTTTCTATTGGTTCGTGCATGATAATGGGCACTTAATTGCATTGAATAATCACCAAGCATGTGCTGCAAGAGCTATGGTCATTTGCAACTCTTGGAATTCTATTCCAAGAAGCTCTTGCGACATAAGGACGCTTTTGTCGCAAGAAGAAGATATGCATCAATTATCATCAAATCATCTTAAAACTTTAGAGGTTGATTATCGTCGATGGACCGAAAGCATCTGTTCGTTGGATTCTTGACCCGTCGGGCGAAATGTAGACCTCTCTAGCTGGCCGAAACATGAATCCGGGATGTTGACTGAGACAAACGGATATTATGCCTCAAACGATGGATTTTCAAAAAGCTTTATTGGCAAAAAGGGCTCAAAATAGAAAAAAGATACCCAAAAAGTGGGTCTTCACGAAAATCTGGTAGACCTGGATTTCCATGGTCACTGGCAACCATAGGGGTTTGATGCCCCTGTTCGGCCGCATTTTCTGACTTTTTTATATTTTTCTTCCTTGCATATTTTTCTGACATTTTTGGAGATCTAACAACATCTTGTCCTTGCAGTAAAGCTGACAAAATGGCATGGAAAATGAGTAGTAAGCTTCTCAAGTTTGTGGGAAAGCTACGTATTTTGTCGCAAGAAGCCGAAATTAGGTCAAACGATGTTGGAATGTCTTGAAATTTAGGTGAACCTTCTCAAGCATAAAATAAGACTATAAAAAAGCTTTGATTCGAGAATCATGGTCTTTAGGGGTCCCGTCGTAAGAAGAATATGTTCTATCGTAAGAAGTATGTTGTAAATTAAAGTTTCAATCAAACAATGTCAAATTGAGCTAAAAGCTGACAGGGAACCTGTTAGAAGTATTTTAAGACGATTTATCGGCTCTGATATAAAGATTATGACTTCGAAGGGCTTCATCACAAAAAAAGCTCTGTTTTGCAGCTAGAAGACTGAAGTTGTGTTCAACGATGTCGAAATGACCCGAGATTTGATAAGAAGCCTCTTGGAAGTATCTTAGGATCATCTATGGGATTTGATTGTGTAAACTAGGTCTCGAAGGCTATGGTCGAAATGAGGGTTTTTTTTTCATCGCAAGAAGAATGCGGCTTTTATCTTCTAGGTCAAACAATGTTAAAATGACTAGAATTTTGATGTAGAGCCTCTTAATAGTATCTTAAGACCACGTGTGTGCTCGACTTTTGGAAATAGGGTCTCCAGCATTAAATTGTCGCAAGAAGGACTTATTATACTGCAAGAAGAGTGAAGTTAGGCCAAACGACGCTGTAACGTTACGAAACTTGACATGGACACTCCTGAAGGCTATAATAGGGGATCTTGAGTTATCCAGGTGATTCTGAGAAGATTTGATGTCCGAAGTAGCTGCTGTACACTTTATCTCAAGAAGAATTGTTGATCATGAAATGACGTTGAAACTTCTCGAAAGTAGTTTAAACGCTTCGAAATCACATTTGAACGGGTCGATGTAGCTTCGTGGGACTTCTTTTATCTTGAAATGTGCAAAAGGGCAAAAGTGATATTGTATATGTCAACAATAACGAAAGATGAAGATAATCTTGAAAGCGTAAGTTTGGATGTAATATCATCATGGTTAAAAATATCGGTCGCGGCGATACGGACAAAATATCGGTCGCGGCGATACGGACAAAATATCGGTCGTGGCGATACGGACAAAATATCGCTGAGATATCGGTCGCGGCGATACGGACAAAATATCGCCAAAATATCGCCATATATCGGCCGATATTTTCAAAATATCGGCCGTGGCGATATCTCGGCCGATATTTTGAAAATATCGACCCCCGCCGGGGGATACCCCCGGACCCCCTCTGCGAAGCGCATGTTTTAGATAAATGACAATCAAAATTCAAGAAAACAAAATGTTCTACTTGACCATGATAGCTAGGACTCTTTTGCTAATTGTCTTTCTTTTTTTTTTTGTGCTTGGATGTCTATTATTATCATAAACTACTAGATATGATATTAAACCTATTTAATTATGTTTGGAATGATATAGTAGTAAAGATTGTGTAATATGCTAATTCATGAACCAAAAGGCTTTATATTGAGTTAGGTTCGATGTTACTCACTTATTTTCCCCTAGATCTAGTATTTTAAAGCGTAGATCTAAATTTTTTTATTTCCAAAATTTGGGGCTTTTCTTGAAATCAATTACATTTTTTCACATTAATGTTCAAATGCATTGATAATGTATTAGTTTAAAATAGATCTATACTTTTTGAACAAAAAAGTATGAGTTTTTGCCAAAAATTGTGGTTGCATTATGTCAGATTTATGATATTTCATCTTATTGATCATGAGCATCGATAATGGTTGCATTATATAAAATACTGGAGAATAAAGCGAACAGCGATACAGACAGGACTCATAACTTAAGGTGACCGAGATTTTGATTTATTATTGTTACTAATGGAAAAAAATATTGTTTTCCAACATTATCTAATATTCTGGATTTTTTGAATATTTTTGCAGATTTTTTTGATTAAAAAAAAATTCACACCGCGACGACCGCGACGGACCGATATCCGCGACGATATCCGCGACGTATCGGTTTTTCGGCCCGGCCGATACCGCGACCGATACCGAGATTTTAAACCATGAATATCATCACTATCTTCATTGTAAACTTAGAGAGCTCTATATAAACTATGTCAATAATTTCTTTCTTTATTACAAGAGGTAATTAAAAAAAGAATTTCTAGTATATCATGATAGACATCCCATAGAAAAATACGTCAAGATATGAGCGTCACCAATATTACCTTTTCTTTAAAATGATTGTCAGACAAGAACTCTTGTTAAGTATTTTTATCTTTAGTTGTTTTTAATTAGAAGTTTTATCTCAAGTAATATAAATATAGGATTTGAGTTATAATAGAGAAGGCTTTTAAATTGGGGCATTTGGGCGGAGGTCCCTCAACTGTGATTTTTATTGCAAACGGTCCACAACATTTTATCGTACTGACGGCAGTCCTTTTGTAAAAGTAACTCATTGAAAAAGACAAAAACACCCTTGTACACGTCAGCAAAAGCAGAATCAGACAATTTATCTGAGTTTTGGCAAAGCTTAGCAATAATTCAAATAAACTTCTCTCATTCCATTGAGGTTTGGATGGCGTTAGAGTTTCAGAACGACAAAGTGGTCTTCATGAAGTTTTTAGAGGACGTCTTAAGCTTTTCAGAAAGGTCTGGTTCGCAAAAATTCAAGTTCGTTTGGGCCTCCAAGCGTTGCTTCAAAATTAGGCCGGAAAAAACCGATCCAAAATTCCTGTTTTTACCAGTAAACTTCAATGAGCCATAACTTGAGTTTCCGAAGTCCAAATCGGGTGATTCAAAACCCTAGAATCATCTACACATCTAGGGCTACAACTTTCGTGAATAGACCAAGTCAAGATTCCACCGTTATGTCATAGAAAAATACCTCATAAGTTGGACACAAACTCAGATAAATTTGTCTGAGTTTTATCAGAAATTCAGATAAATTTGTCTCAGTTTTGCCAGAAACTCAGATAAATTTGTCAAATGAACTTCTCTCATTCCATTGAGGTTTGGATGGCATTAGAGTTTCAGAACGACAAAGTGATCTTCATGAAGTTTTTAGAGGACGTCTTAAGCTTTTCAGAAAGGTCTGGTTCGCAAAAATTCAAGTTCGCTTGGGCCTCCAAGTGTTGCTTCAAAATAAGGCCGGAAAAAACCGATCCAAAATTCCTATTTTTACCAATAAACTTCAATGAGCCATAACTTGAGTTCCCGAAGTCCAAATCGGGTGATTCAAAACCCTAGAATCATCTACACATCTAGGGCTACAACTTTCATGAAGAGACCAAGTCAAGATTCCACCGTTATATCATAGAAAAATACCTCACAAGTTGCACACAAACTCAGATAAATTTGTCTGAGTTTTATCAGAAATTCAGATAAATTTGTCTCAGTTTTGCCAGAAACTCAGATAAATTTGTCAAATGAACGTCTCTCATTCCATTCAGGTTTGGATGGCATTAGAGTTTCAGAACGACAAAGTGGTCTTCATGAAGTTTTTAGAGGACGTCTTAAGCTTTTCAGAAAGGTCTGGTTCGCAAAAATTCAAGTTCGTTTGGGCCTCCAAGCGTTGCTTCAAAATAAGGCCGGAAAAACCGATCCAAAATTTCTATTTTTACCAGTAAACTTCAATGAGCCATAACTTGAGTTTCCGAAGTCCAAATCGGGTGATTCAAAACCCTAGAATCATCTACACATCTAGGGCTACAACTTTCATGAAGAGACCAAGTCAAGATTCCACCGTTATATCATAGAAAAATACCTCACAAGTTGGACACAAACTCAGATAAATTTGTCTGAGTTTTATCAGAAATTTAGATAAATTTATCTCCGTTTTGCCAGAAACTCAGATAAATTTGTCAAATGAACGTCTCTCATTCCATTGAGGTTTGGATGGCATTAGAGTTTCAGAACGACAAAGTGGTCTTCATGAAGTTTTTAGAGGACGTCTTAAGCTTTTCAGAAAGGTCTGGTTCGCAAAAATTCAAGTTCGTTTGGGCCTCCAAGCGTTGCTTCAAAATAAGGCCGGAAAAACCGATCCAAATTCCTGTTTTTACCAGTAAACTTCAATGAGCCATAACTTGAGTTTCCGAAGTCCAAATTGAGTGATTCAAAACCCTAAAATCATCTACACATCTAGGGCTACAACTTTCATGAAGAGACCAAGTCAAGATTCCATCGTTATATCATAGAAAAATACCTCATAAATTGGACACAAACTCAGATAAATTTGTCTGAGTTTTATCAGAAATTCAGATAAATTTGTCTCAGTTTTGTCAGAAACTTAGATTAATTTGCCAAAACTCAGATAATTTATCTGAGTTTTTTCGAAAACTCAGATAAATTATCTAAGTTTTGCAAATTTATCTTTATCACAGTTTTGTAAATTTATCTTTGTCCGGGCCATGTGATGGATCGATGGCAACAGGAAGGTCATGGTTGAAATGGAGAGATTATTTTGATTCAAGACAGTCAAGTGAATGATCCAAAATTGATAGTGCTACAAATGAATGGAAGTATTGCTACTATAAAACAAGAATTTTCACTCTTGCTTTCAACTGTTACAGTAACACTTGATGACTATGATCCAATCGAGAAAAGAGAAAGGGAAAACAAGCAAAAAAGCAAACTACTATCTTTTAAATCAGTTGTACAGAGAGAGATTTGGATAGAGAGAGATTTCAAAACCGATTCCATCTTTGAAGAAATGAAATAGAGAGAATCGGAAATCATGACATGGTGGCGACGAAAAGTGCTCTGCAACGATACTCCAAACCATGGAAAGGAATGGAAAATGGAAAATGAGAGAGAAGAAGAAGGCAGGAGTTCGAATGAGGGTTGAAAGGGGTAAATTAGTCATGAAAATATATGACGTGGCATATTAGGGACCTTTCACCAAAGTATCTCCAGCTGTCTGGACTAGAGACATTAGAGAAAAAGTTGTTGTCCTTGATGCCTTAGAAGACCGTGCGCAGGGACTTTTAGCTAATTTATCCTTTTTAATTCTTAAGTGTATTGTGGAGGATTCAAGAGATTTTAGCTCCTTTTACAGGAAATAAGGTTTCTTTTCATTTTCTCATTTTCTTCTCTTTCTGTTTTTACTAAAAATGAAAATTTATTATTAAAAAATAAAGAAAGAAGAAAGAAATGAGAAAATATAAACAAAATAAAACGAAAAGCAAAACTGCAGCCAACACACTCATGATTGAGTGGTGTTAACACATATGTCCAGAGATCGATCCCTGAGTCTTCACAGTTGGTAGTATCACTTTTGACCCGTAGGCCGATCTAGCAAAAAAGAAAAGCAAAACTATCACATAGCTTTAACCAAGATCATCTTGTTGGGGATGTGATTGTTGGTCCTTGTACCGATGAAGATGGTTCTCCTATGAGTAAAGGAGAACAGTAAACTATGATGCATGGATGCTTCAAAATGGACAATGCATCGTGTCCTATTGTATCAAATATTTTACTTTTTTATTAGTAAAATTCATGTCCCTACTATGTCCAAGGCATACATCCTTTTGGTATCCATGTCATATCTTGGCATCATAGACAATACACCGGGGAGGGTTGTAGAACTTTGAAGGTTATGGTAGTTTCGCAAATAGACCCACTGGGCCATTTGCTGATCTTTGGCAAAATGGGGCATTTCACACTTAGAAAAATTTTC
This sequence comes from Litsea cubeba, assembly GCA_012931725.1. Lineage (NCBI taxonomy): Eukaryota > Viridiplantae > Streptophyta > Magnoliopsida > Laurales > Lauraceae > Litsea > Litsea cubeba. The sequence continues at coordinate 21,421,385 of CM022944.1, read as the reverse complement.
AATTACAACTTGATATTTTCCATATAATCATCAAATTACAAGTTAGGGTATTGAATTTCTGAAGAGCCTTCTTTGATAATATATCTGAAACTTGATGATCAGATCTTTATTTAGGCCCATAAGGAGGCTTTGCAACTCAGCCCAAGGGGATCATTGATGAAAATCTTTCAAGAGTAGGCTACAAGCAACTCTAGCTATCCTGCTCCTAAACTCCCTCCCACTGATTCTCATGTTGAACTGAGCTGTCAAAGTTGGGTTGATCACTCTACCTATCCGAGGAAGAATCCAAAGCTATATATTCTCTTCTCTTTTATACAATAGACAGACAATTTTGTCTTTTGCTCTTGGTTTATTTCGTTGTTCTTTTTTTAATTATATCCTCACATTTTTGCCTACTTGTAAATAATCCCCGCCTTTTGAGAAATTATTATAGATGTCTTAACTTTTCATAAAATATTCAAAAGCTTTGCATGCAATTAAAACAGGAATTCCTGGTTGGGCTGCAATAAAGTATTATTAAATGGCGAGTCATGAGTGGTGCCTGATATGAAGTATAGATGTAGATGAGATCTTGAGTTTTTTGAGAATATTATTGTGGTTATGACTGTGTTTATATTTTCATTATCCTTAATTCATTTTTCATCATGGGAGAGATAATTTAATGGAAGTTTACATATCTATTTTTTCTCAATTTTTAACCACTTTTAAAAATAGAAGCTTTAAAGTTCTAGAAACCTGATCACATGAAACAAACAAGTGCCTGAGAGATATTTACTTTGTACAAAATGGGTCTTTATTTACTTAATTATAAATTATATATTTTAAATTTATTTTCTAGCTTCATGGGCCAATTGGGGTGTAGATAATAAGGGGATGTCTACAGCGCCGGCCCTGAGATTTTTGGGGCCTAAAGCAAAGATTTCAAAGGGGGCCCCCCTATATATTGTATACGAAAATTAGCTTAAAAAAATGGATCATAAATTAATTATTACCAAAACTTAAAACATAAATATAGAAAAATCAATAGTCATTACATCACTTCAAATTCATTTAAACACTACTCTTCTAACATTTTTTACTGCAAATGTACTAATCAAAGCTGCGTAATCAATCTTATCAACCATGACCCTCTCAATTGACAACATAGCTAATCCATTCAATCTTTCCTTTGACATGGTTGACCGAAGGTAAGACTTGATCAACTTTAACTTTGAAAAACTTCTTTCCCCAGTTGCAACTGTAACTTGTATAGTTAACAATATTATGTATGCAATCCATGTATTGGGAAAACAACCATCCATCACCTTCAAATAATTGAGCACATTAATTGGCTTTGTTGTTTCTTTTGGCAAAACTTCTTTCAATACTTTCAATTCTGAAAATAAGTCTCTCTCAGCAATATCAGAAAGTGGATCCTCATCAAGTGTCTCTTCATGCTCTTCATTTACTGAATCTATAAAAAAAAATTCATCCTCAAAATTTTCAACTCGAACTGAATCATCTGTTTGTTTCTTAGCAACAACAAACTTATCAATAGCTCCTGATTGAGACTGAATAAGTGCATCAAATTTTCGTTGTTTTTTTTTTCAGACCCTGAGAGGCACTTTCTAGGATGCATGATTCTAGAAAACAATCTAATGCAGAACTCAAGAACCAACGATCAATCCAAATTCAAAAGCTTCAAATTCAGGTAAAATTACCGAGGTTGCGAAACAGTAGAGAGCTAGGCCAGCATCAATAACTCAATCAACACCATAAGTGCATCTGTAAATCATTAAATCAAATAAACAACAATCAACAAATTTGCCAAACATAACCCATCTACAAATTATTTATATTTTCATAATGTGATGATTCAACTGATTTTTTTTCTTCATAATAAGCGAAAGATCATTTGATTCAATTGATATTGTGGTTAAACTTAGCGGTACGTTTTCTTATCCTTTTATTTTTATATTGAGTTTATGTATACAACAAATTTTTATATAACAAAAAAAAATATGTTAATCAATAGTCTTGTCCCCTTAAAAGTAAAAAAGATTAAAAGAACAGATAAAACAAATAATGGCTCATTTTTAAAATATTCTTTGAAACTTGGAAAGGAGAGAATATCCAATCACGTCCTGATTCTCTTCCCGGCTCGTCGGTACAAAGCGATGAAACACATAAACGGAAAGTCGAAAATGGTTTTGCAGTCCAGTTTTGATTATGAATAAGGAGAGAGAGAGAGAGAGAGAGAGAGAGAGAGAGAGAGAGAGAGAGAGAGAGAGAGAGAGAGAGAGAGGGCGTATTTGTGTATTTGATCTCCGAAGTCGGAAGTGAATCGGCATCCAAAACTACTCTATAATAGCCAACCTAATCTTTTCCAATTTCCAAAATTTCATACTCTTTTCTCCATTTTTTTTACTTTTAAATATAGCACAAAATCATTAATTTAGGGCCCTTTTGTAATGGGCTGCTTAGAAATTGGGCCATTTCTCATGTCTTGGGCAGCCTTTTTTTATTTTTTACAGACCTATATATTATATGGGCTAAAGAAATTTGGGCCCCAAAAAATGGACAAAAATTGGGGGCCTAAAGCGGCAGCTTTCTGGGCTTTAGCCCAGGACCGGTTCTGGATGTCTATATGAACTCATGAGAGCACCCGCACACGTGGGGAGGGGAGCACTCACACGTGTGGGGGAGGACACATGTAATCATTGGGAGGAAAAACTCTCACATGCGAAGAGGTGGATACTCAAGGATAATCCCCAGTCCTCTCAGTGAGAGGATAAAGCAACGAGCCGATGGAGACATGGCAGTTGAGGGCACATATGGACGTTGGAGAGTAAGGAATGCGTTTAAGTTTGATAACTCACTGTTCACAAAAACAACAAAATTTACTGCTATTACAGCATTGGAGTTTTCCTAGACAAGTTTGTTCCACACAAGCAGGCTCCACTTTTACTTAATCCAAGCTATTCATACCATAGGCCCTCTCTCATATATTCATCGCCCAATTTTCACTCCATTTGAAGCAATATATATATCACTCTTTCGGTCTTCTTGTAAATGTGGGGATTTAGATCAATAGTTTATCCATTATTTTCACATACCATTTATTCTAATGGTGAATATATATTACACTGATTATAGTAAAATTTGGACTCCTACCTTGTCATAATTGGCCGTGGGTGATATGAATGGCTAAGATTGATTAAAAAAGGGAGAAATTTCAAAAAGGTAAAAGACTTTTGGCTCATTTTTAAAGAAGTACATGAAGATTTGAGTATTTCAAAAGGTATAAAAGTTTTTCACAATTCTTTCAATCAAGCCCTCTCCATAATTTTTTTTAAGAAATGATAAAAATACCCTTATTTTATTTTTTAATTTTTTTTAAATAAATCATCTAAGATAAATGATCGAGTCCAACCCAAATGACCTGGTGGAGAATAAATATAAGGATCGTTTAAAAAAGGGAAATCCAAATGACTAAAGAATTAGCTTCATAAAATAGTTGTGATCATCAAAATCAAAATAACTAATTTATGGGAGGAAAAAAGTTAAGAAAAGACAAAAAGTTGACATAAGAGAAGGGTATTTTCTATCATTTCTCGAAAAAAATTACGGATAGGACTTAATTGAAAGAATTGTGGAGACTTTATATTTTTTTGAAATATTCAAGCATTCATGTAACTTTTTTCAAAATGTGCAAAAGAACTTATGTTTTTTTTTTAAACTTCCCCAATAAAAAAATGTGCAGCCTCCTTGGGCCTGTGATACTTTTGTCCCCATAAATCAACAAACATCCAGGCAGCTGCATGGGCCTGAGATACTTTGTCCCCATAAATCACTAAACAATATCCAGGCAAAAGCATTTTTTTAACTTAAGGCTAATCAAATGTGGGGAACATATACAGATGGTTGGTTTATCGATCATGAACATCGGTAATAGGTACAATGATGCAGTCCTATGGGTTACTGATGGGGATGAAAATGGGTCCACAAATAGCCGACTGACCAGAATTAAAAAAACAGAGCCAAGTCCAAAAGACCTTTTTCAATTGGTATCCGTGTTTTTGGTGTCCACAGCATGGATCCATCCATTGGTGTTGTAACTATGCACCCACTACACACACAATCTCATCACAATACTACGTATGTCATATAATTAACAATGTTAGTATTTTTGTCTTAGCTTGGGCCGGGGCGTCAAAACAACAGGCCTAAATACACAACGCCCCATCTCATATTGGGAGATACTACTGTAAGAGTTATTCTCATGGTACTATGAGAGTACGGAGTGGGGGCCCTTGCATTTAGGCTTATAGTATCGTGAGAGTAACTCTCACACGAGCATCTCTCCCATATATATACTAGAAATTTTCCGTGCCTGAAGGCATGGCGCACCACCGGACCTGGATATGCCTTAAACTGACCGAAACCAGGTTCCATGCGTCTCGAAAGCAAGTCCAACCATAAAATGAATTCCACAAAAAAAAAAAAATCAATTGATTGCCAAATGATATAATTCAATTTATTCATTTATTCTTAACAAAATTGAATCATGAAATCTTTCACCCAATTTGCTCATCTCATCTTCTTATCTTGGTCCCATCTCATGATCAATGAAGTAGTGCTTTTTTTTTTAAATGAAGAAGGGATGGCAACACCTGTAAATAACTCAAACTTGCTGACCCTTTTTGCTTTTGATGGCGATGGCAAAAACTTATAAATTTCTTTAACTTTTAGCCCCTTTTCTTTTAAATGAAAAGGGGATGGCAATACCTGTAAATAAGTCTAACTTGCTGCCCCCTTTTGCATTTCCCTCTTAAATCCAAGGGTCCAAAATATCCCCTGCATTATGTACATAAATCCAAGGGCTCAAAATGTCCTAGGATTCAAAGTCTGCTCTCCCATATTATATATATTGGATTATGTACATAAATCCAAGGGCTCAAAATGTCCTAGGATTCAAAGTCTGCTCTCCCATATTATATAGATATATATATATATATATATAAATGATCAGGTAAGAACTGTTCTCATGGTTCAAACCGTGAGAACTATGGGTGGGCCCCACCTATCACCCAATCCAAACCTTGCAATAGACAGGGACCCACTTGATAGTAACACGCTCCAAGGTTTGGCACCAATGCGAATGAATTGGACCGTTGGATCGACTATATACTCATATGAATGAACTGGGCTTGTCGGTCATGGATGATGGGGTTAGGAGCATGGAATTGGGGCCAAACTTGATATTCATGGTGGTCCCATATAGATATTTCAATCCCCACTAGTCCCATCCAAAAATGAGACCCCCAGTGGGCCCTACAAAAAAGTTCTCACGGTAACTCCATGAGATAAGTTCTCACTGGATCAAATCCCATATATATATGTATGTATGTATATACATACACTATAATATTCAGATAATATTCAAGTGAGAACTAGTTCTCACGTATTATATGAGAACTTTTTTGCGGGCCCCAATTGTGGGCCCCATTTGGAGATGGGACCAAGGGGAATGGAAAGATCTATGTGAGACCACTCCAAGTATCAATTTTGACCCCAAACCCATGCCCCTGACCCCTTCATCTATGGCCCACAAGTTTGATGGCTTCATATTAAAAAATATATTCAACCTTCGATCCAACGGTTCAATCCATTCGGATGTGTGCCAATCCTTGGGATTAGTGACTATCAGGGGGTTCCCTAATGGTTGCTATGTTTGGATGGGTTGCTAGTTAGGACCCATAAAAAAGTTCTCATATAATATGTCAGAACTAGTTCTCACTTGAATATATATAATATATAGGATTTTTGTCAAAAAACGCACCTCCAATTGGACCCACCATGATGTCTGACAATCATGGAATGCCATTGGATGGAATAATCTAGATAAAACTTACCTATGTGAGAATTTTCAATTTCATTAGATTATCCTAACCCCTTAATCAACAACCCCAAAGTTTAATGTTTTAAAAGACATTCATTTCTTGATTTTTCAATCCAACAGTGAGTAAAGCTGGATGAGTGTCAAATTTGGGCTTCATACCAATTCACGTGGGGTAGTATGTGTGAAATAATTAGATTGGCTTAAGATGAGATCCATGCTCTAAAAACATAGGGAAGCAAAAAGGGAAGTACATATATATGGAAAATATTATATGAGAACTTTTTTGCGGGGCCCAACTAGCAACCCATCTAACAACCAATAGGGAACCCCCTAATAGTCACTAATCCCAAGGATTGGCACACATCCGAATGGATTGAACCGTTGGATTGAGGGTTTAATATTTTTTGAATACGAAGCCATTAAACTTGTGGGCTACGGATGAGGGGGTTTGGGGTCAAACTTAATACTTGGGGTTGTCTCACATAAATCTCTCCATCCCTCTCGTTCCCATCCCCAAAAAGGGCCCACAATTGGGCTTACAAAAAAGTTCTCACATGATATGTGAGAACAGTTTTCCACCTGAATATTACTCTATATATATATATATATATATATGAGAAATTCTCAAAAACTCCCATATCTCAAAAGGGAAGCTTTTGCCCCTACCTAATAGCCAATGATTTGTTAGTATTTTAAGAGAATCTATAAAAATACACCCTCGTAGGAGAATATTTAGGAGAGAGAATGGATAAGTGCATCAGTGATGACAAGTGCCGCATTTTCATTGGCTAAAATAGGGGCGCTTTTTTTTTTGTGAAAAATGCCCAGGGAGTTTTGTAGCATAACTCTATATACATATATATGTGTGTGTACACACATGGATCCGATCTCGTAAGGACGGTCCTCACAGCGGTACGCCTAGAGGGCCCACCTTATGACCTATCCAAATGGACCACACATACACGACCCCTTATGGTCACTAAATTCAATGGATTCTCACGGATTCAAATGAACTGGACCGTTGAAGTGAGAGCCAATGTTTGTTGTTTGATATAAAGTTGTTAAACTTATGGACCATGTATGAAGGGGTTAGAGGTATTAGATTACTTCGAATATGATATCTAGGTTAGCCCCACTTGGATCTTTCGATCCCCCTCGGTTCCCATTTATATATGAAAATGGGTCTAGTAATCTAGAGCTAGGTGGGTCCAAGTCAAGATATGAGCACCATTTCATCGGGTAATGGCAAACTTCTCGGTTGGTGGCTCACATAAAAGTCCTCTTCTTACACTAGACTCATACCTGCCTGGGAGTTGGTGGAGTGGCATGGCCCCACGTGTTGTGTTCGAAACTGCCCTAAATTTTGCCTCACGTTGGTTTAGCTCTGTTAGGTCAAAGACCCCAAGGATACCCATGTTATCAATAAATAAATAAAAGAAAGATAGAAAGATTTTCAACTACAAGCACAGTGCACAGCTCATGGGGTTCACTTGAATACATTCTTATCACTAGGGTAAAATAGATGTAAATGTCTCTTTACTAGTAAGGGTCCCCTGGGTCATGCAAAAAACTCAACCCCCACATATTCTCATAACCCTTGGTTTAACAGCATTAACGAGCATAAAATTAGGCATGGTAAAAGATCATGGAAATATAAGCATGTGAAAGGAGCTACACTAATTAAAGTAGGCCCAAATGGGATCCATACAACCGGACTGTACATGCAATCCTATGATAGGAGAAAATCATCTCACGTTTGTGTAGAGACAACTTTCATGGAAAGATGAAATTGCCACATCAGCAAATTCTATGATTTCTAAATACCTCGGAAAAAGTTTTCTGAGGAAGTTAAAAATTCATGTTTGGTGCAAGAAGTTTTTCCTCGATGAATTAGTTCTCATGTTGTTTGGTGCAATTGTGGATTTCTTTAGTGAAAACTATTGGGTGGGTGGGTTGGTATGTGTGTGGGTTGGGTGGGTGGGTGTGGTTGGGAGGGGAGGGGGGAAGAAAGGGGGTGGCCGGGTGGAGTGGGGGTGGGAGTGAGGAAATATGGGGTCAATTTTCTGTGGAAATAGACTTCACATACCGCCCCCCTAGGAAGTCTATTTCCAGCCACACATTTGTCTACACACCCTTTCCGCGGAAAAAAATTGCTACGTTAGCGAATTCCATAGCAATGGAAACTTCGGAAAATGATTTCCGTAAAATTTAGAAACTCATGTTTGGTGCGAAATTTATTTTCTCGCTGAATTGGTGCTAATGTTTTGGGTTGAAATGTAAAAGAGTGAGGAAATGAGATTATATATGAGGGAGAAGTTTTTTGAGGTAATCCATTTTCCATACCTCCCATAGGAAAGCCATTTCCAGCATTAACAAGAAAAATACTGACAAAACATAAAAGCGTTTCCGTGGAATTATTTCGCACCAAACGCATGAAAAATGAGTTTTTCGTGGAAAACCGTTCACTTTTCTACATAAAAGTGTTATACAAACATGCCCTAAGAGTAATTTCTGTACAATTGTACATCGAGCCAAATAGAAATCATCATCGTCATCATTGAAGGCTTGTCCAACTATATTGGAGTCGACGACATAAATCGAGTCAAATGGAAATGAGCCTACAAAAAGGTCCAGATCTTTTGGCTCGCTAGAGAATCGTCTGGCTAGGTTCCAAGGCTGTACATTTGAGAAAGCTGAGCCACACATGTCGATATTTTGATCCTGTTATTGAAAGATGTTAGGAATTTGCCCTTTTCTTTTGTTGCAAAGGAATTCACTCCTTTTCTCTGCAAACAAACGTGACCATCGCGGTCCCATAAAAAGTATGAAACCCAACGACATTTCAGGAATGACAAGAAGTCCAAACACATACATAAATGCCCTCTTCTCTGTTTGACATACTATGCAATTCCAGGGGTACCCACCTGGATGCACCAAAATTCAAAAGGATGCAATGGCTTGGACCTGGATAAGGAGTGTCCTTAATATCAATTCAATGAAATAATAATGTTAGCAATTCACTTTAGTTTTAATGATGATGTTTTGTAAATTTATCGTAATAAATTCCATTTTTTTTTGTCTAATATATAAATTGGTGCCAATTAAATTGGTAGGCGTACATGAAGAGATTGGATTGATTGTAAGTCACCTATGTCTCTAAAATTAAAATAAAAAAGGGGATTTCGTACAATTTATCATGATTAGAGATATCATAATCTGGTTGTACCTCATTAAATAATAATGTTTCTAAATCCATCCAGATAAGGTCTTTAAAACTAAAATCCCTAAAATCTCTCCCAGGAGTCAAAAAGTGTAAAAAATTGAAATAAAAGTTAAACTCCATTTTCTCAATCAATTGTGAAATTGGAGCTCAATTTCACCAATTGAGCTTGCGTCTTTCATATATAATAATTAGGCTAAAATTCCACAAGATTACTTATACATGCCTTTTATATATATAAATAGCGTGAGGTCCACTTTTATACTATACATCATAAAAAAGTTGACCTTACATATATAAATTTTTTCCGACTTGGACTACGTCTCTCCCCACAGCACCCATACATTATCAAAAGTCCAAACTTGACACTCATAAAGGAGATTTACCCGGCTGGACCTAGGCCCGTAGGGATTATTTAGGCCCAAAGAGCTAGGACGCCCTCCATTAAAAAAAAAAAAAAAAAAGAAGAAATTGACACTCATCCCAGTATTATTTTCTATAAAATTGAAGTCAAGTAACCTTTACATCTATAGATCAAAGAGCTAGGATAATTTAGTTGCATTGATATCTCTTTCCCATTACCTTTCCATGGATGCCATTACTGCAAGCAAGTGGGCCCCACAATACCGACTAATCCCTCCATTAATAAACCCAAGATGAGACTTGGGTTTTTATGATGATCATGATTATATACAATTAAGATCTTACTAGTTACTAGGCATACCATTCCAAAATCTTAATTAGGGCGCACAACTAATAAATATTAGATCATTTTACCCTAGTAAATTGTAATCATGAAGATTCATTGATTGAGTGGCAGTCCAAGTAGTTACAATTCAAATCCAGGGGTATTATTTATTTCCAACCATATCTTGTTGTTGCTTAGACATTAAACAACCCAAAAGAACCAGGATTAGAGTTGTAGAAAAGGAGAAACGAAGTGGTGACCGTCAAATCTACATATTCTTCTCTCTCTCTCTCTTACATGCATATGATATCTGTTTTTCTCGAAGTCGTCGCCGAAATGGGTACGAATTTCTATTTCGCTTTTATGCGCCCTTTGATTCTCTTTCCATGGATTTTTCTCCTTTTTCTCTCTTTGTCATGATTCTCTGGTTTTCATTCCCCTGTAGTTTTCAATACCAGAGAGAAAACTGGATCTGCCGATCATGTTGATATCACCCTTCTTTTATTTCTTTTCGAACAATCTGCTTTCTTTTGCATACCTGGATTTCTGTGAGCTTGAGAAATCATTTGGGGTTTTCTTGAATTTGTATGGGGATTCATTTCATGTATGATTTCGTCCTGGCATGGAAATAACAATGATGGTTTTTCTCTCGATTGGGTTTTTGGTGGTGTTGTTGTTTTTGCAAGGTTTGATTCAAATGGTCCATGAATGTTATTGGGGAAAAAACTGAACTTGGGTTGCTTTTATATCCCTCAATGTTTCATTTTGTGTGGGTGTCTTAATGCTGCAGCTTAGTTTTAATGTATGTAGTTGGAATCTTTTTGTTGGAGAGAAACTGCTGAATTATTTGTGGTGTTTATTTGTAATTCTTAAATGTCCTTTTGGATTTAGAGAAAAGACAAGTGGAGAATCCCCCATTAGGAGTTGAGAATCCCTTGTGGAGAACCAAAATTTTTTTCTAGGAGTAGTGATTCTCCATTGTGTTTGGATTTGAACAGAGAAAACTATGTTGGAGAAACCATTTTATAAAGAAATGCAAATGATTTTGAGTAGTTAGATGTTAGTTTTTATTAATGAGGATTTTAATTTTAATTTTAATAGAGAGAATAAAGTTTTCTCTACCCTTAACAGGAGCAAAGCTTTTGTCTTGCATTTGTGAAAGTTAGGTAGGAGGGGAATTACATTTCTTTCTATGTAGATCCAAATAGGAGGAAATGTATTTTACTAGAGAAAAGAATTTGGCCTTTCTACTTTTCTCTGTCATTCAACTGGGGCCTTATAGGGACATGGAAGGGCTAGTACAGAATCATTTGAGAGATATGCAGCTATGGATGGCCCCTACTATTTGGGTAGTGGGTGCGCTTTCTGAATGGATATGGATTCCTTAGGTCGTGTCTGAATGTGGGGGGGACGAAACTCCCAATTTTCAAATCATCATCAATGGCATTAGCTGGTAAGAGGTGACAATCTATAGCATGTATTATTCACTGGAAAGAGAGAATTCCACATTCTTATGCACACGCAAGTGCCCACGCACACAATAAAGGGTAGGGGGGAGAGAGTGGTTTATTTAGCCCCTTTTTTTTTACTTTTTTTTTTTTTTAGTTCCACTCAATTCCAATTGCAGCAATGGTTTTAGAAGCTCCAGGATGGGTGGCTGTTTGAGAAGTCTTCGCGCGCGGGCTAAAGCGGACAGTATCATACTGAGTTTGGCGGGGTCGTGACAATTTGCATCAAATGCATTATTGGCTGTTAAAACTTGTCTTGCTTAAATGACTTTTGCTTTTAGATTTTTTTCCAAAAAAATAGACTTTTTTTTTTTTTTTGTGCTGCAGGGAAATCTACTTTGTTTATTTATATGGTTAGCGTGAGGCTGGCAATCGGCCATAAATAAAAAAACAAAAAACCTTGCTGAGCTAAATTAGGTATACTTATGGTAGAGGTAGTAATATTTCACATTGTTGGGAATTGGTAATAAGAAATGATGATATTGCAATGTGGCATATTTTATCTCTCTCTCTCTCTCTCTTATTTCAAGGATCTGCACGAATAGTCTTAGCGGAGTCCACGAAGGATTCAATGAGAGAGACCAAGCTCCAAATAGGGCTCGGCTGAATCCCAATAGGGATTCAACACTCGAGTATACAACCATAAGAATTTCTTTCATTAATATCAATTCAATAATCAAAAGTTGTTTCTCCCAATAGAGAGTTTACATATTTTTAGGAAAAGGATGGGATGTCTAAAATTAGTAAAAGAAATTAAATCCCCAAATTCTTTCAAGACAATCCAAAACAATACTGATACTTTATAATACTAATTAAGAAAACTTCTAATTAAATGGTTGATCCTGTTGGGCCTGTGGACTGGGCCCAATGGTCTGACTGACTCATGGTCTGATCAGCATCACCTTTCCTCACACAGAGCACTTCCTTGAGACTCTCTCTCTCTCTCATGTTTGAGATTTCAAAGAAATGTTTCACATTTCTGTGGTAGGGTGGTCAAATTTTTTATTTCTACTTACCACCCAAATATCCTTTAGTAGTCCTTTGTTTTCATTTTTCCTGAAGTTTTTGGGTTCTGTGACCGAGAATTTTGGTTTTGAACCTCATGTTTCTTTCGATGTTCTTCTGAAGTGAGTTTTTGTTATCTCTTAAAGGTATAAACTTTTTTCCTAATAACCAGTTGGAAAGGAAAGAGCTTTCTTTCTTTTTATTCTTCTTTCTTCTGATTATTTTTTTAGTCTTATTGAATTGCGGCAATATTTGGAAGATCTTCATATACTTCTCATAGAAAATATTTTCTTATTATAGGCAGTTTTTCTGTATGCTTTCCTGCGCATTCAAGCCCTTGGGCTACTAAATTGTCCCATGTTCTCTGTTTTTCTGATTTATGGAAAAAGATGAAGTTCTCTTCCTTGTTTACATAAAATAGAGAAACTATGTCTCTCTCTCTCTCTGTCTCTCATGAGATTTTCTTTTGGTTTTCCTTGTTTGTTTCCTCGCTTCTTGATATATGGACTGGTTTGACTGGATTTTTATTTTGATGTCTTATTTGTCAAAAATTCGTTTTGATTGCATTGATTTTACCTGAGAATGTCATCTTTACCTGTTTAAATCTTTAATTTTTAGAGCTCTGTGGTCCTGTTGTGCTTTCTCAAGTAATGTCTAATCATTGCTGCTGTTTCTCTTTTTGCTTGCCTAAAAATTAAATGGGAAGCTGCTTTTAAATCTCATTTTCTGAAGCTTTAGCTGCGTTTGTGTTTGTGTTTTCCTCTTCTAACAGCATATGTACTCAAGTAGGTTGGTATTGGCTTGGATTAAGATTCACCACTATTTTCATTTTCTCATATAAGACTGGTTTCCATTTCATATTTCATGACAAAATTTTATGGCCACCGGTTAAAACCTTTAATTTTTTAAGTTCTGTGCTCTTGTTGTTTGTGCCCCTGTTTGTTTTCTCGATGTATGATTTTTTTTTTCAAATGTGTGAAACCCATCAAAGATCTCATTTTTTGAAGTTAGTAGTTGTATTTTTGGTGTTTGTGTTTTTTCTTCTTTTCACAATACCTGAGGTTGGTTTTTGCTGGAGATACACCTTTAAATGTGATTGAAACTAAGTATCTTTTCTTATTAAGTTTGACTTTGATACTTCTTTTCCTTCATTTTCTTCGTATCTATGAAGTGCCGTTCAATTGATTTTTATTGAGAAGTCTTGCAAATATGATGAGTCCCAAAAAAAAACTCATTATCTTAAAAGTATAATAAATCTTTGTTTGTTTTAATTTTTCTGTTTTTGTCTATGCAGGGCTGATTTTGATTTGATTGAGTTTCATCTGAAAATGGAGGGGGACACATTATCAGGCCTTGGCAATGGAACTCAAGTAGATAACAAGGTCTTACAGACATTCCAGAAGAGCTTTGGACAGGTACAAAACATCTTGGACCAGAACAGACTGCTGATCAATGAGATTAACCAGAACCATGAGTCAAAGATCCCTGACAATCTTAGTCGCAACGTGGGACTCATCAGAGAGCTCAACAACAACATTAGAAGAGTCGTAGATCTCTATGCTGACCTATCCAGCTCTTTTACAAAATCAATGGAAGCTTCATCAGAGGGGGATTCTGCCGGAACCTTGAGGTCCGATGGTAAGGCAGGTCAGAAGAGAATTAGACCTGGATAGACAGTTTGCAAAACTGCAGTGGTTGCTTATGACAATGGGGAAAAGAATTATGGTAAGGATGTTAATGTTGCTATCAGAATTCATTTTTATGACATGTAACTTTGTATCAGTAGAATTGTACTCTCATTCCGCTGTCATTAAGTTCCATTTTGTTAAAAATACCCAGCAGTTGGGAATAATAGGTGATTTCTTGCATTGTAATTTCATCTTTAACTGTCGTTTCCTGCCGAAATTAAGGTTGTTTGTGCCTCTTTAACACACTGTCACACTACAATGAAATGTTCGTGTTGGAAAAAGGTTAAAACTATGTTTCCCACCAATGTGGTTTTTGTTTTCTCTTCTTTTCTAAACCACATGTTAAAATGGTTAACAGTCTGTTCTGCCAAAAACTATTAAACTGCTCTTGCACTTTGGTGTATCCACCTTCTTGTATTTATTTGTGGATCATGTCATTGTTTTCATGATAGAATTGATAGTTTTCAATGATCCAATGTATATACGCACAACTTAAGTTGGTTTTGCTTCATGTAAGAAATCCTAACTGCTTGCAATTTGGGGTACATCTAAACGATTAAACAAACCCTTTATCCATTTAATTTTTTACTATTAAAGTCAGTGGTTTTGTGTACTTCTTGTTTGAATCAAAGGTTTCTAAATGTGCCAATGAAAACCAATACAAATTGATTTTCTTTTATGAGAACATTATAAATGAATGATCTTTTCAAATCCCCTTTACCTCTTGTGGAAAAGGTCGAAATCTGGTTTTGGGTCTTATCATTTTCTCCATCAATAGCTTTTATCATCATCATACTCTTAATAAAAATCGTCGCCCTCTGTGAATTTTCGACTCAAATTGTTTTTTTTTTTTTTATTTGTTCCTTGCCACCTTTCGACCTTTAAAGATGTAGATACTCAGGACCTCTCCCTTCAAAAAGGACCCACTTCATTTGTCTGCAGTTCGATTGTCTTATGGATTCCCTGTTGGTTGTACAGCAGGAATCCACAAATTCATTGGGAGGTCCCATTACTATCCACCCATGGCAATCCAAAGACCATGGTTCTTTTATGTTGAGAAAATATTCTACAACGTACTGAAGAGAACCACTTTAGTAGTCCTGTCTGCAGACTCTTCAGTACCACTTAAGTAGTCCTGTCTGCAGACTCAGATGCTCTTAAGACTACCATTGTGGGGAACCTGCTCCACACATGAAAAGCTCCCATCACTTGGTGCCTATGAGAATCTGCAGAACACTGACCTTTTTTACCTCAATGAAAGGGGGAAATATCACAATGATTCTCTTCCTTTCTCTTCCTTCCACTGATTCCCTTGTATATGAGGACATGCATACCTCTTGTAAAAGTCCCCTCTTAACTCTAAAGTGCATAAACAATGCTAAGGGCCTGCTTGTTTGCACAAAGTACATAGGAATTCATACAATAAGTGGTTAAAAATGAAAATCTAAGGTGCATAAACAAAAATGACCCTCAAATAACCTCTCCAGTAATGGAAAGTGATCGAGTGAAGATAGAAAATGAATAACCACCTATTACCCTAGTAATTCATATCCAAGGAAAGTCAAAGGTTTCATATTGCTATCTTATATGCTTCATTTCTCACCACATATCACTCGCATCTCACCTTTTTAATAATCCTTCAGTGCAGCTCATTTGACCAGGAATTTCAATGTATTCTAATGCAAACAAACAAGCTCTAAGGAAACATATTAGATAGGAGTTTAAGCTCTAAAAGACCAAGACAAATCGCTAAAATTCCAGGGCCACAGATATTTTTGAACAGTCTCCCAACATCAGGACAAGGCCCCCACCCACCTCGCAGAAACCCCAAAAAGAAAAGGTTTCTTAGGAAATGGAACTACTTCAACTTTATCTTCTTATTATTATATATTCTTTCCTTTTTTTCTCTCAACTTACTACTCAAAACATATAGTACATAGTATAATACAAAATAACTAATTTTTGGTCTCAATCTGAATTATGTAATGTGGCTTTTACAATCAATTCATACTGTGATCACATGAATTAAGTGCAACAAATCTTTCAGAGATGCTAACCATTGTTACCAGGGTTAGGATATTTTGCTTGAGTGTTAGTATGCAATCTACATGTTAGATGAAGGGACATAGCCTTTGTCCCTGTTCTCTCTCTCTCTCTCGATCATTTCTTTCCTTGTTGAAGGTACTGGAGAGGATCTCTTGTTGAACATATTCTAGGCCACAGATGAACGGTTGGAACCTTCCCAATTTGGGAAACTTTTAGGTTGTTCCCAGATCCCACCCCACACTAGAGTCCAGTACTAGATCAAAGCATCATGGTACATGAGCCCCACATAAAAGTAACTGGGAGCCTCAACAAATATCAACGTTGTTTTCAAAAGTAATTTTTTACATTTTTTTTGAGAAAATGCAAGTCATTATAATCATATTCTCAAAATAATACAGGTAGAATGTGTAGATTAAAATAGATGAGCAAGTAAGAGAGTTTAATGGAAGAAAGGAAGAAGAATAATTGTGGAATCAGTCATCCCAAGAGGGAATCGACTGTGAATATATGTTTAACTATTGTCAAGTAAAAGGCTATGATTACAATCTAATTACAGAGAATTGGGAGCAATTACAAGCAAATATAGAAGGTACATATTTATAATAAAAGAATATATATACACCCCATCTTTGACTAAATCCTATAAGATCCCACGTGGGTATTGTGACACTGGGCCTGAATGAGTTGGGCCTTATCATTTATCATTCCTACACTCCCCCTCAAATTGATGTAGGTGGGGGCCAAGCATCAATTTGGACAATAAATAATCATGGCGATCCCGAGGTAGTGCTTTGGTGAAGATATCTGCCAATTGGTTATGAGATGAAACGTAGGGCAGATCGATGGAGTTGGAGACAACATGCTGGCGGACGAAATGACAATCGATCTCAATGTGTTTAGTGCGCTCATGATAGACACTGTTTTTAGCAATTCTGATGGCACTTGTGTTGTCAGCATACAGATGAGTAGGACTTGTTAGGAACACACCGAATTCTTTAAGTAGGCGACGAAGCCAAATGATTTCACCATTGGCGGAGGACATAGAACGATATTCAGCTTTTGCTGAAGATTTAGAAAGAGTAGTCTGCTTCTTACATTTCCATGAGATGAGAGATTTACCCAGGAACATACACCAGCCTGTAGTCGAACGACGAATATCGGGGCAACTGGCTCCAGTCAGCATCAGCATAGGCTTGCAATTTTAAGGAGGATACCGAATGATAGAAGAGTCCACGATCACGAGTTCCCTTTAAATATCGAAGGATGCGATATAAGCAAGGAGATGCGGTTTGTGAGGAGTACTAATAAACTGACTGACCGTATGCACAGCATGAGAGATATCAGGCCGGGTCATAGTCAAATAAAGGAGGCTCCCAACCAAGCGACAAATTGAAAAATGGTAGGATCTTCAAGTGGACATCCATCATCCTTACTGATTTTAACATTGAGCTCAATAGGTGTATCAGCTGTCTTGGCATCACTGAGTCGAGCAGATTTAATCAAATCATCATCATGTTTTGTTTGATTGACTCGAATGTCATCATTGCTCTGAGAAACTTGTAAGCCAAGAAAATAAGTTAAGGAGCCAAGATCCATCATTTGAAAGGTTCGCATAAGATGAGTTTTGAGTTCAGAGATGCCCACAGTATCGTTGCCACTAATAATCATGTCATCCACATAGATTAAAAGAACCATACAGCCGCGTGAAGTACATCGAATGAAGAGAGAACTATCATTTGGACTTTGAGAAAATTTTGCATGAATGATGGAGGAGCGGAACTTATCAAACCAAGCACGAGGAGTTTGTTTGAGACCGTATAAGGACCTTTTCAATTTGTAGACATGCTTTGCAGGATGGGCATATCCCGGAGGAGGTCGCATATAGACAGTCTCTTGAAGGTCCCCATGTAAGAAGGTATTTTTCACATCCATTTGCCAGAGAAGCCAGCGACGTACAACAGCTACACTGAGTAAACAATGAACTGTAGTCATCTTGGCGACTGGAGTGAAGGTTTCCTCATAATCGATACCATATTCCTGTTTGTAGCATTGGGCAACCAGCCGAGCTTTATAGCGATCATGACTGTGGTCAGATCGAACTTTGATGGAGTAGAGCCATTTGCTCCCAACAATAGATGCATTTGGTGGTGCCGGAACTAGATCCCACGCGGGTATTGTGACAGTGGCCCTGAATGAGTTGGGCGTTCATGAGGAATTGGCTCACATGCAATTCTTCTTGTAGTTTAAGGGCTTGAGAAAGAAATTTCTGTAGAAACAGAATGTAACAACAGTTGGTCCCTTTCAGTCCACAAAGCCAAGAACCCACTGCAGAACAGTCTTGTCATTTTGGCAATATTTGGCTAACTCAGTGTCGAGATGAAATCTCCTGGCTTTGTTTATTTGATGATATAATTTCTTCATGTGATTCCACATGTCAGCCGCCGTCGTAAAAGCTTGAACGGATAGTGACAGAGATGGATCTACTGAATTGAGAATCCAAGTTACAACCTTGGTATTGTTCTGATTCCAAGTTGCAACTGCTTTTTCATCCACAGTTTTTTAGGCTGTGCTTGCACATCTTTAGCAGTAGTGTTTGGAATGGTTGTTGGTTTCTGAGTAGTTCCATCCAGATATCCCAACAGGCCTTTTCCTTCCACAAAATTCTTTAGATGAATGGACCAGGTCATGTAATTCGTTCCATTCAATTTAAAAGGAATGACATCAAGTTTATCCATAAGAGATCTTAATCCAAGAAGGTGAATCAAGGCAGCAAAATAATCTGGAAGAGAAACATAACAAACTGTTTGTGTTCTGGTGCTACAACAAAAAAAATCACAAAGGCGGACTTCTCTTAGAGATTCTGGGAAGGCAACGACAATTCTGTGTGATGGTATTTTCTTAGAAAACTTTCCAGGTTATGAAGAGACAATAATCCTGGTCCTTCTCTGAGAGATTTAGGAAGATCAAGTCGTTGAATCAAAATTCCAACGGTGATGATGGAACATGTAATGAAGAAGCAATGGAATAGAGAAGGGGAAAATAACCGACCTCTGTTGTTGATAAAAAAAAAAAACCCAAAAAAATGATGAGAAATCCCAAGGTGAGTGGTCGACCCTTTCTGTTGCTTTTGTTTGAGATGTTGATCACCGGAGGTGGGCCCCGCAGAAGATCCTTGCAAACTGGGTATGCACAGGACGGTGATGAGGAAACAAGAATGAGTCTTTCTTCCTTGAGCAGCCAATAGAATCCAAGGACTGGATTTTGATGATTTGAAGTGGATTGAACCAAAAAGGAGTTTGGAGGTCTCTGCTTGAATGATGATTGAACACTTCCGCAGTATTCTGTGGTTTGAGGAAGAGGCCAAGATCTTGATTCAGAAATCCCTTAGCTCTGATACCATGTAGATTAAAATAGATGAGCAAGTAAGAGAGTTTAATGGAAGAGAGGAAGAAATTATCAGTCAGCCCAAGAGGGAATCGACTGTGAATATATATTCAACTGTTGCCAAGTAAAAGGCTATGATTACAATCTAATTACAGAAATTTGGGAGCAATTACAAGCAAATATAGAAGGTACAGATTTATAATAAAAGAATATCTATACACCTCATCTTTGACTAAATCCTAACAGATCCCACGTGGGTATTGTGACACTGGGCCTGAATGAGTTGGGCCTTATCATTTATCATTCCTACAGAATGAAACAAAGGTAACAACATGATTGCGATACTTTCACAATATTTACCTAAAATGTCTATTTTTCCAACTTCTATATTTTCCGGCATTCTTTCATAGTCATGGAAGCCTTATCCAATCAAGCACAATTTAGTATATCCTTCAGTTTACTTTTTGTTCTCTCAAGTTATTTCATTTGGATAAGGGGAAGATTTATGACACCGTGCAACAGACTGTACATTCGATAAGGCAATGGACCTCAAAAATAATCCAAATGAACAATCAACAGTTACGGACATGTTTGTTTGCATTAGAATACATAGGCATTCGTGGTCAAAATGAGCTCCACTTTAAGGATTATTTAAAGAGGTGAAGTGTAAATGATCTAAGGTGAGGGAAGAAGAATATATAGTAGCAATGTACTTGCGATCGTGACTTTTTTAGGATTTGAATTAATAGGGTGATGGCTGAGTATTCATTTCTCACCTTCCCTTGATTCGATTTCTAATAAAGAGAAGGTTTTATAAGTAATTTGAAGATCGTTTTTATATATTTACTGTATATCTTCATTTTCAACCACTTATTACATGAGCTCCTATGTAATTTATGCAAACGGACATGCCCCAAAGAATAATTAGTGGGATACTCCACCCATTTTATCTAAATTTGATGAGCTTTTTTCCTTCATAAAATACTTGCCGGCTGTTTTGGGAGCCAAAATGATGGCTGGATGTGAAATGTCACCAGATCAAACATGGATAGCTGTTAACTCCACTGTGGATGTATTAAAAAAATGAAAAAGAGCCATCACTAGATCATTAGTTTAACTTTTAAATGCTTTGCTGAGGAAACCCAAGTGGTGAAGAATGACATAAGAAGTCTTTTTATATATAAGAGAATCTTTTGCAGAACAATGCATGCAAGGTGAGAAACTTGAAATCTACTTTCCTTCCCTTTTCTGATTCATTGCACTTTCAATTAAGGGATTAAAGCTTTACCAATAAAAAAACTAAGGGATTAAAGAAGGTTATCTGAGCCATGGATCACTAATAATTAATGAATGTGGATTTTTATATCTTGGGAAGTTTACATCCAATCAAACTATGTTTTTTTTATATATATATTTACAGACAGGCCCCTGTAGTTTTGGCTTTTACATACAATCACTAGTACTGGCATCACAATATTTGTCCAGTGGTCAGAGCTGTTTTTCCTCCCTTGTTTTACCAAACCTAGCTACATATTTTAGAAAGAGTCAATACTGTCTCTATCTTTGGGGCCGTCTGTTTATATAGAATGAGCTCCTAGGAATTCGTAAGAAAATATTGTTGGAGTTCCTGAATGTGGCCCAATGACCACATGTCCAATATTGTGTGGGGCCCACTTATATCATATGCATATATGTGAAGGAATTCATTTAGATTAAGTCTCTTTCTTGAGACATTTGAATTTGAGAAGGTTACTGAAATTAGGACTCCTATTGTTAAAAGGAGAGGGATTTGATAAAACCCTAATTAAAGTGGAATTCCATGATACGAAGGAATTGTATTGGAATAAAATCTATGTAAGGGTTTTTACATCTCTTCACTATGAAATTCATGAGATTTGCCCCCATTGAGAAACATGCTTGAGGAGTAGTGGAAGAGTATTAGAGATCCCCAAGGAAGAGGATGTCTCATCGGGTGCCGATAAACCCAGGTCCGCATCTCATATTTCGTGTTATTTAGATCCAATCGAAATATTATGTATGTGTGATCCTTTTTGGATATCGTGGAAATTATCAACAAATATAGGTTTGCTCGAAGTAATAGTAAACAGTTGAGGGGTGAATGATGTAAGGTGATGGACATGGGACATTGAACTTCCTAGCATTTGACTTATTACGAATGGTTGGGTAATCATTTTCCACTAAGGGGGAATTCTTTGCTGTGCAATTTATCCTTTGTTTCTTCAATTTTAATCATGTTAACAAGCATGGTTTAAAATATCGGCCGGTACCGGCCGATACGTACCGGTACCGGTCGGTACCGCACCGATATCTCAGCGAGATATCGGTCGCGGCGATACGGACAAAATATCGCCAAAATATCGCCATATATCGGCCGATATTTTCAAAATATCGGCCGTGGCGATATCTTGGCCGATATTTTCAAAATATCGGCCGATCTCCTTTTTTTTTGAAAATATTTTGAAAATATCTCCTATTTTGAAAATAGCTCGACCCCCGCCGGGGGATACCCCCAGACCCCCTCTGCGAAGCGCATGTTTTAGATAAATGACAATCAAAATTCAAGAAAACAAAATGTTCTACTTGACCATGATAGCTAGGACTCTTTTGCTAATTGTCTTTCTTTTTTTTTGTGCTTGGATGTCTATTATTATCATAAACTACTAGATATGATATTAAACCTATTTAATTATGTTTGGAATGATATAGTAGTAAAGATTGTGTAATATGCTAATTCATGAACCAAAAGGCTTTATATTGAGTTAGGTTCGATGTTACTCACTTATTTTCCCCTAGATCTAGTATTTTAAAGTGTAGATCTAAATTTTTTTATTTCCAAATTTGGGGCTTTTCTTGAAACCAATTACATTTTTTCACATTAATGTTCAAATGCATTGATAATGTATTAGTTTAAAATAGATCTATACTTTTTGAACAAAAAAGTATGAGTTTTTGCCAAAAATTGTGGTTGCATTATGTCAGATTTATGATATTTCATCTTATTGATCATGAGCATCGATAATGGTTGCATTATATAAAATACTGGAGAATAAAGCGAACAGCGATACAGACAGGACTCGTAACTTAAGGTGACCGAGATTTTGATTTATTATTGTTACTAATGGAAAAAATATTGTTTTCCAACATTATCTAATATTCTGGATTTTTTGAATATTTTTGCAGATTTTTTTGGATTAAAAAAAAAATTTCATACCGCGACGACCGCGACGGACCGATATCCGCGACGATATCCGCGACGTATCGGTTTTTCGGCCCGGCCGATACCGCGACCGATACCGAGATTTTAAACCATGCTAACAAGGCTACATTTTTTAGAATTCCTAGGGATTTAACTCCATCCAACTCTCTCCTCCTCCATATTCACCAAATCCTTTCATTGCGACTCCATTTTCATCAAATACTTGCAGCTAAAGAATGGTTCATACCATGTATACGTAACATATGCAATATTTAATGTGTAATCAATCGTGTATAAGCATACAACAAATGATGTAAATATTTGATATATAAGTATTGGCTCATGATGATGCCATTGTGAAATATAATCATGTTTAGATATTGCTTCATGGAATGATTAGTTTCTGCATGAAAGATTGACAAGGTTTCTTCCTTAGCAGAGTGCGAGGAAGCGGGAAACAATAACAATAAGCAGATTGTGAGGTGTGCCATTCGAGTTTGTTAAGTTTTAAGTTCTTTGACTTTGTTCTTGATTATATGAAGCTCTAACATAATGCCCTACCCTCAAGAGCTCTCCTGGGCATGAACATGGCATTCAAAGTCGGAGCCAGGACACCCATATATACTCGAGCTAGTTTTGGAACCAGCACAATGAGAGTGACATAGCCTTTGAGTGGGACATTCTCAATATTTTCTTACATGAGGGTGCTAGGAACAACAATTCTCACAAGTAATACTTGATTGAGGCTCATCTCGAACACGATTACAAGAATTCGAGCGTTTCAACAAATTTTCTTAGGCATGATGCTCACTAGCCAAACAGGGTGAATTAAGTAAGGGTGAACCAAGTAAAAAATGTGTCCACGGCCAATGTGCTAGCCATACTAGGGTTGAGAGGGTTTCTCCTCGGGAGGTAATTATTGAGGTATAGGTGAGGTACATTGTTTACATTACTATATGCGTGCATGTAGAAGCACAAAGCCAACAATTGAACAATCAAGCCACGTAAGAAAGACACATGAGGAGGGTTTTACTAAGAGAAGTAAAGGATTACGAAGACTCTCACTCTCTCACCGTCCAACAATGCCATCTCTCAAAGCTGAAAACAATATTTTCTCTCAAGCTTGTAAAATCTAGTTTTACATGTTTAGGTAATGCGCCTACATCCACGATAAGAGAGTGATCTCTTACCTCTTGACTCTCTACATAGTTTAGTGTTACAAATTACATCATATATATAATATTTACTTTCTTAATTCATAAGAAATCCCTAATACAATTACTAAAATACCTTTGACCGCAAACCCTGTCCAAGGCTAACCCAATGGACCAATATAGTTATTTCGAAATACAAGACATAAACCTAACAAACATTACTCTTGTACCATTTTCCTCTTGTTGTTCTCGCTTCGTATTCTTTATTTAATGAATGTTCTTGTTCCAGTTTAAATATTTTTTTAAAAAAAATTCTAAAAAAGTTGGTTTCAAAGGGAAATAGCCCTTGAGGTATTATGGGCCAGGGTGCCTTACCGAGCGCATTGCAAGTTGGCTGTGTTCAATGTGTGCAACACTCGGGTATGTTTTCAGATCGTATTCTCTTGAGTCCATTTTTGTTCTCTCATCCGGAGGCAAAAGGGAGTTTCACCTCAAAAACTTGACATTGTAGGATGGCTGCATCTTGGGTTTCTTCAAAATACGCCAACTTATCAAGTTGGAGCCCGGATCATCTGAGGTTTTTTTCCATGGTGACCATGAGTGGACCAATCACGGTCACCGTGGGTCAAAAGCTTAAGAGGATTCCAATTCATCAAGTTGAGGATGCAGGAAAAGAAGTAGAAGTGTATGTCATTGTGGGAAAGTTGTAACAAAAGTTCCTCAGTGGAGTCGTCTGATATTTGGCATGGAGAAATAAGAGTGAAACAAATAACAATAGAAAAGATTTAATATTTTTAGCTTGAGGCCAAGTTACAATTGTATTAAAATTGAAGGTTCTCAAATCACTTTTACTATCCCTTGATGTCAGAGAATGAGTAAAAAGGAATTGTAATGCATAGGAAATGCATAAAACTCGGATACATAGATACTAATTAATTCATGGGCCTGTAAGTTTGCATGAAATTGAATAGATAGGAAGTTGGGTCTATTTGTTTCCATAGAATCAGAATACATCACTCTCAAATGGGCCAATTTGTTATCAAAGAATTGGAATACACAGAAATTAATTGATTTAAATGGGCCTATTAATTTCATTGAATTGAAATACATAAAAATTCATTGTTAAATGAGGCTGTTATTTATATGAGATTTATTTATTATATTTATTAAAACACTTATTTTTTACACCTTTTGCACTTGGATTTATTCTATTACAACCTTTATCATAACTAGATATGTAAATTTGACTAGCCCATTTTTGGCCATCACATGTACCTTATATCTCAGAAAGCAGTAACTACGAATATTTTGTCATTAGATTATTGTCAATATAGTTTGGATAAGGTTTCGCCATAGTTAAACCATGGTTAGATGGAATAAATTGATAACCTTTGCCTAATATCTTTATACCTTCCATCTTATCTTTATGTACATGGATGGGCTCATCCACACTTATATTTGTAACTCATGAAAAATTAAAAAAAAAAATAAACAAATTCAATGACTTTTTTGGTCCACATGTTTATGTCTTTTTTACATGGGATATGCTAGATGAGAAATTACACTCATTGAAAGCAGACTATATTTGACATCCACAAAACGACTAGATAAATGATCAAACCATCCTCAATCGTGCCCATCTACATTGGACTTACAAAGTCCAGTCCTTCCACCTATCTACGTGGAACCTAATAGATAAAGATAGACTCATCCATATATAATACCTGGTAGATAAAGATCATACCTATCTTACATTTATCCACATGGGATGGGAGTCAGTAGATCAACCATCTATATGGAATCAACTAGATGAAAGATTCTACCATATGCATCCTATACGTCATGACCTTTTTATTTATGACTCACTAATCAATCCATCCAACAATCTAGATCGGATACCCTAGATGAAATATACTAGCCATGTACCTATTTTAGCTAAAACATTAAGGGTGCACATAGGCGGTTCGGATCAATTTAGAAGGGAAAACCATCAATCAAACCAAATTCATCGGTTTTCTATTTTTCCAAACCGAACCGAACCACCCATGTACTCAAACTAAATCGAACCGAAAGGAACCGGTTCAGTTTGGTTACGATTTGTTGGTTTTTATTTTATTCTACTATTTTTTCTTTAGTTCAAATGGTGAGAGACGTTGGACTTCAAGCAATGGAGTGAGGGTTCGAGTCTTCTTCTTATATATTTTATAAATATATATATATATAATCGGTTCGTCTCGGTTCAGTTCGGTTCGAGCGGTTTAACCGCACATTCAAACTGAAAAACCGAGCCAAACAAAACGGTTTGAAAGAAATTTGAACGGTGACCGAACCGATCTACTACAAAATCGATCCGAACCACCCCATTCAGATCGATTTAACGTTTTTTTTTGTGCACCCCTACAAAAGATCCATTTACCCATCTATGTGAGACTAAAGCTTACCTAAACGAAACTAGTTATATTCAACCCCCACCCCCTCACTCAATCCATCCACCCTTCTAGGTGGAACCCGTTGTATTTGGCAGATTTTAGATATTTTCAGGGAGTGTTTAGATAAATGTATAATATAATATAAATATTGTAAGATTTTATGATTAAGTCTCAATGTCTCGAGAAAGGAGTTGAACTGGTCTTGAAATATTTTAACTTGCCATGCCAATTCAAACATTGATGTCGCAAAATCAAGTCTCAATGTTGCGCGAAAAGGGTTGAATTAGTTTCAGAAAAACTTTAATATGCCAATTCAAGTTTTGATGTCGCGAAATCAAGCTTCAATATTACGAGAAAGTGGTTGGATGAGCAATTCGGTAAGGGGAAAAATCAGAATATCCCATTTAAAATGCTTTTCAACATATCATATATTTAAAGATGCTTTTCAAGATATAAAAATACTTTAAAATGCTTTTGCTTAAAAAAAAAAAACTCAAAAGACGAGGGTAAAGTTTTCGTTTTATTAGTTTTATATCTTCTCACCAGTCACCATCACAGAAGAGGGTAAAGTGGAGCCTAAAGTTAGGCTATAAAAGGAATCTTTGTCAATCTATTAGAAAATTTGGTGGATTTGATGTGACTATCAGCCAAGTGACATGTTTGTGAATGCTAGGATCAGAGTGATATCTTTTATTTGTAGAAAAATAGGAATGCATGCATTAGTTCCCCAAAATTCTATAGTTTGTCTATGCTCTTTTTTATTTATTTATTTTTTGTATTCATGTTTGTGGGGTCTTCATTGGATGAGTTGTTAGTGGTGCAACCCCTGCTGTTCCTGGAAAGCGAAATGCCTCTCCCCCTCTACCACTAATCTATCTTAGTGATCATGCAGTTTCTATATTTTTCTGGAAATTGATATTGGCATTCTTTTCTTTTTTTTATGGAGGCACTCAAATTTAAGTCAATTTTCTTCTCACCATATGCCTTGAAAAGGAGTGCCTCCATAAAAAAAAAAAAGAGTGCCAATATTAATTTCCATTCTTTTTTTGTTCTTCTGGACCTTTCTTTTTCGTAATCTCCAATCTTGACATTTTACTAAAGTGGGGGACATTTCGGTGAAATGACATGAAAGATGTCTTTGATTAGTGGAATCCCAACACAAGATAACGATTAAAGACAAGGAAAGAAATGTAGATAAACAATGTTTGAGACTAATTGGAAATTGATTCTCACAATTCAACAGACATTCGAATATGACACTTTTTTTTATCCTAAATCACTTCTGGTCATTTCATATATATATATATATATATAATGTTTAGATGAGAGATATCTCTCACCTTATATGAGAAATAGGACTCTCATATAAAGTGAGAGATATCTCTCATAAGAGCATCTCCTCCCATATATATGGGAGATGCTGAGAGATATCTCTCACCTTAAATGAGAGATTGGGTGGGGGCTCTCACATCCATATCCAATGCTAACAAGTTAAATGTGAGGGCCTCCACTCCTATCTCTCATATATAATATCTTGAGCCCTTCCAAATTCCAATTGAAGGGAATGAAATGAGTTTGGCCTGGCACATGTTTATATCACATGGACCGAAGTTGCTAAGATTGGGCTTGACCTAATTCAGTGTCTGTATTTAGTCGCAACGAGCCCACCCAAGCTGCGTTTAGCTAGGTGAGCTTGACCAGGGTCGAGCTCGAGCTTGAATTAAGCAATCAAAGCTTGGACTGGGCTTCGGCTCAATCGTGTTGACAAGCACCATTTGAGGTTGGCTATTATTGAATATTAGAATAATAAATACATCCATTTAAAACATAATGATCCTAGCGAGTCCAAGTCAAGCTAAGCCCTCTCGAGCTGAGCTCAAGACGAGCTAAGGTGAACATGCTTGAGCTTGAGCTTGCTTTTCTGAGCTAATCGATCCAAGCCCAACTGAGTTAGCTCGAGCTGGCTGATCCGGTTGAGAGCCCAACCCACACATTATAACTGTGTCCATCATAGGCAAGGTAAACTTGACCAGCTGTTAAACAGGTCAGGTTAGGGTTAACTTGCCTAAATCAGCTAACTTGTTTACATTATTCCCAATACAGTTTTTTCCATCTAATTAATAAAATAGTGTAATCCAAATAGTCTTTATAAGTTTTATTAATACTGATAAACTACTCATATTGTGGTTTACGTGTAATTAAAGTTTAGGTTTTGTCCTAATTCATTAGCCATTTAGGCCTAGTAGTGTGTAAATTAATATGTATATGTAACTGTGTTTGAGGTTTTAATTGGGCTCAGGCTTGACAGAGTTAGTGACCAAGAGTCAGGCCCAAGCTTATAGTACCAGAGGTGGCCTTGGCCTGGGGCAACATCTGCAACTCTTCTCCAGGTTACTTGGGTTACAATGTTTGATCTGATTGACCTATTTAAACAAAAGTTGGTTTGACTGGCCAATAAACGGATTGGATCCAGCCAGACAGATTGAGACCTGAACACCCATTGTATGCCGGTCCAACCATTTTGCCAGCCCTATTAATGTATAATGCTAAGTGATGTCATTGACCCGAACCCAGATGTTTTTTTTCTTTTTGGCCCAGGCCCATGAGACCCCCACTGATGGGAATCCCTCAGGAAGAGAGACCCCGCATGAGGAAAGAAGTCTACTCTTGCAAGAAAAGCAACCCAAATCAAACCCAAATCTGCATACATCTTTTACCATACTTGATTCTTTTTTCCAATCCACATGGAGAAAGAAACATGCTCCTGAGAGAAGAGGGACGCAGATTTGTATATATGTCTTTTACCATGGTGGTTTTTTTTTTTTTTCTTTTACTGAGAAAAGAAACATGCCAGACCATATCCAGCTCATAGTGGGCTGGTTTTGTTCAACCCACATATATGATCAGTTTCATTGCCAAAAAAACTAATCATTGTAACGAGAAAGGAGGTATCTTCATTTCGCATCTTCAATGTCAAAAAACGCCCTACTTAAAAAAGCCCCTTTTTTGTCATAGGGCCCATATTGTGTCAATCAAGTCTTTTCACACACACTACCCCACAATGAATAGTCACAAGTCCAAGTTTGACATTCATCCAGCTTTTCCTCACCGTTGGATTGAAATCATAATAAAATGATGTCTCTAAACCATTAAATTTTAGGGCCATGGATCAAAAGGTTTGGATGGTCTTATGGGCTCAAGATTTTGCATGCAGTACGCCTCATATGGATCTTTCCATCCAATAAACTTCTATGATCATCATGCATCATAATAGGCCAAACGAGGAGGGGCGAAGCGCTGTGTAGCGCTCCCTATATATATATATATATAGATGCTCCCGTGAGAGATATCTCTCATCTTAAATGAGAGATTGAGTGGGGGCCCTCACATCCATATCCAATGCCAACAACTAATTAAATGTGAGGGCCTCCACTCTCATCTCTCATATAAGGTGAGAGATATCTCTCATAGGAGCATATCCCATATATATGGGAACCGGTCCTATAAGGATTGTCCTTCCTTACAACTTACGGTGCGGACCACCTAGTGGGGCCCATCGTGAGATCCCATTGGTCATGGGACAGAGGCGGACCGAAAAACCCAAGTGGGACCAGCCTACATATCAAATGAAGTCAATCTAATACCTCTAGCCCCTTCATATGTGGTCTACAAGTTTCACAGCTTTATATCAAATAAGAAAAACTGACTCTCAATCCAACGATCTAGTTCATCTAAATCCATGCAAACTCATGGGATTCGGTGCCTATAAGGAGGTGTGTTATAGAATTGGTTCCCATATATATTGATGAGTGTTAAATATTGCATATTTTATCCCTCATTAGTCCGAGTTTTATCAGCTTCTCATATGCATATCATTTGCTTTACACGGAGATTTTATCCTTTAATCACATTAAAGGATTATCGAATTATCATAGCTTATAACTTCGTTTTAACTCATAAAATGACGTCGTTTCTGTGTATCATTACATTGGACGCGGAATTCTGAGAAAAATAAGCTACTCATTTGCATTCATACAAGTTCAGACGAGGAAGTTACGAAGCGGCAAAGTTTTCATGCAGAAATTCGATAATTTTTATAGCGCATTTTAATGTAATTTCTCTTGTGTAGGTGGAGCCCGCGACTACCCCAACCTTTCGGCTAGTATCCCAAGACATCAAGAAGAGATTTTAATCAAAGAAGTTGGATGAAGTCATTTTCTAATATAAATGAGTAGTTGGTGTATTGGTTAGAGCTTGGGTTGGTTTAAAATAAGTTATACGTTCAAATCTCAACAATTACATATTTTTTTACATATAAAATATTTCATCCAACTCTAACCTCTTCACCGATCAAAGCTTGGCATGACACAAATCCATGTGAAACAATATAAGCCAATCAAAAGACATAATGTTACACCCCGATCCTAATTAACCTTGATTAGTGCTAATTAATCAAGTTTTAATTTGTTAAATTAATTATGTTTAATTACTAATCATGCTAATTTAGTGTTAATATATATGTTGAGTTGATTTGGTTGAGTCTTGAACTCTAAATAGGTGAGTTAAGACCGATTTGACTCGGTTCAATGTGGTTAAGGACTTTTTCGTAAATTTTAATTTTCATGAATTGCATCATTTACACGTCATTTTACCATCAACGCATGTATCTCGGCGAGCACGTTAACTTTCATAATTAACTTGACTCCATTTGACCAACCAATAAGATAATATACCTCTAATTGACTTAAATTGAAAATACCCAAGCTTAGTGGGCTTAAATTGCAAAATGGGTCTTTTCACCCCTTTATAAACCTAACTATCCTCCTTATCAGTTTCCTTCCTTCTCTACTACTCCTTTCTCTCTTCTCTTCATTTATCTTCTCCAAAGCATCTAAGGAGCATTTGCATGTGTCTTGGAAGCCAACATCAAGGTCATCTTCACCTTCTTCAACTCTTCATTTCACTTGGGACAAGAGATTTTCTCCACCACTCCCCACTCTTCTTCAAATTCGAAATTCTTACATAGAGGTAAGCAACCATCCTTCATTTGTACAATTTTGAGTTGTATTAGAGTCTAAGAAACCCATTATCATACATGCATTGCATCCTCATCAATATTCCATGGTTTTTTTATTATTAGGGTTTGGTTTATTTGAGAATTTGGGGTGTATTGAGCTTTGAAGACAAGAGAGCTTGGAAATCTTGCATTTGAGGCAAGTATAAACCTTAAATAAGTTATACATGTCTTATGTGTATATTGATTACATTAATCAAGTTTTGTTGATTTAATGTATATGTTTTCTTAGATTTTACTTATGGAAATTATGGGATAATGATTGGAAGAGTTTAAAGATGTGTATGGGAGCATGGAGGCTCCATATTTGTAGGAATTAATGGTGGGGAAGGAGTTAGAGGTGAATGGAAGGGAAAAAAAGAAAGAATTCCCGAAATCAGGAATTCTGGACAGTTCGCTGGAGCGAAGTGGAGTGTTCGCTCGTGCGAGCCTGTTATTGGAACCCAAGCTCGAGCGACCAAGGGGTGCGCTCGAGCGACTTGCTCTCTGGATGGGATCCGCTTGAGCAAACCTGAAGCTGTTTTTTTTTTTTTTTTAGGGATTCTTTTAACCCTTAAATGAGTGAAATCCTCACTCTTGACTATAAATGACCCTCCTAATCATCTCCAAATGGATAATTAGGATGTACACCCTTTTACCATAAGAACTTAGGTTTTGTTTAAATTATGTCTTTAGAATGGAACTATTAACCTTGCTAATCAAGCCCAAATGGAATCATTAGCCTATTTACTAGCTAAGAGGGTTTATTAAGGGACTTAATGTATTTTTATAACGAGTGACACCAATTGAGTAATGTTACATTGATTCCCTTAATTAAACTTGTATTGGAAAGCAATAGGGTAGGTGAATAATTAAATTGGTTAGCAAATGTTTTATTATCATTTGAATAATTGTATTATACATTGAAATGAAGATTCTTACTCGTATCAATTTTAATTGATAAAATATCCATTTGTTATGAAAATAATATCATTATCCTCCTTATTATTTGATATTCAATTGTTATGCAATTATTTGGCATTGTAAGGAATTTGAATTGAACTGATATTCAGTTATTTGAAAAACATATTCAATATGATTTGAGAATATATTCGATTTATTATAGACATGATTGAGTCGGCACTACTTAGTTTAGACCGGACGATACCCGATGGGGTTAAATCCTGGTTTAGAAAGTTGAACGTCGCTGCGCAGCAGACAGTCTGGAACTCCGAAACTCTAAAACCCAGGTAGCCAGGGAGACCTTTGGCCGTGCCCCTAGTGACATCCCAACTAGATTTGTTCTCACCGAGAGGATGAGTTATATGTAGTTGCCAATTCGTATTATACTTGTATTATTAAATGAATTCAAAATATTATTTTACTCATGAAAATAAATTGTTTAGTTACTTCTTTTATTCATTCATATATTATTCTCAATTTATGATTTCTTAAAAAAATCTCATGTATATATTATTTATTGTTTATGCTTTCTAATCATTGTATTAAGATACTATCCTTGGTGTCACATACACAGTTGCAACTCCCGGTCCTGTAGAGACCTCGGAGGGAGAAAATGTTACCCAAGAAGTACCTTTAGGATTAGAGGAGTGGCCCAGTGTAGGGCCCATGTAGAGACTCTTCGTTATGGAGAGCGTAAAGTTTTTTTTTTTGAGAGCTTACAGTTAGTGTGTGACTGACTTATTTTTGTGTGGGTCACACTAGCCTTTATTTCATTTTGTTATACTTTTGACATTAATGTCTAGGATGTTTTATAGAATCTCTTTTGTATAAACAATGTATTTAAATGTATAATTCTTTTTTTATTAAAACTGGAATATTGTAATTAATGGATTGTACAAGGATATGGTATTCATTTTGTTCAGCTTCCGCTATATTAACTATTGATTAATGGTTTTTAGTGAGCTTTGACTCACGAGTGGAATATTTCTTCTCATTCGTGTGTTTGTATTTGATTCGCGACAGGTACAATCACACGGGAGTACGTGTGTTTCACCTTGGGGATTACCCTAGGCCAGGGTGATTCGGGACCGGGATGTGACACATAACACAAAAGGCATATGCTTTTGGCTATTAGAAAGAAAGTTTGTTGCAATCAATCAAATTGAAGCAATCCTTGTAAAAGCAAAAGAGTCAATGAAAAGCCTTCAAATCAAATTGAAGCAATCCATGTGAATGCAAATGAGCAAATCAAAAGCCTTTAAGTTGCAACCAATCAAATAATGGGAGCAATCCTTGTGGAAGAAAATGAGTCAATCAAATGTCCTCAATGTTTCTATAAATTGGAATGTATTTGTAGAGAGGGGGGTCTTTTGGCAAGTTAGTCTTTTAGCAATTTTATTTTACCTTCTCTATTCTTTTAGATTGTAATTAGGAGCTTAAGTATAACTAATTTAGAGAGAACGTGTGTAATTGAAGATCATTAATGAAGATTTGGAGCTCTTTCTTGATGTTTAGTGGTTAAAGCTCTTGGATTAGGCTCTCCTTTTAAAGCTAAGTAATGTGGTTAGTTTAATTACATACATGTTTTGGTTTATATTTTCTACTTGTGCCTTGATTGATTAGTAGATTTTAGATCTAATTGTGCTAATCTCTCTCATTTCTCATGCTCTATCTCTACACTTGATGTTTGAATAATCTCAATTACTGCTTTGTAGTTTGATTAAGTTCTCTCACATAGCATGCTCTAGAGCCCTTATCTTTGATCTTTTGTAACTTGATTTTGATAAATTATTGTTAGATTGGCTAGATGATGATCTAGGATCTTAGCCTTTGATTTTTATTTACTTTAATCTTCATTGTTATATCATCCAATCTAATTAGGTAAGAGATTGCTAATTGGATTGTAGATTTTTGAATTGAATTAGAACTTGCATTGGTTGGATTAATTACACACTTAGCGGATTTTGGATTGCCTAATCTCTTTTTTATTATGATTAATTTAAATCCTTGTTTGATTTGTTATTTTCACTTCTAGATTGTTAGATCTACATTTTATATAACTTGTTTTAAAATCCTACATATTTCACACCACATCTTCAACTTAAAGCTTTCATTTCCACCACCATTCATCTACTAGTTTAGTGTAGTTTGTTAAATCTTTTTAATTTCATATTTTAGATTGTTAGTTAAAGTAGTTTAGTTGTTGTTTTAGTTTTGTTTCACATTTTAAATAGTTTAATTCTATTTTTCACACATAGTTTAGTAGTTTTAATTGTTCACTTTAATTGTCTATATTAGCTATATCTTAGTTCAATTCTCCTTTAATTGAATTCATTGCTTGTAACATCCTCTCTCCGTGGAATCGATAATCCGGACTATTTAGTCCTTTACTACTTGACAACACCGTAGTGTTACGGTTAAGCGTTGTACATCTAAGTGTCGATCATATATATATCTCAAGGGATTTGTCTCGATAGTCAATTGTAGAACCAAATGCAATCACCGTGTGAAGCATGTGCTGGCACCTTTTCGCAAATGAGAGTTTCATATTTATTTAGGTGTGAAATGTTTTATACGAAAATAGATTTATTTACACACCATTTTTATACCTTATTTACACATTACATGTATAAACGGATACGAACAAATATGATGATGCATAATCATTATGCATGTTAATCATTCACGCATGTACAATATTTACTTAGGTGTGAAAAGTTTGGTGAGAAATAACCTTACATGCCCATCATTTTTACACCTTTCCCTGCATAAACAAACCCATAAACAAATGTAATAATGTGTAATTATTGTGTTTGTTAATCATTTACATATGCAAAATTATGCAAAATACCTCACCCATAAATTCTTACATGCCTCGTAAATTGGGTATAACATCATGTGATCATTCTGCAAAATGGGACAATAATTTTGGAGCTTTAGTCGGATTAAGAATGTAGACTTGAATGATGAATTTAAAGGGGGATGAGTCTTGTAAGAGTTTAAACTTCTTATTCTCATGTCGTTCGGAACCAACATCCTGTAAACTAACTCAGTAAAAGCTGGTAAAAGTTAAAAAAAAACTCCACACATTCTATTGGTGATTAGGGTTTGGTTTTGGGTAATTAATTGGGGTATGGCTTAGGGTTTCAAAAGCAGAGGATCGTTGGTCAAGGTTAGTTGTGATCCGGACAAATGTGGTGCCGGAAAGGTGTGACACGGTCGCAGAGGGTGGCAAGGTCGCAGAGGGTGGCAAGGGTGTCTAGTAAACTTGGTTAAAGATTAAGTCCGATCAAGGTCCGTTGGTTGGTATGATAGCAAGAATTATCCTATAAATTAGGTTCCTCCAACTCCTTTCAAACTCCTCCTCCAAAGCCCTTCTTCTCAAAGCTTTTCCTCCAACTAATTTCCTTTGAAGCTTTTCCTCCAAATCCCTTCTTCTCAAATTTATCCTTCTCTTAACAATCCCAATGGCCGAGTTGCCCCCGCCCATTTCTATAATGAGAACAGGTGATTCGTGAGATGCCGAGAAATATGATTATGATTTGACTTTCTATGCTAGCAAAGTTAGGCCTATCCGTCCAATTCCAAATGAGGCGAATCCACATCCTCTTCACTATCCTCATGAGATTATCCATGTTACTACTACCGTACATACCACTGTTATTGCTAGTGCATTGGTAGTAGTAAATTGGGTAAATAATCACAGGTGGGGACAGGGGCGGAACCAGGGAGGGGCCGGCAGGGGCCATGGCCCCTCCTCTGATTTATGGTTTCCTTTCTTTGGGTCCTTTGCCTCCATCTTTTGGCCATTCACTAATGGATGGTCCCTCCTTTGATTTGGTGTTTCCTTTATATGGGTCCTTTGGCCCCTCCATCTTTAGGCCATTTTTTAATGGATGGCCCCACATCATTTGCAAATTAAGAGCTAAAACAATATAATTTTGGATTTCCAGAAGAAAAATAAAATAGTAGCTGATTTTGGGAAAACCAAACTGGAATGAAAGAAGAAAGTTGAAGAATGAAGGAAGAAAGAAAAAAAGAAAAGAGGAATGGATGGATTAGAAACCATTTTCCCAACCTAGACTCCCTGTCTCGGCCCACATACCTTTATTTGATATCATGATGCTGATTAGAGGTAGGCAGGGAGGTTTTGTCATTGGAGTCTTAGAGATTATATAAAAGCTTATAGAGTTCTAGTTATTCTATGTTTACGTTTAAAAAAGAAAGGTTGAATAAAGCAACTGATGTGAATTAAATCAATCCATTAAAATTACTGCAAGTGCACAGTTATCTTGTTGAGATAGTGGCAATTACAGGTCGATCCCACAGGGAGCACTACTGAGTTAAAATTTAAATCTAATTTTTTAATCAAAGATTAATGAATAATTGAGATCTAAGAAAATCTAGAAGATTTCAGAAACAAATATATAAAAAAATAGATCGGAGCATCCAGAATCCACTAAGTAAGATAATTAATCCATCATGCAATTATTCTACTATTTGTCTCAAAATAACTCAGATCAGAAACAAATCAATGTTTCGGATCCGGAAGATTTGTCTTTTGCGAAAACCAGATTTTAATAAAAAGAATAAGATCACAACCCAAGACCTCCTTCACCTCATAAAAGAATGAAAAATCATAAGCATGACTTATCAAATTAAGCATAAACTATCAAAGGATCTCAACCCTAAGCATAATCTATCAAAATAAGTATAAATCATCAAACTATTTTCATTAGAAATCAAAATAGAGGCTGCCTAAGGCATGAAGACAGATCTATTATTCTAATAGAGCATGCATTTAAAAGAGACAAGAAAGTAAATAGAAAAATCACATAGATTAAATTAAAGATCTACTTAGCTTCATCTGTGTGCTCCAATCCAGAAATCTAGCCAGCCATTGAAAAGAACTCCATAAGTAATTTCATTAATAGCATCTCCTTGTACAATGGTCTCTCAGAAATCTCTCTTCTAAAAAATCCTAATTTCTGAAACAGGGCTTCAGAATACCCAAAAATAATTCTTAAATTCTATTAATTAGGAAAAGAAAAAAATGAGAGAGAATAGTGGTGGACGTCCAAGGGAGGGAGTCTCCCCAATGCTTCCTTTTGGTATGCTTCCTTTTGGTTCCTCTTATAACCCCGGTTATCTTACAGATACATTGAATCTGGACACTTTCTCTGCAAATTTGATTTATCTTCATAGATAAGGTATATCTCTTATCTCTTTTAAATTTGAATGAGGTGGAAGCTTCTGGATAGCTTGACTAATCTTCAGATGGGGTCCCACAAGGGATGTACAGCAATTGATTATCAACGGTGTGGATTTAATTGCAATCCCGTCTAAAAATGAACATAAAAATCTCCAGGCCCGTAACTTTATCAGTTTAGCTCTGATTTGCATATTCTTGGGCTCCACGGATATCTACTCTGAATAAGCTTTCCAACGGTAGGTAAACTTCACCGATCCGACGGTTGGATTGAAAGTTATGGCCATTTGAAGATGAGTTATCCTGAGAAAAACGGGATTAACTTTTGAAATTTGATTTGCCAAGGATTCTTTCTCTCCACAACTCTTATTTTCCAAAGGAGATCAAATGTGGATGATTCAAACTCTTCTTCTTTTATTCCAATCATAATTGTACTATTTGAATTATCCATTAATAATTTCAAATCTGCAACTACTGCGGACCCTGCCATGTAGAACATTTCATCTGCTTGAATAGTGGGCCCTATGAGAAGTCTTCTATTGTAGTTAGGACTCTTCAACTGACATGATGAGTGGACCCCTCCTTTGAGTGATATTCACATGTAGGGCTGCACAGAACCGGACCGCAGACCGGACCGGACCACAAAACCGGACCGGACCGGACCGGATTTGCGGTCTTGGTGGTCCAAATCCGGTCCGGTCCGGTCTGGGCCTTTTGTGGTCCGGTCCGGACCGGACCGGACCGCATTTATTAAAATAATTTTTTTTTAATTTTTTTTTCATAATCTTTGAGCCCATGAGGCATGAGCCTAGCACCCATTTGTAAAACCCATCATTCATTCATTTGACATTTGCCTACTTTTTAGATGTGAGGTGAAAATGAAAAAAAAAAAAACAAAAAAAAATGAAAAAAAAAAATGAAAAGAAAAAAAAATGGAAACCGGTCCGGACCACTTTAAGTGGTCCAACCGGACCGGTTTGGACCGGACCGCTTATAAGTGGTCCGGTCCGGTCCTTCATTTTGGGCCGGACCGGAAATCCGGTCCGACCGGATTCCGGTCCGAAAACCGGACCGGAAATCCGGTCGATCACCCCTATTCACATGGCTTGTGTGTGGGGTCCATGTGGTGAGTTCTTCTTTTCAAACTTCAATTCAGCAATGCAGGGCCCATGATGACTATGTGTGCTTGAAAGTGGGTTCTATGACAGAGGCCTGCAATTCTCGTTTTCTGCACATTTTAATTCAACACATCAAATATTGAAGAGCCCATATTGAAGCGGGACCTATCCGGATAGAGTCCTACTCCAACTGAGACTCTTCGAAGAAAATTTGCAAAACATTCTAAATTAATGCAGAAAATATATGAAAAGTATGAAAATTCAAGTTTCTAGGTGAAAATGCATGAAATGATGGAATTAGATGAATAATGATGCAATTCACCTAATCAAACCCCTAATTTATCCTACAAGGATGGGTAAATGTGCAAATTCATGAACTCAACAGCAACCCATAATCTAAATATGACTTTTACTTTATGTTTTAACAATTGTAAATGTACTAATGCTCCATATATTATTATTTCTTTTCAATCATGGTATTTGAAATCTAACTCATTCAAAATACTTTCCTACTCATGTTCTACTATTACAAAAATCTTAATCCAATAAGAATTATATCGACCCTAGATAAAGTTGTTTTTTTTTTATTTTTAATTATGGTTAAACTTTACTTGTTCTGCCCCATTTAATTATGTTTACTTATGTTAGGTGTGTTTTTTACTTTGGCCTCCTCATAAAAAAAGATTCTGGTTCCGCCCCTGGGTGGGGAGCCTATATCATTGGACTTGATTTTAAGTTGAGTATACGCAGTGCGGCAGAGGAAGATACAGATTCAGATGTTGAAGATGGAGAACATGAAAATTCGATTGTTGAAGTAATTACAGTTTGTATAAATACTCATTATCTTATTTTTTCAGATTGCTCAGGCAGATTACTTCCCTCCCGAACTTGTGGATTTACTTGGTGATCCAAACTTCCTAATTGTAAGAAGTCATATATTTTATTATGGGGATTTGATGGCCAATCAACGTGACATTCACTTCTCACGGTCCAAATGGATTGATATTGAAGGCTTTGATCGCTTTCTTGTATAAAATGATACTTGTTTCACCAACAACCTCTTCTCAAAGTGATATCATTTAATACAAGAAACTTATCAAAGTCTTCAATATCAATCCATTTGGACCGTGAGAAGTGAATGTCATGTTGATTGGCCAGCAAATCCCATAATTTGGATCACCAAGTAAATCCACAAGTTCGGCAGGGAAGTAATCTACCTGAGCAATCTGAAAAACAAGACAATTAGTATTTATACAAACTATAATTACTTCAACAATCGAATTTTCATGTTCTTCATCTTCAACATCTGAACCTGTATCTTCCTCTGCTGCGCTGCGTATACTCAACTTATAAAATCAAGTCCAATGATATAGGCGGCCCGCCTATGACTATTTACCCAATTTACTACTATCGACGCACTAGCAGTAACAGTGGTATGTACGGTAGTAGTAACATGGATAATTTCATGAGGATAGTGAAGAGGATGTGGGTTCGCCTCATTTGGAATTGGACGGATAGGCCTAACTCTACCAGCATATAAAGTCAAATCGTAATCATATTTCTTGGTATCCCACGCATCACCCGTTCTCATTATAGAAATGCGCGGGGGGGGGGGGGGGGGGGGGGGGTTTTGGAATTGTTGAGAGAAGGATAAATTTGAGAAGAATGGATTTGGAGGAGCAACTTCAAAGGAAATGAGGTGTAGGAAAAGTTTTGAGAACAAAGGCTTTGCAGTTAGAGTTGGAGGAACCTAGTTTATAGGATAATTCCTACTAGCATACCAACCAACAGACCTTGACCGGACTTGATCTTTGACCAAGTTTACCAGACACCCCTGCCACCCTTTGCCACCATATCAAACCTCTCTGCCACCACATCTGACCGGATCACAACTAACCTTGACCAACGATCCTTTGCTTTTGAAACCCTAAGCCATACCCCAATTACTTTTTTAGCTCCTACTGGAACTGCTTGTTTACTAAAAAAAGAACAAATCCTAGATCGAAAGCTATCTATCGGACATGAAATAATCAATTGCATTTCCCAGTAAAAGGAACCAAAACGCAATTGTCATGACGATAATAATGCAAGCAT
Source organism: Litsea cubeba (assembly GCA_012931725.1). Classification (NCBI taxonomy): domain Eukaryota; kingdom Viridiplantae; phylum Streptophyta; class Magnoliopsida; order Laurales; family Lauraceae; genus Litsea; species Litsea cubeba. The sequence goes on along the minus strand of CM022944.1, from coordinate 21,380,728 downwards.
TCTCACTGCAAATGCCGGGCTGATTATGATATCCAAGTGTCTGGATGGTGAGCCAGAATCTGACATGTAATTTTGGGTTTGGAAGACCTAACTCGACCCATACTATGTATGGGTTGGGATAGGGCAGGGTTACATAGGTCGAGGTTACTTAGGTATAACATGAATTACAACCCCCAAAGTAGAGGAGTCCGGATTCTCTGTTGCAACTATCCCTCCCTGACCATGTAACACTTTTTCAAAACTCTTTTGTGGGGGCATATAGACCATTAAAGATAAATCTCATTCCATCCATCCATATATCATCAAGCGTCATCTCAAAAGGGCACGTAAGAGAAACATGACTAGGCGTTGCGTGGTGCTAAATAAGACGGTGGAATCCACTCCTTTTTAGCTAACACTTGAGGATATGTGTTTGGTTAGGATGATATTTATCTTAAATGGTCTAGATGATCTCTATGTGGGCCCCAAATGGAGTTTTGAAAAAGTGTTAACACTTACCATGTAATAGCCGTGATAGAGGATTCGGACTCCCAATAGAGCTGGTCGAGAGTCAAAAGAGTTGACTTGTAAAGACTAAAATTTACTTGTTAAAAACGTGAAGAGAATTAGATAAAACTCAAATGAATGTTTGATTTTACATGATATGGTATCCATTTTCTAGTTAGGGTTTTGTTCTAATGAGAAATAGGGGATGAAATGATTTATGTGGGAACACCCCTGTTTGGATGTCTACAGAGTAAAATATTTATAGATTTAAATATTGCAAGAATAAAATATTATAGAATACAATAATGTAATATTATAATAGTATAGTTTTTTTTTTTTTACTGTTTGGTAATTTTTAAAGAATATTATAGATCTTAAATTGAAATATTTGGAAGGTACTATGATTAAAGTAAATTACATTATAAGAATATTTTTTTATTAAAGATTTTAATTTATATGTAATTTGCCACGTCTGGAAAAAAAAGTAATGTCGTAAAGTAAAGTTTAACTTCCATGTTTTTACCATAAGTTACTTTTTCTTTTATCACATAAAATCATGATAAAGTATTATAAAGTTAATGAAAAAACAACTACTTTATAACTCTCTCTCACTTTGCTTTACCACGTACTTCATCTGACTTTACTTTACCTCACATTTTACCATGACATGACATTAATCTTTATTTTACTTTACCACACCTGTAAATAAGTCACTTTTTATTTACCATATAAAACTAGGATAAGATTTGATAGAGTAAAGTAAAAAAAAAAAACTACTTTACTATTCATTCCCACTTTACTTTATCATGTACTATATCCCACATTTACTTTATCGTCCTGTGAGATTTACTTTTACTTTGCTTTACCATATATATAAAACATACACATTATGATGGATTTGTTGAACTAAAGTCTTTACTTTACTCTACCACTTTGTAATCGTCATTTTGAAAGATTCTAACCTTTTACAAAGTTTTTTTTTTTTTTTTTTTAGGGGGGGGGGGGGGGGGGGGGGGGGGGGGGGTTGTAGGAGAGAATATTGAGCTTTTTGAAAGAAAATAATATTTTCTTCAAATTTTTCTTGAGTTACCAAACGCACAAGATTTCATTCTTTAAAAAATGAAAGATAAGATTATAAAAAATATTATTTTCTTGTGTTTTCTTGTGCATCTAAACAAGCCCTAAGTATCAAGTTTGAACGCAATCGCATGCTCCTAACCCCTTCATCTACCGTCCACGAGTTTAATGGTTTCATATTAAAAAAATATTCAACTCTCTATCCAACGATCTTTTTTTATTTTTTAATTTTTTATGGGTGCCAAACATCGGGTCCCTATTTGCGCACGGTTGAGAATAGTTGCTAGGTGGACACTTGAATATTTCCCTTCTAGTTATATGACTATACCAATATTTCACAGCAACACACGATCATTATTGGGCAGGTAACAGTAGATTGTTATATCACTACAAAATGCTAGGATGTTTTTGGACAGAAAGAAGAATCTTTCCCTCGTTCTAGTGGCTCTTTTCTAGTCGATATCATTTTACATCATTTGATGCATGAGTGACTTTTGACAGCTTTGAAGAAAAAAGATAGGGACAGTTCGAGAAGTCCAAACCTCAATTACCACAGGCCCCCCTTCCCATTGAGTCCAGATCCGAAACAGGGAGATGCATTAGTTGGTATGAAATTTATACAATCGGTAAGTTTGGATTGGATGAAACAATATCTCCGGTTTCTTACAGATAGGGGATCCGGACTCTCCTTCCACTCTTTCTACATTTCACTTCAGTCTTCTTTGCTATGTTTTTTTGTTATAAAAGCTCAGATTATATACAAATTCATTTGCTCTAGTGTGTGGCCTATGTATTTCAAATCTTAACATCTCATATTTAATAAAGTTACTCTCTACTTTTAGGGATATAAAAACATATTATTTTGATATGTTCTGAACCCATCATAAGATTGATGATGTAGAATGATACACTTCAATAAAAAGATAGTTATGAAAATTACTAGTTTTATTCACGATTTATATATGATGGTCCCAAATCCTATAAGAGTTAGATTTGGTGAAATCCAATGAAGCAATAAAAAAAACTCATTTACTTATGTATGATTAATCCAATGGTGAACCCGGGCATGCATTCATATCAAGTTGAGATTTTTTATAGATTAGGGCATTGGGAACATCTCCTTACCACGAGTCCTAGTTCTCATTGAGAGGTCTTGGGCTAAAACTCTGCTTCCATATTCTTTACATATGTGAGTTTTTATTATCTTACATGTGTGAATTGTGTTTATTCTCTTCGCATGTGTGAGTTTTCATCACCTTACAAAATAAATATTCAAAGAGAGAGCAGTGGCCCACACAAATATTTGTTAATGCCCTTTTTTTTTACAAAATGGCCCTTAAGAAGATTTACAGTGACCCCAGGGAATATTTGTTGTATCTGCCAATATAAGATTGTATATATTATGGATCTATGAATATCAAAATGGTTGCATGCCATTAGAAGAAAAGATAAGAAAGGGTTAACAATGCATATATAAGCAGGAACGTATATACAACTCAAACAAAAAAGAGAAAGAAAATCAAACAATGTCATTGAAAATGTTTTGAACAAGCACTATGAACATGAAGAAAATTGAGTGAAACAAAGGGCCACTTTGTTTGCATAGAATTGAATACATATGAATTAATGATTTAAGTGAAATCAATAAAAGATTATTAAAGAGGTGAAGGGTGAAGAATTTAAGGTGAAAAGATAGATGGGACTTTAGATTTTTTTAGGATTTAAATCACAAAGATGATGATGGCTGGGCATTCATTTCCCCTCAATGGGCCCTCATTTTTCACTAAAGAGGAGATAATTTGATGGTCATTTTCAGATATTCACTTTTGTTTCTTAAATTCTTACTACTTTCTTATCACTTGTTTGGCTTATGCTTTTGCTTGTTGTATGGTGAGGGTTTGTGTTTTGAAATCACAATATGTTACATATCTAATGAGAGAGAGTCCTATAAATATAATAAATGAAGTCGGAGAAATGATATGATGTATCTTGAACTTATTAGGGATGGTCTAAAATAGGATTAATTTGAGTGAAAAGTAGAACTCACAAATCAATTGGGAGGAGCTGGCGTAAAAATCCAACCAAGATGCCTATAATGATAATTGGCTACTGTCTTGACCCAAGATTTAGTATTTCAATTTTGCTGCTTGTTTGCATGAATTTCGATATTTCTATTGAGGAGATCCACAAATTCTTCAAATATTGTTTTCATGTAAGATTTTCAAATACTCAAACGTACAACCCGACGTCAAAGAAGTTGAAAAATTCTAAAACCGAAAGTGGCATTTATAAAAGGCTGATTTTTTGGTACTCTCCATGTCAAACAAGAAATCTCAGAATGCTTAATAGGAACACACTGAAAATGTGATTTGCAGTAGTTTTCAACACAAGAAATTTTAGTCAGAAATCCAACTAAAAAGACATTCTGATGAGATCTTCTCAGTAAGTCAAGTTTTCTTATTAATTAAGAAGTAGGTGGAAGTCCAACTGTGAGTACTAAGTAGGGGATAGACTTGAAACTTGAAAGACTTTCCATCATCAGAATTACGTCCAAGGAACATCAATGGACCCACAGTATCTCTAATTTGCCAAAGTGCCCTTCCTTCATGGTCAAGTCACACCACTCAACTAAATTTCAAAGACTAACGTCTCTGCATCTGATAGTGCTGCTTTAAGAAAACGACTAATAGCATCACTGCACATTCTTAACAACAATGACTACTACACTTCAGTGTCTATCTGATACTCAACTCTAATTGCCACTGAAATGACCCCATAGCCCTTTTCCCCATTAGATTTTGGGCAATGTGTGGGCTAAAGAACATGGATTTGCTGCTTGTCTTCATCTATTTCTGTATTTCATCTCATGATCAGGATAGGATGGATAGGGATGGCAATGTGCATGGACCTCCAATTACTCATCTCAAAAAAAGGGTATGGACCCTCTTTTTTTTTTTGGCATTATTCATATTCATAATCATATCCCAATGTGGGTCCACATTTGAGTTCTTATTGATAATTATGTCTGGGTCAGCACTTGAAAACCTGAATACCAAAATGTATAATGGGTTTATTGTATAATAGCATGTTATGTATAAAAAATATATATCTTATATCAAATATTGCAATGATATATTAACAGTAATTAGATTAAGATTATTATATATAATATGTATAAGTAATAACATACTTTGAATTTAAATTGATTCTCTGCTCGGCCAGGTCTAGTTAGCTGGGTATTATGGGTTCAGCATAGACTCAACCCAACACAACCTTTTTTTTTTTTTTTTTTTTTTTTTTTTTTTTTTTTTTTTTTGCGAATAAAGGAGCCATTATATTAAGATAAGCAGTTTGATGACGAGCGTATATGGCCCGTCAATACAAAAGATGGTAGGATAAAGAGAAAAGTTGACAGAAAAGCAGTAAATAAAAAGGGTGCAAGTCAGCAAAACCAAAAGGTGACAACCAGATAAGCTTGTGTTTATGGAATTTGACTTAAGTTGGGGAAGGGTCAGGTTTGGTTTATGACTGCATGACCTGGCTCATGACCCAATCATACATTTATTAATCAGAAAAAACATAAAAAAAGGAGAGAATTTCTTAAAATGTTTCATAATACTTTTAAATGTAAAAGAGACCACAATCCATGGCAAACCCAACCCCTCCCACACCAGCCACTATTTGGCATCCCATATCTGAGTCTGGATCCTCTGAGGCTTTAACTTAAACATAAATCTCGATAGTGGGGCCCACCAATTGGAGATCTAGAGTGCCCTAAATAGAGGTCGAGTGTATGGAGGTGGGTATCCCCAAATTTAACCCCAATAGAAGTTGGTCCCACTGTAAGATTTGAATAATGTATAGATTGTCTTAATCATATTTTTAATCAAACGGTCTAATTTACAGGGGGGGGCAACTCCACCGACTCCTATTAGGGTAAAATCGGGCGATACTTTAAAACTGGGAGGGCCTCTAAGCGGCTCAAATTTTCAATATGTGGGCCCCACTATGGAGTTTCACTACTTGAACTCAAAATTTTTCTAAGTTAATTCATCAACAAATCTAGACTCCCCATATCCTAAACACGGCACTAGTCTGGGTCGAGTAAAGGGCACATATGCAAGAATTGCATGGATTGACCATACCCATTTCGAGAGCATGTTTGTGTAAAGTAAATATTAAATCAATGGAAAATGTAATACTTTTGCAAAGTAAAAATACTCTCTAGTCAGTAAAATGCATTTGTTTCATGAGGTAAAGTGATCTAAAAAAATGAGAAGTTAACAAGTGGAATAGTAACCTCTTATGGAATAAAGTTTTTTTGGCACTAGTAAAGTAAAAGTAGTTTTTTTTTTTTTCGCAACTAGGACTTTGCTTTCCCAGTTTTTGTGATCTAAACATAGGTGAAGTAAAATTTAGGGCGGCTTAGATTAGTTTACCACTTATGTCACTTTATCACTTGTGTAGGCAACCTGTGATGCAACCTACCACTTGCCCATGGAACGATCCAAGGGCAGCTTTGTGAGATGAGATACCCGATATGGTGTCTCATGTTTCTCAGGGTAAACACTGATTACCTGTTGGAAGACTATAATAAAAATTCACAAGATGGTTAAAACCAGTGTATTAAAACTTCAAGAAGGCTTAACACAATGGGTTGACTTGATGTGAGTTGAATAATCAGCACTAGTTTCACTAAACACAGCCGACTGACTCGACTCAATAGGATTTCAAGTAGACTCGGATTTCTAATTTTAACACACTGATTGGTTTTACCAAAAAAAAAAAACACACTGATTAGAATGCATGTGGTCGCATCTGGCACTGAGATATGCTATCGTATAAGCTATCGATAGCTAAAACATGGGGGGTTGTACTTGTTGGTGGGGGGTGGTTTGGGTTTGGGTAATTGGTAGGTGGGACATAAAAGTTAATTAAAAAGAGAAGAAGAGAGTACTTCCTATAAATGAGTGCCATTTGGCTAGTGTACTTTAAAAAACTGGTTTGAATTCTTCACACTGATTTGGCAAGGTTCACGTGGATCTATGATTTAATCAATTTTAGGACTTTTTGTCTCTTTTTTCCAAAAAAAAAAAAGCAATTGAAATGCAGTTTTTTTTTCTCAAAAACAACTTGACTGTCTACACATTTTGTTTTATTTAGGACAAGTTTACCTATATTACTTTCATAATATGGTAAGTTTGCATATGATATTTTTATTTATAATAATTTGTTTATAGTACTTTTACTTTATGGCAACTTAGCCTCTATAACTTTTATATTATGACAAGTTTGAATCACACATAGGGCATACTTGGCAAGACTTATGTGCCTGAAATAAAGTGGATTCAAGTAAATCTGTCTAAAATATAGCTATCTCAATTAGACTCTTGCAAAGAGATTATTAGACAACTTTGATTCAATTAAGAAAAGAAAATTGTCACACTGTAAAAGTTATATCACCAAAGTTATCATGTAGTAAAAGTAAATTGACAAATTTGTCATAACCAAAAGTAGTATGCACATGCAAACTTGTTATATTATAATTGTAGGACAAACTTGTAAAAAATAAAGAAAAAGTACTCATTATCTATTTGAAAAAACTACCTTTTGATTACTTTTTGAAAAAGAGGCATAAAGTCTTAAAGTTGATACAATTGTACAAAGCTTTGTCCAATCATCTATAGTACTCAAACATCTATTTAAGCCACCTTTAGATCAAATAAACACAAAAATAGTTTTGCCAAATGACACTTAATAGAATGTTAAAGATTTCATTTAAGTTAAGAAGTTATTTTAAGGTTCCAAGCCAAGAAAACTGAATATGGATCCTATTTTTGGACCCAATTAGTAATTGGATTCTAGTTCAAGTTCACATCTGATTCTCCATTTATCCAATTAATATGGTAGGATTATGGGCTTTCTTATTTGCATGAGAATGAATATCTCAAAATTCATTGGTGAAATGGGTCTCAAGGAATAAAAAATAAAAGAAGTAAAAAAGGCAAAGAGCATAAGTTGGGATTAGATAAAGCTATAAGATTCCTAGGGTTTGATTTACTAGGATTACAATGAGTATTAATCATTTTTTAAAACAAGAAAAAAATTGCTTGATGGCTAATTATAAATCTTCACTTTGATTTCAATCACTTTGTTTCTTTCCTAATACTCCTAAGGGCATGTTTGTATATGCCTACGAAAAATCGATTCCACATAATTTTCTCTCTTCCATAGAATTTTTTTTTTTGACCCTCTTACTTGTAGGAAATGTTTTTTCCAAGGAATCGTAGAGATTTTAGTTCATTTTCGCACTTTTCTTCATGGAAAAGTCACAGCACCAGACATAGATTTTAGTGTAACATGGAAAAACATTTCCGTTTTCTACGCTATTCCTGTAGAAAAGTGTATATATATATATATATATAAGTGCCCTAAAAGTATAATTCCATCCAAACAAATGGGCCCTATGGGTCTGTTTCTTTCCGAGAACTTCATGACAAGAACTTGGGGTGTTGGGCCCTATTGGCTTGTTTCTTTACTGGAATTCAAGAAATTCCTATATGTATAATTTATTGGATTGTTTCTTTATTAGAATGCAAGGAATTCCTATATGTAGAATTTATGAATTCTCTAACATAGTGGAATTCATCAATCCTCTTTTATACCTCATCATCCGTAAGTTCCACCAAAGAAAATAAAGTGGCTAGAACTTTAAGAAATACAAAGGTCATTTTGAGATCTTTTAGGTGATTAAAATTTTCTAATTTTTTTTTTAAAAAATATGGTATTTATAAATCCTAGAAATAAACCATCACATCATGTAAAACAAAAAAAAAAAAAAACAGCAACACAACAAATTCCTGTTCAGAAGTTCCACCAAAATAGCATGCCCTATATACCATATATCAATTAACTTGTATCTTAATCTTAGTTTTTACAATATTATACCAACAAAAGTAGATAGCACATATGATATAGTAGGCTTTTAAAGTAAATCAACTTCAAACGGATACCAATGGCGGCCCTGGCTGGACCAAGTCCCATCATGCTCGTCGGTCCAGTCAGAATCAGGCCTCTGTCCAAGTTTGAAAACAAGGCTGGAGTCCGGTCTACAGTGGAGTCACCCACTTGCAGGGTCAAACACGGATATCTGAACCAATGTTCTTGTCTATCCAAAGCAGTTAACAAATTGTTATTGTTAACCATCCAAAACAATCAGATTACATGGTGAAGATTTCAGACATTTATTCCGTGCTCATTATTCCCAATCCCTGGTAGGTCCCATGACTCGAACAGGTCAGATTGACCCACACCACATAGAATATGAAATGGATGACTCCTCTAACTAGGGTAGACCTATGGTTTTTATTTGAGGGGGAATGGACCTAAACAGGCAGTTGGATTTTATAGGTAAATCTAAATTTTTTAAGTGAGCTTTGGTGGTACACTTAAAGTTTTCATGTGGGTTTTAGAGGCTGAACGAAGTCTGAGGGGGGACCGTGCCCACTAGTGGTGGCTCTAGGAATTTGAGCAAGTGGGGTCAACAAAAGATTTATCTTTCGCAAATCGAATAAATTTATTTTCACCTTCATCAACATCTATCATATACTTTTGATAATTCGACAAATATAATATAAAATTCTCAAATAATCTATTTCCGATAATCCGACAAAAATAATATTGAATTCTAAAAAAAATAAAAATAATAATTTTAATACATTATAACTATAATAGTTCTTAATCCAAAAAGAAAATCTAAATACATAAATTCTTACAGCTGCCCTCTACAGGTTTTCATGTGTTGAAATCGTTACATAATAGCTTCATTATCAACACTAGCAACCACATCATTTTCAATATATGTTATCAAACCGTCATTTATTCATTGATCTCCCATTCGTTTACGCAACCTGTTATTTACGTGCTTCATTGCTAAAAAAAAACTTTCTACAGTTGCAGCTGCTACTGGTAAAATCAACGTCAATTTTAGAAGTAAATAGACCAGTTGGACCATTAACTTAAACGGTGAGTATTTTATGGTGACTTTTGTTTACTTCCATAGCAATAAAAAAAATGTGTAAAGTTAGCTAATATAGAGTGAAACTCTTAAATTGAGTGGAGTCAAAAACTTCCTTCGTAGTATAAAAAAAATATTTTTAAATGTATTTTTTAGCTCTCAGCGGCATCAATTGACCCACTGTGATCAATGTGGTGCGGACAACCCCATGTGTGGGGTATGCCCATGCAGCTGTATATGAAAAGCACAATGACTGTTTTTGTTAATTCATTGGGAAATACCTTGTGAATTGCGTGTGTTCAACGTCCAGATATTATCCCATGGTAACTTCCAATTCTTATCTAAAAGGGGTGTTAGGTAAATTACAGCACAGCATTGAATTCCCTGAGATTGAGATAACGTGATACACGATAGCTTTGGTTGGCTACCCTTGTTGTCATTCAGCCGCATCCTCCCCCACCTTTTTTTTTTCCTGTCTCCCTCTTCAATGTAAAGTTCTAAAATTGAGCATTCCTTTTCCAAAGGCGTTTTCATCTTTTGATAACTTTTTACACTGAGAAAGGGCTAACATTAGGGCCTTTTCACCAAGACTCCTGTTATTGAGTGTGAGAAAGTCATATATAACACAGCTAGCCTTTGGGCATGGCCATTGGTTGGACTTTGATTGCATGGTAAATATATTTCAGGTTTATCTTAGGTCTTTCAAGTGGGTCACTCGGATCATCTAAGCCATGTTTGTGTAGACACTTTAAAAAACGTGGAAAGTGAAAATCTTTTTCCAGGTTACAATAACAATCTCATTTGGTTTGAATTTTTTTTGATTTAGTGAAAAAACAGTCCCCGTAAGAAGAGGGGGGGTCAGACTGAGTTCTCTTGAAAATGCTGAAAAAACTTCCTAAAACCGGGGCTTCACAAACGTGCACCGGAACATGCGAGCCATATGTGTCATTACAAGGGCAGTTGATAACTAAAAGTTAAGTTTTTTTTGGTAAAAGATTTATAATATAAACAAAAGGAAGACAAACAATAAGAAAGAAGGCAGAAAATACAACTACAATAAAACAACACATCAAGGATAATGAACAGTGTCTTAGAACTAAATGACTTAGTAATGAAGCATTTTGCGTCATGTCCTTTCCTCTTAACCAAAGATAATGAATTGTGACAGCACTAAACAGAATTATGTCTAATCTCCGAAAGCAGCTACATGCTACAATGCAGCACAATATGGTGAGCACCCACATTTTCAAGACTTCAACTCTAGAATGAGGCCCACCTTTTCAAAATCCGAGTTGGTCATCAGCCATAAGACCCTTTGTAATGATCAACCTATAAATTAGTATTCAAATATGTAAGATGGCTACCATTAGATTCGACTTTATCTGAAACATGTGATGAACTTGTCTTAATGTTCTTTTGCTGGGATAGAAATGGATGGAGTCACTCATGTGTGATCAATCTAACGATTGGTCCACCAAGAAGTTTTTTTTTGAAAACTCAGATAGAATGAATCTATGGGTCCTAAGGCTGTTGATTGGCTTGGATTTTGAAAACATGGGCCACACTATCAGAAGGTGGAATTAGGGGGGCTCGGCCATGCCCCCTCCCCCCCTAAATTGCAATAAGGCCCCTTAGTTTCTTTAAAATTTAAAACAGTTTTTACACATACCTCCCCGGAACTAAAGTGCCAAATGGCAAGTAAATGTTAGATGAGTGGCCAGCTGTACCCGTGCCTAATCAGGAGGTGGTGGTAAGTTAGAAGGTGATGCACACTGATTGTAGGTAAATCCAAGAGTGAGGGAGACTACACTTGCAATTTAATTCAAAGGAAAGAAAATTTTCTATATGAAGGCCAAAGTTAAAAACCAAATAAATCCCTTGTCTTAAATTGCAAACATCCTGAGTTGTGTACGTAGCTAGAACATGTTCCCTGTGGCTGTCAATGTCCCTTGTCGCAAAGGAGGAGTTCTGAATTTCTACTATGTCATCATGTGATGGGAAAAATTATTGATGTGCTGACCCACTTGATATTCTTTAGATTTGCTGCTGGCAAAGAACCTATCTACTCTAGGGTCCACAAAAATCAAAAAGAAAAATAAAATAAAATAATGTGGCCACTAAAATTCATTTTTTTAGAACTATATTTTGGCAATTTTCACTTTCATCAAAAGGGGTATTTTCACCTGCGGACACCTAAGGAAGTTTGTACAAGAGCATTACTCCACAAAAAATCACTCTCCGCATTTGTTGTTGGAAGGTCCATCATGCATGTGATAATGCTATAAGTTTTCATGTACGAAATCTACTGTAGAGGTACTAGCAAAAAGTTTCGCTTCATTAATATGTAATGTTAGGGGAAAGTTAGCTGGTTTGCGGTTTTAGTTAGCTGGTTTGCGGTTTTACTTTTATTTTAAAATTTTTTTGTGTAAACCATCCTCTAAGGTTTATAGGTTTTGTAAGTAGGCTTTTATGGTTTTAGTATTTAGTCATACATCACTACTTTTATTTTTTTTGTCTTAATACTTTCCATATCCCCAATTTCAGTAACCTTTCAACAACCACAAGTTTTTTAGAGTGAAATGATACTTCTTCGCATCTTTTTATCCCTATGTACATTATCTCAAAAGCTTTAACTCACTTTTCTTTGAATCTGTAATATTGATAATTACTACAATAAACTTAGTAGGAGAGACTAACCCTACGTATATAAATTCATTTTTATCAACACCTCGCCCATTTCACTAAAGTCGAAAGTCTATCGTAATGGATCAACGACTATACTTAATTGGTTATGTTGACTCAGTACATGCATGACCGACTGTTAGATTGCTAAGAGCTTTAAAACAACAATCAAGTTTCACGTGTGTGAGAAAGTTATTGAGAAAAAACATTTAGACTAGGTTTAAAACATTGGGTATTACGGTAAATAATGATATTCATTTTTGTTCAACAGATATAAAGGTAAAACTATCATTTCTATAAAACCTTCAATACAAACCTTGTGGTGGTTGCCCATTCAAACTCCTTTTTTTTTTTTTTTTTTTTTTTTTTTTTTTTTTTTTTTGCTGACGCAGGGTGTCCCAGCCTTCGGCCGGACTAAATCCCTGCGGGCCCAGGAGGCAAAGCCGGGTAAAAACCCCCTGTGGCCCCAGTGTGGCAGCGCAGTTTCGAACCCTCAACCTCCAGGAGCAAACCGTGGTCCTAGGCCAACTGAGCTACCCCTTGGGGTTCATTCAAACTCATTTTGAGAATAGGGAAGTCCTAAAATGAAAAGGCATTTAATAAATACTCAAATGACAAGGGCATATTTGCAAATTCTATAAACACTCTGGGCTTATATAAAAAAAAGAACTCTATATTTATCTTTCCACATATTTCATCCTCAAGCATCCAATGACGACCCGGTAAAGCCAAGGTGTATCGAAGCTTCAAGCGGCTGATGTCATGACTTAAAACAAAAAACAAAACGAAGTTAAAGTAAGATATTGATATTTGATAGAGCTTGTGAAGGCTCATACTTTGTTATATGATTTATATAATGATATAAAAACAAAGCCAACCATGTATGTCCCCCATCCAAAGTGGGACCCACCACAAACAACCCATACATGTTCATTGCACCAATCAAATGAAGATCAGAGGTGGACCCACATAAAAAGACCAGGCCCCATGGCCATCATAAGGGTTTAAAGGGTGCAGATTTACCATGTGGGTCCCACTCCACTCAAGGCCCAAAACACATCTACATCTACATGCATGACACACTATTATTCTCTGAGCTGCCAAGCTGGAAAAAAGACCAAGAGCTGCCCCCTGAGCTCTTTGTCAGCACACTCAAACGGCATTTGCTTTTTAGTAGGAATTGGAGCTGTGCCTGTGATATTTCGTTTCAAGCACCTTCCTCTGCATCTTTCTCTCTAAAACGCTCAATTCCTTTCCTTTCTAGTTTCTACCTTTCTCTTTTCTCCTCCTTTTGGAGCCTTTTGGAGGTTAGGGTTTCTACCTTTAACCACTTCTCCTTTCTCTCCACTCCCCCATTTCCTTTCCAAAACCTCCCCCCAACCCCACCCATTTCAGAGTTTAATGTGGGTTTTGTTTCTCTGCAACAGGCAAAAATCTCTTTGCCAGATTTAAAAAAAGCTGTCTGCTTTGTTTGAAAACCTTGGGGTCTGTTCAGGTGAGTGATTCTGTATGCTGCAATTTGGTGGATGATGTGAGATCTCTTGAGTTTTTTGAGCTCTCCTGCAACTGATTTCTTTTGGGGTTTCGAGATTTTTGTTATAAAAATCTTATCTTTGCGTGCTTTTTATGGGTTTCAGTTGTTTTTGGTTTCTGGAAAGATAGAAGAAACATGGAGCTATTGTGGGGGAGATTTTTTTTATTTGTTAAAAAACCAACTTGTTTTTAAATGCTTTCATTATGGGTCATTTTATTTTATTTTTATTTTTGAGTTTTCAGCATTTGCCTGTCTGTATAAGTAGACTGTTCATAGATTTGGTTGTAATTAAGTGGAGATCGGTTTTATTTTTAATTTGAGTCTACATGGTCGTCTTTTCAAAGTTTTGGGGTTATGGGGTTGAGTATGATTGCATTTTGGAGGTTCTCTTTTTCTCTTAGAATTGAAGTTTGATTGGAGCTGTGGGTTTTGAGATAATGTGAGATTATATTCTACTTTTTGCCAGAAAGTGGTGAAACCTTTAAATTATTGGGGTATAAGTTGGAATTTGGTAGCATGAGTTGGGGTGATGAGTAGCATGAATTTAGTAGTTTTAGTGTTTTCTTTTGACACCATCGTTGTTTTATTATGACTGCTTTTCTTGAGAAGAAAAGAATTGGGTGAGGGTATGATGAGGTTGGGTTGAAAGGGTTAAATATTTGGAATTTTGGTTTCAGGAATGAAACAACTTTTAATTGTGTACACCTTTATTGGAGATTATTGGTGAAAGGTTGTGCCTTGGAAACCTTAACTTGGATTTTTTTTTAATGGTTTTAGGTTTTGAAGTTTAAATTTATTAGTTTCCTTATTCTTGATTTGGATATGCAGAACATATTAACCACTAAAATCTTTTATTTCTCCCTGCTGGTCTCCAATTGTAGTAATTTTATTTTGCTTAATCTGGTTTTGAACATTTGTTGCTGATTATTTGAAAACATACAAATTATCCAGTATAATTGTTAAAAGGCTGGAGATGGATGAGGTAGACATTATCATCGTTGAACATTTTCCTTCACTTATTTAATCTCTACTATTTCAGTTTTGTTAATACGCACCAGTTATTATGTTTCATAACATGTTGAGAATTTGGAACTGAACAATGATCATATAGCACGTTTGGAAAACATTTGCATGCTAATCTCCCATTCTTATTTGTTTTACCTATTTTGAAGTTTTATTGTTTTATTTATTATTATTTTTTATTGACATAGTCTTTTAAGGAAAAAAAAAAGAATTATAGGGATTGTTGTGTAGTTTAATTTTTTTTTTCTATGGTTAGTTTCTCTTGGTTGTCGAATATTGGAGTTTCTGTTTTGAAGTTTTATAATACTATGCATGATTAATTCCATGTCCCATTTCCACAATTTCCACACATGCAGATGTCATATGTCTGTGCCAGTTTTAAGCAATGCACCAAGTGGGCCCCATGGTGGAGATCACCTGACCTAAAATTTCTCGCCATTTTTTTCTTCTGGCATGTACCTGATGTACTTTTCTTTTTTTATAGACACTAGCCAAGTACATTTCAATTGTTAAGTCATGCCTCAGAATTTGGCCTTTTATTCCTCTTTTTTTGCTAGAGGCATCTATTTGGTAGGGATGCCTTAAGGAGGGCAAGGTGCTTGCAAACTTATGCTGCTTAGCCATATTCAGCTATGTGGAAAACATAAACATAATATGAGAAAATGGTCCAGTGTTAGTTCTTATTGGAGCTTCAAGTTTCATCACTTTTTTGTTTTTTTTTCCAGGGTTGGCCAGGAAATTTGATTTTTCGAGGCATAGCTGTTAAGAGACTGGTGATGGAAAAAGAAAATTCAAAAACCTGTGCTCTATTTGTAATGAGCTTGATGGTGATCTTTGTTGTACCATTTTCCCATGGATTGACCAACGGACAAGATGGTAAACTTGAGACGCCCAACATTTTTTAGTGAATGATCTAGAAATATGAGCAGGATTTGTAATTGTGGTGTATGTTATTTCTCTCTTAGTGAAAGTTTTTTTATGCAGTAAACAAGAGTGAGGCCATAAAAAAAAATGACTTACAACTCTCAGCAAAGGAATAGTCTTTTAACTATGGGCCATGGTGACGATATAAGTTCACTGTTTGATAGGGTCTCCACCTATATTTGCAAATTCCGGTCATTTTATTAGCCATGATCTTCAATGATCGGGTCAATCGTGCCTGCATAAAAAATTACAATCTAGTCAGGAATCTTAAGATAACAATTCTCGGGTATTTTACAATCTTTTAAGATATTATACAATCTATTTTACAATATTGTTCTACATGATTAAACTGTATACCCCTCTTGACACTTCCAGCCTCCACATCGGAGTCAAAACCACCACACAGCCGTCAATCCTATGGGAGTAATCTGAAGCCAAGGAGAAGGAATTGCAGAAGTTCTAAGAACAACAACTCTATATTACGATGGATCAATACATCATTAGCTTGATCAATCTTTTCTAAATAACATAGGGTTTGGTCTAACACATGATCCTTAGTGATCGGGTCAATCATGCCTCCATAAAAAATTACAATCTAATTCAGATCCTAAGGGAACAACTCTAGTATATTTTACAATCTCTTGAAGATACTATACAATTTATTTTACAATATTGCTCTACGTGTATTAATCTGTATAACCCCTCTTGACACTTTCAAACTCCAGATCAGAGCTGGAAAGTATTGTGCGTGGTTATTTATGTTTTTCTTTCATTGTTTCTATTGGAGTTACATTGTGATGGGCTAGTTTCATTGGGTTTTGCACCACTCTTGTTCCTGGTAGTGAGTTGTCAGTCTTTGAAACAGAAACTGGGGCTGGGATTCCTAAGTGATTTCCATGAAAAATTAAAATCCAAGGTGGAAGGCTTGTTTTAGAAGCCATTGCATATGTTTTCTTATTTGAACATATGTTACTCTTCAGTGGGTACTTTAAATTCCAACTCATCTCATATTCTGGTTGCTTATTCAGGTGACAAAATTGTATTGAATCAAGTCCCATATATGTCCTAATTGGTATTCTGGTTTTCTTATTTGAACATATGTTGCAAGATGCTTTCAAAATTTGCAGCACAAAAGAGGTAATGTAACTATTTCAAGCAATTTATGTCCTTGCTGATAAGATGGAGCAAGTCATATGTTACTCTTTACGTCCTAATTGTTGTTTAAGGCCAAAATCGCTGAGACTTCTATCCTTCACTGATGGTTTCTTCTCTTGTCCTAATATACTATTGAAGACATTTGCAATGAATGATCGTACATGTATAATTAATTTGGATTTGTAACTAATGTAGATCTGTAAACAATTAGTATTGTTTCATGTAACCACTTAATGTATCATGACATACATGGCATGTTGGTTACTCCAAGGTCACTGAATGTTTTTTATTTTTTGTTTCCTGTTTTATGTGTATTCTCTAAATGAAACTGCTTTCATTGTCAGTTTATGCAATAAATAGCTTGTATATTGCATTGGGTTCTCCTCCACTTCCTGGGTGGGTTTCAACTGGAGGTGATCCTTGCGCAGAGGGTTGGCAAGGAGTTCAATGCGTCGGCTCAAACATAAGCACAATGTCTGTTGACCTTGTCAGATCTTCTGTCTAGTGTTTTTGTTTTTCATAATATTGAATTCAGGCCTTCTAATAGAATATATATATTTTTTATAGAGTTATCAATGGAGCAAATTTAGGAGGACAACTGGGTGATCAATTAATGAATTTCTCATCTATAGTAACAATGTAAGTGGTTTTTTCTTTATGTTTTGTTAGCCTGTTTGATACACAGTTTGAAAATGAATCACTGCAAAAAAGAAAAAAAAAAAGGAATGGAATGATGGGAGTAATATTTTTTTATTGAAAAAAGACAGTATTCATAATTGTTTGGATGAATAATTTGATTAAGTTATATTATCTGTTTTCATTGTTGATTAAGTTATATTATTAAAATCTTTATTGATTTATTGTTTCTTTCATAGAATTCCATCAATAATAACAAACCATTTTCATTGCGGTGGAGTTTGATGAACCTCCATATTCATTTTCCAATTTTTAATTTTTTAATTGTTACTGTACATTAAAAACTAGAATCACCTGAATCAAAAGAATGACTTGACCAAGTCATGCATTCAGCTCTTTTGTTTTATTTCAGATTGGAAAATTTTATTAATAGTAATGATATATTTTTTAAAACCTTGATTTATCAAATAAGTAATGATGGTGATGAACTAAATATTCTTATTCCATATTTTTCTCTTTACCAACAGCAGAAGTTTATTCTAGTACTGATGTCTTATGGTTTGATTCATCTGGGTGCATTTCTGCACTGATGTCTTATTGTATTGTTGTGATGCAGAGATCTAAGCAACAACCAAATTGGAGGTAGTATTCCTAATAATCTGCCAACCACTATTAAAACATTGTATGTTCCAGTCCTACTTATTCTTTGATTGATCTCTTATATTTTTATGTTTGGTCAACATCTTTTTCTTTTTATAGGGTTTGCCTCTTTTAACGTAATAATAATTTTTTTCTCTTATACATATATATATCTATACATGCAGTTTTCTTTCGGCCAACCGATTCACAGGAAGTATCCCGGATTCTTTATCAACACTAACACTTTTGTCGGCCATGTAAGTGGGCAAATAGCTCAGAACTTATCTTTGCACTCTTCTGTAACTACATTCTTATGAACTAGTCCATGTTGTTTTAGTAATGATTTTAGTTGTTCATGGAACACAGGTCCCTCAATGACAATTTATTAACTGGAGAATTACCTGATGCCTTTCAGTCACTGACTGGTCTAATTAATTTGTAAGAATCTCCTTGTAATTTCAACCTTTCCATTTTCCAGCTGTAAATGGATAACTTACTTTTTGTTTTTGTCTTTTGGTGTAGCGATCTGTCATCTAACAATTTGAGTGGACAACTGCCACACTCTTTACAGAGCTTATCAGCTCTGACTACCTTGTGAGTATCGTTATATGCATGAATTTTTAATTTCCATGTGTTTTTTTCCTTTCCGATACTGAACAAATCTCTTCATTGATAGGCATGTGCAGAATAATCAACTAACTGGGACCCTTGATGTTCTACAAGATCTTCCCCTCAAAGATTTGTAGTTCTCAAACTGAAATTCCTTCAATGCGTACCTCTTTCTTAAAAAAGGTTGATTAGTGGTTGTTGATTTGTGATGTTACTTTGTTAAATAGGAACATTGAAAACAACTTGTTCTTGGGACCTGTGCCTGAGAAGATGTTGAGCATCCCAAATTTCAAGTAAGTCTCTTAATATTCATGCTTTCTTCATTTAGTCTTTTGACTGGAAGACTGTTATTTCTAGTTGGGAATTTTATGAGTGGACTTTGTTCATAATGTGGACATTGTTCAGACTTATAGTTGGTGTTACCCAAATGACAACCCACCCTTGCAGGTTGGCCCACTTGGATGACCAAGCACTTTAGGTTTTCCGTTAATTTTTAAGGCTCCTTAATGGAGCATCTTTAGTGGTTTAAGAAAATGGCTAACCTTTAGGATGTTTTTATTGCTAAGAGGGTTTTTAAAAGCTAATACAACTAGAGCTCCATGATGGAAAGAGAGTTATCTAAGAAGGCCTCTAAATAGGGTTTTAGGGGTACAGCTCCTCAATCAATAGGTGATTGTCCCATCCTTTGATCACATGTTAAAGAAAAGAAGAGGAGTGTAGTAAATCCTAGATCTTAGAGAAGTCGATTAGATCAAAGGATTCGTGGAGATCTGTTGTTTGTGATGGAATCAAGTACATGTTTATGTTTCCATCATCTTTGTTGTGTTTATCAAATCTAATCCTATATTTTTGTAGATATGATTGAGGTTATGTTGATCACAGATGGTAGGACTACCTGTATGCATCATAAGTGTTATATATGCTCTTGAGCCTATACCACTTGACATTAGCTTAGTAATCAATATGATAGGCAGGTAGGAAGAGTAACTTTTTTCTTTTTTGGGATGAATCACTGGAGGATAGCCAACAATATTGGTATGATATTTAGAAAAAGGGACAAAGAACTACATGCTGAGTATGGGTGTTTAAATCACTAAAGGTAATTGGATATTCAAACTCTGTATTTGCTGGATGCTTTACCGTATTTTCATCAAAATACGTCTTCCTTGAATTGGGAGGGAACATTTTGAAAAGTGCATAAAATAAACTATTGTCACCTCTTTCATGATGGTGGTAGTGTGTGGCATTTGATGAGGCCACATAATGCATGATGGGGTTGGAGAGATTATCACTGCAAAAGCAGCAGCACTGCACCACAAGGCCAGCATCTCTCTCTCTCTCTCTCTCTCTCTCTCTCTCTCTCTCTCTCTCTCTCTCTCTCTCTCCACCCCCAAAAAACCAGAAACCCTTTCCCAACCTTTTTTTTCCATCGAAAGGGCCTTTACATCATTTTATAATACTCTCTCGCCCCTTCCCTCTATGTTTTTACAAAAGCAACCTGTTTTTTTTTTTTTTTTTTTTTACGTGATCTGAGTCCGAGTCAACGTGTAAGTGCCGAGTCCGAGTTGAGTTTTAAAACCATGCCCCTAAGGGCCCGTTTGTCAATTTACTATTAAAATAAAGTAATATGAAGTCTCCATTTTTCAGACAAGGGGTCACATCAAAATTACACATCTTCAAAATTCCCCCCTTTAACAAAAAAAAGTAAAAAAGCAACCTTCTTTATCCACTAAATGACAAAAAAAACTCACTTTTTATACAAAAAAGTCAAAAAGATTTCTAACCAATCCACTAAAGACAGAATACCATCATACCCCCCTTATATATTATATTCTCCTGATTTGATGCTTTGCTTTAACTTTATTTTACGATAAAATTACCAAACGGGCCCTAATGAATCTTATTCCTTAAGATTCGATATAAATCTTAGGATTTGAGATACAAACCAAAGGAGGCTGACAACGATGCTAAAGAGTCATGAATCCAGAATAATAGTCCTGAATAGATTTATTGCATTGTATTTATTCTCCAATTTTTAATTTATGTTGAAATCTCCTAGCCTCATTTTCTTGATGACATACTTTCTTTAAGGGCAAGTTTGTGCAACATGATTTCTACGGGGACCAAGGATGAAAATAGCGGTAGCGGCGGGCGTAGCAGCCCGCCGCCAAACCGCTACGAAGCGGGCGATACGTAGCGTAGCGGGGATACGTAGCGGCGTAGCGGTGCGATTTGAAAAAATTGCCTAAAAAATCTGAAAAAATTCCAGAAAATCTAGAAAATTGTAAAATGAGAGAATATGTGGTTCTTTTGCAAAAGTAAGTAAGAAAAGGGGGCGTAGCGGTGCCCTCAATATATGAAGTCCTGTATCGCTGTATAAATAGAAAATAATAGTAATGATTAGTTTTTTCACATGTATTCATGTTTCTTAGTCATACTTGTTAAGATGGCCCTCGACCCATGAAGGGGCCCAAGGCCCATCAGTCCATCAAGCTTGCATATATCACGATGATTTGTTTGGATTTGATTGAGTCATTGATTGATTATGCTGTAAATATTAGATTGATTGCTTTCCTAACTTAGCTTAGTGATTAGCTAAATTTACTTTGTAAATTGTCTCGATTAAAGGCTTGTAATCCTATATATACATGTGCTGGTTCTCCAAGAAAAACACACAGAATAATATATTCTCAAGAGTATTCAAAACTCTTTTCGATTGTGAGATTGTCATGGTATCAGAGCGTGGTTCTAATCTTCAGCATTAAAATTCATTCAAGGAATCAATCAGAGAGAAATCTTTCTCTCTTGAAGAAAAAACAGATAGAGGATCTGTTTTCAAGAGATCGGCATCCATCCTGTTCCTGCGATAGGCTCAGATCAACTGTGGCCCACCTGCGATCATCACAGCATCATCAAGGATCCTTCCAGTCAAGATCGCCCAAGTCTTCTCAGTATTTTGGTGATTTTTTCAGAATTTTTTCGACACTGTAAGGTATTTTTTTGATCATTCTTGTGATTTCTCAAAACTGGCACAAGTTTTGATCAAGACCGTACAGATTTTTTGATCTTCAGCAGATTGAGTTCAAACTTCTTCCAATCTGAGCGAAAATTGTGTGTCTACACAGATCAAGATCCTGATCAGTGTCTAGGATCATCTGTGGGTCCCACGTAAGGTTTTTTTAGTCAAAATCAAGGACGTCAGGGGCTCTTTTTTATTCTGTTTTGTTCTCTGTTTGGCCTGAGTGTTTTTTTGGTGTTTGGCTCTGTCCAGTACCTTCTCCAGCACTCACAAAACTAAAGTTCAGCTACTTTGCTGAGTTTATCACTTGTTGTTTCACTGTTTCACAATATACAGTTGGGATGGACAAATCTGAGATCACTTTGATCAAATTTACTGGAAAGATTTATCCTGCATGGTCTTTCCAATTTCAAACATATCTCGAAGCAAAGGAATTATGGGGTTTTGTTTCTGGCACGGACCCTAAACCCACTGAGGATGAGAAGAAAATCTCCTCTTGGTATACTAAAGATGCCAAAATCAAATCCTGGATTCTGGGATCCGTTGAGCCTCATCTGATAATGAATCTCAAGCCTTACCCCACTTCGAAAGCTATGTGGGGGTATTTAAAGAAAATATACCATCAAGATAACTCTGCCAGACAATTCCATCTTGAATATGCAATTGCTGAATATACACAAGGAAATTTGTCCATACAAGACTACTATTCCGGTTTCCGTACACTCTGGTCGGAATACGATAGTATTAAGTATGCGGATGTGGATGACAATGTATTGACTGTTATTCAAGACCTTCAGGCCTCTAGTCAGCGAGATCAGTTTTTGATGAAACTACGGAATGAATTTGAAAGTGTCCGGTCTGCTCTGATGAATCGGACGCCACTACCTTCATTAGATGTCTGCTTGAATGAGCTCTTACGCGAAGAACAGCGTCTTATGACCTCGGCTCATATTGCTCAACAGAAGACTGATATCTATTCAGTCGCGCTCTCGGCCAATAAAACTTCTCAGCCTCCGCCTCGAGACTTGAGCAAAACCCAATGCTACAGTTGTCAGAAATTTGGGCACCTTGCCTCTCAGTGTAAACAGAATGTCTGCAATTACTGTAAAAAGACGGGACATATCATCTCTGAATGTCGCCGCCGTCCACCACGTCCGTCAACACAGTATCAGACTCCACAATATCCGGCTCAGCAGTATCAGACTTCGCAGTCTCTGACTCCACACGCATATGTGGCTTCCTCAGTTATGCCTGCTCCTTCATCTGTCTCACAGCCTGGGCCCTCATCTCTCACTCCTGAATTAGTTCAACAAATGATTATCAATGCTCTCTCTGCCTTTGGTCTCTCAGGTAAGTCACCTTCATCTTCTACTTGGTTCATTGATTCTGGGGCATCAAATCATATGACAAATTCTCCCACTCCCTTCTCCACTATGACAAGTTACAATGGCCATCTTCAAATTCAAACGGCTGCCGGTGAACATATTCCCATTACTGCTGTTGGTGATATCCCTGGTCCCATCCCATTGAGAAATGTTTACTTTTGCCCTAATTTAACTTCCAACTTATTGTCCGTAGGACAACTTGTTGAAAATAATTGTAATATCTCTTTCTCTTCTTCTGGTTGTGTTGTGCAGGACCAGATGTCCGGGAAGGAGATCGCGAGGGGGCCTAAGTGTGGACGCTTGTTTCCGCTGGATCTTTCTCAAAATTCTAGGAATCAATTTGACAAAAATGTGTTTTGTTTTTCTCTTAGAGATAATTGCCGCTTGTGGCATAATCGTCTCGGACATCCAAATTCAAAAGCTCTGTCCCTTATATTAAATTCTGGTTTATTAAATAAAACTCTTGGTTTCTCTTCTTGTGTGCCTTTTGACTGTGCTACTTGTAAAATGGGGAAGAGCAAAACTCTTCCGTTTCCTCATTCCACTTCACACACCTCTAAGTGTTTTGATTTAGTTCATAGTGATGTATGGGGAATTGCTCCAGCTCTTTCCCACGCCCACTACAAATATTTTGTGACTTTTATTGATGACTTCAGTCGGTTTACATGGGTCTACTTTCTACATTCAAAATCTGATGTTTTCATTGTTTTTAAAATATTTTTGGCTTATGTTGAAAATCAATTTTCCACCTGCATTAAAATCTTGCGATCTGATTCTGGCGGGGAATACATGTCCTCTGATTTTTCAACGGTTTTTGCAACAAAAAGGCATTATTTCTCAAAAATCTTGTCCTTATACTCCCCAGCAGAATGGCATCGCTGAAAGGAAAAATCGACATCTCCTTGATGTCACACGTTCCCTTCTTCTGGAGTCATCCGTTCATACTCGTTTTTGGGTTGAGGCACTGGCTACAGCCGCTCATCTTATCAATCGCATGCCATCACCCTCCATTGAGAATCAAAGCCCATATTACCGTTTGTACAAAACCGCTCCATCCTATGCGGATCTTCATGTTTTTGGCTCCACTTGTTTTGTGCACTTGCCTCCTTCTGAGAGGACAAAACTCATGGCACAATCAACTCAGTGTGTGTTTTTAGGTTATTCACCCTTCCAGAAAGGGTTCCTTTGTTATGATCCTTACATTCGTCGTGTCCGTACCTCTAGGAATGTCGTTTTCTTTGAACATCAGTATTTTTTTCAAAAACACATTGATCCTCCTGACTCTTCTTTTGTGTCCTTACCTGGATTTTCTGACGACCCGTCAGTTGTCCGTTTTAATCCCAACTTTGTGTATCACAGACGGAACAGCAAAGCATCTACCAGGGATCCCCCTCCTGCTCTTCCTCCGGCATCTGATCCAAGACCAGCAGTTGCTCCATCTGGCCATCCTTCATTGCGTCGCTCCACTCGGATTTCAGTACAACCATCCCGTTATGGGTTTTCCCATACTTCCTTAATGACCACTTTATCTTCCTCTTCCATTCCCCAATCCTATTCTCAGGCTGTGCAGGACCCATGTTGGAACAAGGCTATGCAAGAAGAATTGGAGGCGTTAGCGCAAAATCATACGTGGGATATTGTCCCATCTCCTGTGGGTGTCAAACCTATTGGCTGTAAGTGGGTATTTTCTCTCAAGTTAAAATCTGATGGATCTTTAGATCGATATAAGGCGCGTCTTGTCGCTCTCGGGAATCGGCAGGAATATGGCATTGATTATGATGAGACTTTTGCTCCGGTTGCCAAGATGACCACCGTTCGCATAATTCTTGCTGTTGCTGCATCTCAGTCTTGGCCTCTCTATCAAATGGATGTCAAAAATGCGTTTCTTCATGGTGATCTCAAGGAAGACGTTTATATGCGTCTGCCTCCGGGGTCCTCTTCTGGGAAGGGTATGGTTGCTAAGCTCCGTCGCTCCCTCTATGGTCTGAAGCAAGCTCCTCGTGCATGGTTTGAGAAATTTCAGGATGCCCTTCTGCACTTGGATTTTCATCCCAGCCAGTATGATCCTTCCATGTTCTTACATCATGATCCGTCCGGCATTACTGTCCTTCTGCTCTATGTTGATGACATTGTCATTACTGGTCCTAATGCACAAATGATTAAGGCACTCCAAGCTTCTCTTCATCAGACATTTCAAATGAAGGATCTAGGCCCCTTACACTATTTCCTTGGCCTTGAAGTTCATCAATCGCCTAAAGGTATAGTTCTCAGTCAGCACAAATATACGGTTGATCTTATTGAATTGGCTGGGCTTACTTCTTCAGCTCCAGTCGATACGCCGATCGAACTAAATGTTAAACTCAGTAAAGATGAGGGTGACCTTCTTTCGGATCCTACCGCATATCGCCAGTTAGTGGGTAGCTTGATCTACCTCACGATCACGCGTCCTGATATCTCATTTGCGGTCAATCTCATGAGTCAGTTCATGACTACTCCTCGTCATCTTCATCTGGCTGCTGTTCGTCGCATCATTCGGTACCTTATTCGGACACCAACTCGCGGGTTGTTTTTTCCATCAGAGAATCCTCTTTCTCTCAAAGCTTATTCCGATGCTGATTGGGCTGGTTGTCCGGATACTCGCAGATCAACCACAGGATGGTGCATGTTCTTGGGTGATAGTCTCATTTCCTGGAAATGCAAGAAACATGAAAAGGTTTCTAAATCCTCTACTGAGGCTGAGTACCGAGCTATGTCCGCTGCCTGCTCAGAAATACTTTGGCTCCGTGGTCTGCTCTCTGACATTGGATTTCCTGCAGAAGGAGCTACTCCCCTCTATGCAGATAATACAAGTGCCATTCGGATTACTGAGAATCCTATTTTTCATGAACGTACTAAACACATCGAGGTTGATTGTCACTTCATACGGGATGAGTTTAAACGTGATGTCATCAGCCTTCCTCATGTCTCCACTGAGTTTCAAATTGCTGATATTCTTACTAAAGGTCTTCCCCGACCTCACCATCAATTCTTGGTTGGCAAATTGTTGCTCGTTGATTCTCCCGCATCAATTTGAGGGGGGGTGTTAAGATGGCCCTCGACCCATGAAGGGGCCCAAGGCCCATCAGTCCATCAAGCTTGCATATATCACGATGATTTGTTTGGATTTGATTGAGTCATTGATTGATTATGCTGTAAATATTAGATTGATTGTTTTCCTAACTTAGCTTAGTGATTAGCTAAATTTACTTTGTAAATTGCCTCGATTAAAGGCTTGTAATCCTATATATACATGTGCTGGTTCTCCAAGAAAAACACACAGAATAATATATTCTCAAGAGTATTCAAAACTCTTTTCGATTGTGAGATTGTCAATACTAACTTAGAAAGTAATGGAAAAAGCTCATAAAAAAAAAACTAGAACATGAAATAAAGGCATAAGACTTAAGAGTTAGGTCATTACTCATTAATGAACATTGAACAATTAAATATCAATACTTCAACATTTTATGTTCAAACTCAATCAAGTGAATGAACTATGAAGTTATGAAGTGATCAATAATCAACATTCAACACCAATTTAAAAATGACAGAGTAGAGAGTTAGTGAAGGAAATAGGAATACCTTAGTCACCAGCACAATGAGGGTTCTTTATAAAAGAATTTAATTAAGACCAATTTGAAATCTAGTAGTAATAGGTAACTATATCTTTACTACTATACAATTTCAAACATAATCAAACAGGTTTAATATCTTATCTAGCAAGTTATGATAATAATAGACATCCAAGCACAAAAATGGAAAGACAACCAGCAAAAGAGTCTTAGCTATCATGGTCAAGTATGATCCTTCTATCTTCTTGATTGCCACTTTTTCAAAAACATGCGCTTCGCAGAGGGGGTTCGGGGGTATCCCCCGGCGGGGGTCGAGCTGCTTAACGTAGCGGCCGCCACGTTGTAGCGGCCGCCACACTTTGTAGCGGCCGCTACGGGCTGCCACGGATGCGACGGCCGATATTTCGGCCGTGGCGTGGCGGTATCCCCCGCCACGGCCGATATGGCGGCCGATTTTTTCATCCATGACGGGGACAGATCCACATTTCTGTACTCTTCCGAATGGCTTTTTCGATGCAACCTAAGTTGCCGTGGTAAATTACAAATAAATAGCCATTAAATCTGTGCTTCCTCATTTCGTAGTCTGACTCTTTCCTATGCCGTGGCTTTACACAAACAAGCCCTAAATGGGACCATATTTCGCGGGCTGTTGTATTGGCACAAAGGGTTGAAGATACATGGGACTCAATGAAACTCATAATCCAACTAATGACTGTAGCTTTATTTGTTTTTCATTCAATGACTTCTTTTGTGTCATCCGGTTTCTAATGGATCCATCAATAAAGCTCCATAACTTTTTTTTTTTTCACAAAATCTCGAGAGTGAACTTTCCAAAGAAAATAATTTTGCCCATTGAATTTAATCAATAAAGTATCACTATCATTTGCCATTTATACATTAGTATTGGGTTTCTAGATACTGTAAAAAAAAAAAAAGTGATGTTCAAGGGAGAAATTTTAACTTATCTCAAGTTGTAGACGACCTAATGTCAAATTCCGAAAGCCAAAGAGAATAAAAACACTGTGATGCCATAATCCCTTAACCAGGGAAAAAACAATGAGGGGAAAGCCAAAAAATCCGATGGCTCGGAATCGAAGAAGCTGCAGATCGGCGCTCAACTAAATCCCAGATGAGGAGATGAGATAGGATGAGCCCTAGGTACTAGATGAAAATTCCAGAAGCAGCATTGTAGATACCGACTAACGCAGATCACCCCAGATGCCGCCACCAATCAGTTGAGAAAAGGCAGACGAGAGCCATTTCATCGTCTGTTAGGTCTTTTGCTTCTCGGAAATTGAGATGCGAGTTGTCCCTATTGAAAACCCTAGAAGAAGGTGAAACTTGATCAATATAGATTGAACAATCTCCTTATTTGATTTTTGAGTGCTTACTAGAGCACTGAAACAGTGAAGATTGTCTCACCGCAGAGTTGCAAGAATAATCGATCGAGAAAGTCCTCTTTGCCAAACTTCTTTGGATGGTACGAAGCCCCAAACCCAAGATACTTAAGGGCTCTGATACCATGACAATGTCTGGATTGGCATGAAAAATGTTCTACCCTCTTTAAGGGAGAGCCCTGTATTTTTATTAATGTGAGCAAAGTACAATTACATGAATTACCCCTTCAAAGGGTTTAAAGATAGAATATTTGCAAAGGTAATCTGGGAACAACTAATTTACAAGTAGTTATCTAGAAGGACTTTGCTTTGTAGAGATATCATAGTCCGCCGATGTACCGAAGTAGGTACTCTCTTCACGGTTATCCCTGATCTTAGAGAAGCTGATTTGATGAAGGGATTCGTAGAGATTTGGCATTTGTGATTGAATCAGTTATGCATTTATGTCTATGATGCACATATACTTAAACAATGGGCAACGTTTCGTGTCCGAAAGTTCACTTTTTATGTGTAAAATCCGTGTCCATTCTCTCAAGTCGCTAACCAATACACCCAAAATACCTAGGCATTAAAGGTGCGGCAAACTAACTACTTAACACCGCCCGGACTAGAAGCACATGCCCGCACAAGACGTGGCATGGGGCCTTATTGCCCTACGTACATGCGCCGCACACAAGACGCGGCATGGGACTTTTTTACCCTGCATGGATTCGAACCCTGGACGTGTTGGCTCTAATACCATCTCAAGTTTCTAACCAATACACCCAAAATGCCTAGGCGTTAAAGCAACCCTGAGGCAACAGGCAATGTAGGAAGAACTTGACGCATTGATTGAAAATTACTTTGGGTTGTTGTCCAATGTCCAACCAGGACAAAACCTATAGGATGCAAATGAGTCTATACAGTGAAATTGAAATCTGAAGAATCTCTAGATCGTTACAAGGCGCGTCTTGTTGCCCTTGGCAATAACAAGAATATTGGGTTAACGATGAAGAAACATTTGCTCCAGTGGCCAAAATGACCACCGTACGAATTATTCTTGCTATAGTAACCTCTCAGACATTCTCGTTATATCAAATGGATGTGAAAAATGCATTTCTTCATGGAGATCTAAAATAAGAGGTTTACATGAAGCTTCCTCCTGATATTCAAAGTAGTTCTGATAATGAACTTTGTAAACTCAGAAGGTCTTTGTATGGGTTGAAACAAGCCCCACATGCTTGGTTCGATACATTTCGACGAGTACTTCGCCAATCTAAATGTGTCCAAAGTAAAAATGATCCATCTGTGTTTCTTCGACGTTGTTCATCAAGAATTACATTACTTTTTGTTTATGTGGATGATATTATCATTACAGGATTCGATTTGAAAGGAATCAAAGCTATTAAAGTCATTCTTCACTCATCATTTCATATGAAGGATCTAGGCAATCTTCAATATTTTCTGGGCTTAAAGGTTCATACCTCTAAACTAGGAATCATCATCAATCAACAAGAATACACTAAGGATTCAATCACCTTAGCTTGCCTCGATAATTCAACTTCAGTCAATACACCATTGGAAATAAATGTAGAGTATTGACGAGATGAAGGTTATTTTTTGTCTGATCCTGCCATTTATCGAAGATTGGTTGGAAGTCTTATTTATCTTACAATTACTCGTCCGGATATTGCTTATGCTGTCAATCTCATGGGCCAATTCATGATTGCACCACGACATCATCATATGGCTGGGGTTAAACGCATTGTTCTGTATGTTCTTGGAACTACTGAGTGTGGACTATTCTATCCCGCAGGGTCTTCTTTCATATGTGATGCATATGATGACAAGACCATTACACTTCCTCATGTCTCAACCGAAGTGCAGCATGCTGATATCCTCACCAAAGCTTTACCTTGAGCATGACATCAGTTCCTCGTAGGCAAATTGCTGCTGGTCGAATCTCCTAACATCAATTTGAAGGGGGCATTGAAGTTCAATGAGCCAAGTCGAGCCAATGGAGTGGGTCGACCCAAATGGGCTGTCTTGTGGACTGAATCTTAATCAGATGTCTCATATTATTAACCAAATCTGCTGGATCTATTAAAGATATCTCATACAGTTGTCAATGTTGACCAAAATCCAAATCTACTTAATTGTATATTCTTTATTTAGCATATTCTTGTTGTAAATATCCCAAATTATAAGGGATACACATCATTGTAATCATTCTATATCTAGATGATAGAAAAGTATAAAATCAGAGGCTTACCAAAGGGAGAGGCACTCAATTCCAGCAAAATCCCTCTATTTTTCTTCTCATAGTAAATCTTTGTTACATTCCATGTTCATGGCATGTCCCTGTCGAATCCATTCCGGATCTGGGCATTTTAGGTTTTGATTATCTTTATTGTGTTATTCAAATCTATCTTATATTTGTGTAGATCCTATTTGAGGTTATGTTGATCAAATATCAACAGGCATTTGCAATTGCTACCTTAGAAAACCTCAAGAACTCTGACATTTTAGCAGGGAAGAATGATGCTATGAACACTATTGAAAGACCTGGTCAACAAATTAGAGTCCGTAAGAGCATAAAATAACGATAGTGGTTAGAAATTTATGCCTGAATATGTACAAAGGGTATGCCAAGATGTTATAGTTCAAATTTGATAATTAGTTCTTTCAAACTTACCTTGGATAGGAGTTTGAGGGGAAACTTGAGGCTAACTGTCGTTGAGTTTATTCAAGTTGTGTTTGTGATGTTTATGCTCAAGTTTGATAGGAGTTGCATTCTTCTAATTTAACTTTATTGGCAACCCATATTTATGGTATTGTATGCTTGTGCTCTTCTGAGTGACTTTGACCACCACCTGCAGGAGGGATGGAAATCTACTTAATACAACTGTTGCTTCATCACCTTCACCTCTAACATCACCACCTAGTAGTTCTGAAGGACCGACAGCATCAGCAACACCAGGAAAGTCAGCAAATGGCCCATCTAGTCAAGATGGTTCTCAATCTAAGAGATCTAGAAAATCGCGGAAATCTATACTAATTGTGGCATTTGTGGCAATAGGAGTAATAGTGTGCATTGTAGGCGTACTACTAGTGGCTATGCTTTTAATAAGATGCTGTGAAAAACAATCAAAGCTCGAGAGAACTACTATGAGGCCAGAAACTGGTGGATACAAAGGCACCAAAGAGAAGCCTAAAGGCAATAACTCTTTGATTGAACATACCGCTGAAGCAAAGAAAGGTAAATATATCCTCCGGTTTTAATTGTGTGGTTTTTTTTCCTTTTCATTTAATTGTTGCTTTGCTGCTATAAAGTATCTGTGAATGTTGTAAACAGTTCCAGTTTCACAAGAGGTAGTTCAGAAACCAATGAAGGAAAGCCAGATAGATACAGTAGGAATGGAGAACGTATCACAACAGAAGCCTTCAGAGCAACGTGAGATGGATATGGCACGAATGGGGGTGATTGCACCCACTCCACCAGCTGAAAAAGTTACTGTGAACGCCATAGTTCCAGCTGAATTTCCAAGAGATCTAAGTCTTCCAACTTCTTTCACAGTTGGGTCCCTTCAACAATATACTAATAGTTTTGCTCCAGAGAATCTTATCGGAGTTGGTATGTTGGGCAGTGTTTTTCGGGCAGAGCTCCCT
The DNA here is from genome assembly GCA_012931725.1 of Litsea cubeba. Taxonomy (NCBI): domain Eukaryota; kingdom Viridiplantae; phylum Streptophyta; class Magnoliopsida; order Laurales; family Lauraceae; genus Litsea; species Litsea cubeba. The sequence continues at coordinate 21,348,886 of CM022944.1, read as the reverse complement.
GATGGACAGGTAAGGTTTTCTTGGTTTTAAGTTTAATATTGTAGTGGATCTACCACATTAGTAGATTTTTTTTCTCTTTTGTTTTTTCAGAATCTTTTATGTCCATTGATTAATAACAATCGTCTGCTGAAGTTAATGAATTAAATAAAAACATGGTGGATATAGTTTCAGGCTTTCAGCTGCAAGTCCTAGTATCTCTCATGATGTATGCCATATCAATAAATATGCTATTTTGTTGCCACTTCCAAAATTTCTTTATATAAGATTAATACCCCATAAAATTGCATTTAGTAGCCAGGCCCAGCACACTCATGTTTGAGTGGTGTTGGCACCTTGGTTTCACATAGATGCCCATGGATCGATCCCTGGGTCATCAAGTTGAAGTATCACTCTTGGACCAGTAGCCCAACGCAGCCCAAAAGAACCTGTAGTAATTAAATTTTATAGAAATATGGAAATTACTGACTCCAGCTTGAAAATCATGCGTTTATTTTTACTTTTTTTAACCTTTCAAATGAGTACTGCTACTGAAGTTACCGGGTAACTGCAAATATAGTTTAGAAATTGGGTCTAGGCTCTCAGCGAAATAAACATAAACAGAAATCTTCAAAAGAGAAATGAACAACTGTCCACTCAGTTATGAATATACCAGTAAATTTCTCTGTTCTTCCTTGACTTTGCGATAGAATTGATCTTTGAGCTCTATTCTCTTTTCCTACTGTTCAGCCCATAGCTCCCCCAATTCCTCCTCCCTATTGAAGTTGGGATCTCAAGCATAACATTGGCTTCCCTCGAAGGATTAAAAAGGGAACTTGCCTATTGAAGTTGGGATCTCAAAGCATAACATTGGCTTCCCTCCAAGGATTAAATAGGGAACTTGACGTCACACACACTCCAAGGATTAAAAAGGGAACTTGACGTCACACACACACACACACACATTGGCTTCCCTCCAAGGATTAAAAAGGGAACTTGCCTATTGAAGTTGGGATCTCAAAGCATAACATTGGCTTCCCTCCAAGGATCAAAAAGGGAACTTGACGTCACACACACTCCAAGGATTAAAAAGGGAACTTGACGTCACACACACACACATATTTTTCCTTTTTGTTATTTAGGTGTTATCAACTATCAACAATTAGCATTAATAGTTATAGTTAATTAGGGTTTCATTACTTTGCAACTTGATCGACTCACCTGAGTCAAATGGGACTCAACGAAGACCCTATATTATCAACTATCAACAATTAGCATTAATAGTTATAGTTAATTAGGGTTTCATTACTTTGCAACTTGATCGACTCACCTGAGTCAAATGGGACTCAACGAAGACCCTATACGACTCTCCCAAGTTGTACTCCAGGATGTGGGTGAGTCCATGGGACCAAACTCAGTCAGGGCCATGTCAGAGTGTACTCGGATTTGATGGAGTTTTTAATCCTTGCTTTAATTGATGCGGGCCAGACAATAGGTCAGCCAACCCATTGAGCCCAACCCATAGGCCCAATGGGACATCCAGATATTTAGGAATCTTATTAAGTAGTTTAATTTGATTAGAACTAATATTAGTGAGTTTCCTATTTTATTTATACATTATTTAGATATTAGAAAGTATTGTTTCCCAGAAAGTATTGTTTCTTAGGGAGCAAGCCAACTTCTCTATATAAGGATGTTAGGACTCATCATAATTCAATGTTTATTCCAATTAATAAAAGATCTTTTGACTTTTCTTCGGTTTATGGAGTGTTTTATGGGTGTGAGTGTGCCTTAGTGCTGGAATCCATCATTTGATTCAATCAATCCCTCAATCCCTCAGGAGATTGATCTAGTACTCGATCGTTGGTCCAAGGCTGCGCCATTTACTTACCAAACTTGTGCATACCCCAGTCCTGAATTAGAAATTAAGACTTTCAACTACTTTAGTTTTTGTGCAAGGTCTTATCCAACATGCTGACCCCAATGTAGTTGCGACAAGGCTCTTCTTGAATTAAAGTGGAATTTCAGCATGTTTTAGATCGGCAAATGATGTGGTGGATTATGGATTGGTTGGAAAGGAATGCACAGTGAATTACTCCCTCATTACTCCTAATTTGTTGTTTTCATCTTTTTTTTTTATCAGTAACAGAAATTTAGGAGGGATTGCAAAGTTAATACAAAGTGAAAGAGAAAGGAGAATAGCCTTGATATGAGAGTATTATACCAAGACTAAAAAAAAAAGTGCAGAGTTGGAACAACCAGTGGAATAGACCTATCAACCCCTTGCTTTGCTAATGCATCGTCCATAATATTAGCGGATCTACCGACATGCTTGAATGGAATTTGAAGAGAAGAAACTAGAAATCTAATTTCATTGATATAGAAATGGTATCTCCAAGGACTCCTAACCGGAGAACTTGTTCATGAAATAGCATATGATGAGTTGCTTTTTACAACTAAGCTCCTGTAAAAGATCCTTTTAGCCTTTAAAATGTCCTTCACTTCCGCATCATTTGAATCCTTGATGCAAATGTGTTTGGAAAACAAAAATAGATTCTCTCCTTTGTTGTTGCGAAGACCCACCAATCCCTGCTAATCCTGGCTTGCTTCTAGCCGCCTCGTTGACATTAAGCTTTTAAACACTCTGTAGTGGGTGACTAACTGGTGCAGCCCCGGATACTCGATCGAAAAAATAGACCAATCTCCCAAGAGATTGATTGAATCCAGAGATGGATTCCAGCAATAGGGCACACTCGAAATCATATGACACATTGACACCATAATTGAAGAAAACTAAGATAATTCTTTGATTAATTGAAAATAGCATAAGCAACTACAATGGGGACTCAACTATATATGTAGAGGGGTAGGATTGTTTCTTAGCAATGAAAATATTCTAAATAAAAAGGAAACTATCTAATCCTAATCAAACAAGAAATAGAAATTAGAAATAGCCTCTAACTGAATGAAAATAGAAATAGGATAAAAAGGGCTGCTGTAGCTCTAAGTCAATTGGGCATGTGGGCTGAACCTAATGGACTGGGTTGACCAATAGGTCAATGGCATGGTCCAAATTACTTCTTGGGCCTAGTCTTGGTCCGTTCTGTGTCAACTTTCCCGGGCTAGGAAAGACTCGACTCCGGCAAGTTAATAGCTTGGTAGTATTTATAGAGATTTGGATTCAGGCGCTGGAAGTCGGTAGCAGTAATTCATGTAGCATCATGCCAATGGACAAGGGACGTCTGGAATCCTCATTGACGAGTGGAAACAAGTTGATCATCGATAACGTCAATGACATATTCTTTAGGTGGAGCAGCAGCTGGTAAGGCAATGGCTTGTTCTTCAGATTCTTCATCATTGTCATGCCCACGGTAGAGTGTGAGGTCTGCAACATTAGAGGTTGGACTGATGCAAAGATTTGATGGTAACTTCAACGTGTTGGCATTGGAGCTAATCTTCTTTAACAGAATGGACCTGCATTACATGGATGTAACTTCTTATTAGCTCCTGGTGGTAATCGTTCCTATTGATACGTATTATAACCATATCTCATTTAGAAAACTCAAGGAAACGATGATGCTTGTCCACATTAGCCTTGTAATTGTCATTGCTAGCGGCGATATGGCACCAAAATTCATCACGTATCTATTGCATGCGTTTGATGAAATTATCCGCTTCAACGCTAGGTCGTGATTCAATAGGTAATGGAATTAGATCAATAGGCAAGGCAGACGAACATCTGTCACTGCTTCAAATGGTGAGATGCTAGTGGGGCAATTGACTGAATTGTAGGCAAATTCAGCAATGGGTAAAAAACTTGATCCCATGTAGTGATATGGCCACGAACAAGATCTCGTAACAGCTCCAAGGCTTAGATTAACAGCCTCTGTCTGGCCATTAGTTTGAGGATGATAAGCTGTAGAAAAGTGGAGTTTTGTCCTTGCTGTCATCCACAAAGTCTTCCAAAAGTAATTGATGAACTTGGTGTCACGATCTGAGGCGATTGTCTTTGGAAGTCCATGAAGACGGACAACTTCCTTGAAGAACAATTGAGTGACTTTGTAAGCATCCATTCTGTTGGTACATGGATTAAAATGTGTCATTTTAGAGAAAAGATCAACATCAACGAAGATGGAATCAACTTTTCTGGCAGTTTTTGACAGGCCTAACACAAATTCCATGCTATATCTTCCCATGGTGTATTAGGAATAGACAATGACTGATATTACCCTGTATTCTTTCTGTTTCCTTTTGCCAATTGACATGTGCGGCATCTTTCACAAATGCTAATAACATTAGTCTTCATGCGTGGCCAATAATATCGATCATCTACAAGTGCAAGGGTCTTATCACATCCCAAGTGACTACTATATCCTCCAGAATGTAATTCTCAAACATGTTCTCGAATAGAAGTATCAGGTAGGTGAAGTTTGGTACTTTTGAATAAGAAACCATCATGAATATTGTAATGTGTGTGTTTTGCCTGGTCACCTTTAAGATCTGAATAAATAGCGCCAAAATCCTTTTCATCTGCATACTCTTGCTTGATTTGCTCGAAACCTGGTATATTAATTGTTATAGTGGTGGGGAGATATTTCCGACGACCTAAGGCATCAATCACCATAATGTCTTTGCTTGCTTTATGACGGATACTGAAAGTGAACTCTTGAAGGCAGGCATTCCATATTGTCTTTTGATCACTCATGTCCTGCTGGGATTGAATATCTTTAAATGCCTCGTGATCAGAATATAAGACGAAGTCTTTTCCAACCAAATAATGTCGCCAATGTTGCAATGCTTGCACAACGGCGTAGAATTTCAAATCATATGGTGAATATTTGCGCTTAGCATTAGAGAGCTTTTCACTGAAAAATGCAACCGGGTGACCATGGCTAAGACCTCTTCCAATGCCAACATTGGAAGCATCACAAGCAACTTCAAAGACTTTGTCAAAATCTGGGAGTTGTAATACAGGGCCTTCTGTCATCTTGTGCTTAATTCTTTTAGAGGCTCGAGTTGTTGCACTTGTCGATTTAAATTCGCTTTTTTTTTCATACATTCAATGATTGGAGCCTTAATATTGCTGAAGTTTCAAATAAACCTTTTATAGAAAGTAGCAAGTCTGTGAATACTCCGAACTTCATTGATAGTAGGTGGAATTGACTAGTCAAGAATAGCTTGAATCTTGGACGGATCCATCTCTATGCCCTTTGAAGATACAACAAAGCCAAGAAAAACCACATAATTGCTCATAGAAGTGGACTTCTTCAAATTAACATTAAAGCGTTCTCGACGAAGAAGTTGAAAGATACTCTTTAAGTGATCAAGAATCAAGATGCTCCTTTCTTGATTTGTTGTAAATCAGAATATCGTCGAAATAGACAACAACGAACTTCCCAATAAAAGGTTTGAACAAATTGATTCATCACATGCATGAATGTACTCGGAGCATTAGTGAGACCAAAAGGCATAACTGATCATTCATAAAGACCATCATTAGTTTTGATGTTTTCCATTCATCACCTAGCCTAATTCTAATTTGATGATAGCCACTGCGAAGATCAATCTTGGAAAATACAAAAGCACTAGTGATAAAATCAAACATGTCATCAAGTTTAGGGATAGGGAAGCGATGCTTTACGGTGATTTTGTTGATGGCATGACTATCCACACACATAAGCCAGGTTCCATCATTCTTTGGAGTGAGGAGCAATGATGAAAATAGCGATATCAGCTGGCGTAGGTGCGTAGCTGTGCGCCGCCAAAACGCTACGAAGAGGCATAGCGGTGTGTTTTGAAAAAAGCGTAAATTTTTTTTGAAAAAATCCAAAATATTGGAAAATGATAGAAAATGTGGTTCTTTTGCAAAAGTAACTAAGATAGGGAGTTGTAGTGGTCCACTTATTTGCATGGAGGTCTTGTATGGCAGTATGATTATAAAATAATAGATTGATCTGTTTTTCCACATTTCTTTATGTTGGTTAGCTACACTAAGTTAAAAGATAATAAAATATTTATAATCAAACAATGTCATTAAATTTCATCACTAGTTTGCTTAGAAATTAATATTTTAAAGTCACATTTCGATATATATATATATAGGGAGATGCTCCTATGAGAGCATCTCTCACCTTACTATGAGAGATAAGGTGGGGGCCCTCACATCCATATCCAATGCCAGCACCTTATCTCCTATGGTAAGGTGAGAAATACTCTCATAGGAGCATCTCTCTCTCATACATATATATATATATGGGAGGTGCTCCTGTGAGAGCATCTCTCACTTTACCATGAGAGATAAGGTGGGAGCCCTTACATTTAAGTTGTTGGCATTGGATATGAATGTGAGGGCCCCCACCTTATCTCTCATAGTAAGGTGAGAGCATCCCTCATAGGAGCATCTCCATATATATATATATATATATATATATAGAGAGAGAGAGAGAGAGAGAGAGAGAGAGAGAGATTTTCTTGAAATTTGGTTTGGGCCTCTTTCCAATTAGTGTGAAATTAGGCGGGGCTCTATTTTCAATTAGAGCAAAATTTAGCCGGGCCCTATTTCCAATTAGAGTGACATTTGGCTGAGGCTGTTTTCCGGTAAGCATGAAATTTGATAGGGCGCTATTTTTCAATAAGAGTGAAATTTGGCTAAGTCCCTATTTTCAATTAGAGTGAAAATTGATTTAGGCACTAATTTCAATTAGAGTGAGATTTAACCAGGGCATGACTATTTATTTTGATACTTGGGCCTCATTATAGAGCCCACCAATCATTAAGGGTTGTATGCTTAAAACAACCCAGTTTCTTCTTTATTTTTCTAAAAATCAGTTTCTTCTTTCTCAGGGCCTTTCATTAGGTGGGCCAACCATGGGGCCATACTTTAGCCCTTTAATAAAGGGGAAGAAGGTGGGGCCACACTTTAACTTTTTAATAATAAAAAGGGAGGTATTGAAAAGGGCATCGTCGCCCAAAGTGAAGGATCGAGAAAACCAGAACAGGGGAAGGAAACAAGGAAGAAGGTAAGGAGGAACCATTAAAAAAAAAAGGAGAAGAAGGTAAACAGGAGGAAAAGGAGGAGAGAAAAAGAAAAAAAAGGGAGGTAGGTGGGGGGGGGGGGGGTGGGGGGGGGGGGGGGGCACGGTGATTGGGGGGGGGGGGGGTGTGGGGGTGGTGGGGTTGATCTATCTTCTTCGTACTTTCTTCTTTTTCTGTGCCCCATTCTCATGCATGCTGCTTTTGCTGCTGCCATTGCGTGCATGCTGTTGTTGTCGGTAGACAGTGGCCCCTCCAAGGTCGGTGCTCGATGATGGCTTCTCCAAGGTCAGATCCTCCTCCCACTCATTCTCCTTTTTCCTCCACCTGAACGACAATAGGGATAATTTTTTTTTTTTAAAATCCAGGGCCGTAACATGCTGCCGCCACGGGCGTAGCAGCCATTGCGGGCTGCTACAGATGTGAGCGGTGATAAATCGCCTGTAGTGTGGCGCTGTCCACCACTACGGCCGATTTATCAGCGTAGTGGCCGATATTTTCATCTATGGTGAGGAGAGTGGGTATAACACATGGACTAAGGCTTTCCCAAATATAACCCCATTGTAAAAGATCATCAACCTATTTCTTTAGTCAAGGAAGGCTCTAGAATCAAATTACCCAGTCAAAGCATTCTCTGATGAACTCATCCGGTAAGCACGAAGCTTAGGGAGAGATGCTCCTGGAAGTAGATCTATGGCGTGTTGAATGTCTCACATTGGTGACAATTAATTTGGAAGTTCATTAGAAATTAAATAAGAGAAATCATTAAGCAATGCCTGTACGGCTGTACCTTTTGGGGAATAGATGACTTTGAGTCTTCTTTGATTTTGTCAATTGCTTTGTAACCAAAGCATACATCACACCTTGCTATTTACTTTCAACTGCAAATTTGCGCATAGTAAGGATGTGAGGAGATGCAGTAGGGGTAACTTGTGGTGATGAAGGTGGAGTCTCCTTGGGTTTCAACTGAATTCTCCATCCATTCCATTTAAAAGCATATGTGTTATCTGCATGGTCAGTGACTCAGTAATGACCTTAAGGCATTGGAGCCAAGGCCGACAAATAAAATGTGGGCGACATTCATGGGAATAACTTCACGCTTAACACAGTCTTCATACGAGCCAAGCTTTATAGGAACAATGCATTGTCGGGTGCCGAGAATAGAATAATCATATATCCATGCAACTCTATAAGGCCTTGGACGCTTCGTAGCTGGCAATTGAAGTTTCTCAACTGCTTATTTGGATATGACATTCATAGCACTACCACCATCAATTTGCAACCCTTACCTTTACATTTTACTTTTGTTCGGAAGAGGGGCTTGATTCTCATTATCATCTTCGGTACCATCTGCGACTAAAAGGCATCGGTGAAGGATAAGCAATGCTTTCATCATAAGCGGTAGTTCTGTCTCAAGTGGTGGTTCTATGTCGGTTGCTCCCTCTCTGTGTGCTTATCATAGTGTTCATCATCATCCGGATCACCTTCACTGTACAGATTTATGTGCGGACATTCGTTGGCATAATGGCCTCTTTGCTTGCAAGAATGGCTTACAAAATCTCGCTGATCTGTTCTTCCATGTCCTTTAGCAATAATCTGGTTTGCTTGCCATCTCTGAATTTACTGAGGATTCTGCTAACCCAGTGGCAGAGCTTGTTGCTGCCTTTGAATTTGATTATGTGGTTGGCTTGGTGGTGGCTGGAATTCTTGCTGTGGGGTCCGGTTGAAACTAGAATATGGACCCTCACTATAGATAGACTCCCTGGCTTAGGAACCGAAGCATCGTCCAGTTTTCTGATGCAACTCTTGCTCAACTCGTCGCGCCTTGCGAGAGATTTCATCAATGTTGGCAAAGCCAAACATTATCATCTCACGCTTTATGTTTGGGCACAATCTTTCCCGATAATGGGTGACTATTAAGGAATCCGACTCATTAGTTTTGCATCGGATACAAGGCTTATGAGCTCTCTTTGGAATGAGTCAAGGTAGTTAGATGGCAGATATTTGTCCTCCAATCTTTCCTTCTTAACTTCTCATCGGGTGATAGGCAGGCAGCCCATATTTCCATTGTGGTCATCAATATTTTTAGTAGGACCTTTCAGCTTCATCTTGACGGAAGTTACATGCCGAGGATCATTTATAGGGGTACCGGGTAATATAAAAATCAAGCGAAGTAACCCAATCAAGGAAGGCTCTAGAATCAAATTGCCTAGAATAATCAGCAGCCTCTAATTTGACTTTCTTGAAGAGGTCATCTTGGCGTTGACATTTAGAGAGAGATGAATTCCAGAACATGAGAGAGATAGAGATGAATGTCGTCCTTTTCCTTGAATCGACTGATGTCTATATATAAGGGTTTAATCCCTAATTACAATCAATTATAATCAATTACAAATCAATCACAGATCCTAAAATTAAGAACAATCTTTGACTAATTACAAAGCAATAAATAAGAATAATAAATGGGCTTGGATATGGGCCAAAAATGAATGGGCCTGGATTGACACCAAAAATGAATGGGCCTGGATTGACACCCCCCCTCAAATTGATGCTGGGGAGTCATAAAGCAGCAATTTGGAGATAAGAAATTGATGTCGAGGCCGAGGAAGTCCCTTAGTGAAAATATCGGCAAACTGAGACTCTGTAGGGACATGCGGTAAACTAATGACATCACGCTTATATTCATCTCGAATAAAGTGGCAGTCAACTTCAATATGTTTGGTGCGTTCATGGAAGACGGGATTTTCAGTGATGCAAATAGCCCCAGTATTATCGGCATGCAATGGAGTAGGAGAGGTTTGAGCGAACGCGAGTGCCGAAAGAAGTCCCCGTAGCCATAAGATCTCAGAACAAGCAGAAGACATTGCCCTATATTCAGCTTTCGTGGAAGATCGAGACACCCGTTCTTGTTTCTTGCATTTCTAAGAAATGAGAGAATTGCCAAGGTACATGCACCAACCAGTAGTAGAACGGCGTGTGTCTTGACAGCCTGCCCAGTCAGCATCCGCATAAGCGGTCAGATGAAGAGGATTATCCTTAGGATAATATAAACCACGAGGGACAGTTCGCAGCAGATAACGAATAATCCGCTTCACAGCTGTCAAATGAAGGTGTCGAGGAGCTGTCATGAACTGGCTCACAAGATTAACAGCATAAGAGATGTCAGGTCTGGTGATAGTGAGATAGACAAGACTGCCCACCAGACGCCAGTATGTATGAGGATCAGGAAGAAGATCTCCATCATCTTTACTCAACTTGAGATTGACCTCTACAGGTGTATCAACAGGGGAAGAATCCTGGAGGTCGGCCAACTCGATAAGATCGGATGTGTATTTGTGTTGGTTAACAAATAGACCTTTCGGAGATTGATGCACTTCTAAGCCCAAAAAATAATGCAATGGGCCCAAATCCTTCATATGGAAGGAATCTTTGAGAGAAGCTTGGAGAGATTTGATCATACCAACATCCGTGCCAGTGATAATAATATCGTCAACATATACGAGAAGTACAGTAACACCAGTAGATGTGTGGCACAGAAAGAGAGATGGATCATAAGGACTCTGGGTAAAGCCACTCTCGCATAAGAGACTCTGGAAGGTTTTGAACCATGCCCGAGGAGCTTGCTTTAGACCATAAAGTGATTTTCGCAAGCGACAGACAGTCCTCTTTGAGGGAGAGGGTACACCTTGTGGTATCCGCATATAGACTTCTTCGTGCAGATCTCCATGGAGAAATGCATTTTTGACATCCATTTGGTATAAAGGCCAGGATTTAGATGCAGCAATGGCGAGAAGTAACCGAACAGATGTCATTTTTGCCACAGGTGCGAATGTTTCCTCATAGTCAATGCCATACTCCTGACGGTTGCCGAGTGCCACAAGTCTAGCTTTGTGTCTATCCAAGGACCCATCAGATTTAAGTTTGATCGAGTAGATCCATTTGCAACCAATGGGTTTAACTGTTGAAGGACACTCCACAATATCCCAGGTGTGATTCTGATCCAATGCATCCAATTCCTCCTTCATGGCCTGGTTCCAACAATCTTGTTGTACAGCCTGCAAATAAGAGCGAGGGATAGGGACAGAAGATAGAGTTGTCATCAAAGAAGTATGGGTAAATCCATACCTCTCAGGCGGTCTAGAATCTCTGGAGGAGCGACGTAAGGTCGGAGTAGGCGCAGAACCATTGGTCGGTGGAGGATCAGGAGGACGGCCATCTGCAGTGGTAGGTTTTTCCCGTCGATGATGCACAAAATCAGGATTAAACCTAGTAACAGTTGTTTGATCCGATGGTGGATCTGAGAAACCAGGTAAGAGAGCTGGTGAAGATGGTTGAGGACAGTTTATGTGAGTGGGGAAGAAATTCTGATTTTCAAAGAAAATAACATTGCGAGAAACCCTGATACGATGTCCAATGGGATCATAACAAACAAAACTTTTTTGATTAGTGGCATAACCTAAAAACGCACACCTGCGAGATTGCGCGGTTAGTTTTGTTCGGTCCGTGAGAGGAAGATGAACAAAACAAACACATCCAAATGTATGAAGGTGATCAAACACAGGTTGTTGCCCAAGCAGTTTAAAATGAGGTGTGAAATGATCAATGGTAGGTGATGGAAGGCGATTGATGAGATAAACTGCGGTGGTAAGGGCTTCAGTCCAAAAACGAGGGGGAACAGAAGATTGAATGAGAAGAGTTCTAGTTACATCAAGGAGATGTCTGTTTTTACGTTCTGCAACTCCATTTTGTTGTGGAGTATACGGACATGTACGTTGAGAAATGATTCCTTTATTGTTCAGAAAAGATTGAAAATCATTGGACACATACTCCCCCCCTGAGTCTGATCGCAAAATCTTAATACATGTGGAGAATTGTGTTTCAACATAGCTTAAAAAAATTTAAAAGCATGAAGAACATCAGACTTTGAATGTAATAAATAAAGCCAAGTAAATCTGCTGTAGTCGTCAATGAAGGTGACAAAGTACTTAAAATGACTATGAGAAAGAGTCGGAGCAATGCCCCAAACATCACTGTGAATTAAGTCAAAACATGCAGTGCTCCGTGTGTTAGAGTGTGGAAAAGGTAAAGTTTTACTCTTTCCTAATTTACAAGCATCACATTCAAACGAAGCAGAATCAATCGGTTTATTTAATAATCCAGATTGAAATAAAGTAGACATTGTAGAGTCATTCGGATGACCAAGTCTATTATGCCACAACCGAGAATTATTCTTAATGAAAAAAACAAAATAACTGATGTGAAGAGTTATTCGGAATAAATGAAGACACTGGTAAAGGAAAAAAGCCTTCCACGCTTAGGCCCCCTCGCGATCACTTCCCCCGACTCCTGGTCCTGCACAACACAACCAGAAGGAGAAAAAGAGACATTGCAGTTATTTTCAACAAGTTGACCCACAGAAACTAAATTGGTAGCAAGATGAGGAGAAACTAAAACATTGGTTAATGGTAAGGGACTAGGGGTATCACCGACAGAGATGATGGGAAGATGATCTCCGTTGGCAGCTTGGACAGTAACATGACCAGTGTAAGGAACAACATTTTGTAAATTTAGGGCTGAAGTGGTCATATGGTTACTGGCACCAGAATCTAGGTACCAAGTATTGGAAAGAGAGGAAGCAGTACCTGCGATGTTCATGGAAGCTAAGGCATTGATGATCATTTGGTTGACCATCTCAGGGGTGAGAGGAGCTGGTGACGCAGAGTGTGAGGAACCAGGTTGGGAGGAAGAATCATACTGCAGAGAACCACTGAAGTCAGATGAAGCATATGGTGGAGTGGTCACAGTGTAAGCACTAGGAGCTAACGGCACGCTGTAAGTACCAGGAGCTGACTGCACGTAGTTGCGGGAAGTAGAATTGCGATTCTTCTTCCGGCACTCTTCAAGAACATGACCAGTGGACTTACAATATCGGCAAATTTTTTCCTTGCATTGATTAGCATAGTGTCCGTATTTTTTGCAGTTATGGCACTGAACTTTACTGATGTCCCGAGGAGGTTGTCTGGTTGTAGCAACATAGGCTAATGGAGTCTCAACAGATCTCTGTTGTTCCAGAGTAGTTTTAGTAGCCAGACGTTGTTCCTCTCGGAGAAGTTCCTGAAGACAGGCATCCAAGCTCGGAAGAGGAGCCCTGCTCATCAAGTTTGATCTAACTGGCTCAAACTCCAGACGAAGTTTCATGAGAAGCTGATCACGATGACTACTTTGTTGTAATGGAAGCAATTCCGGTAAAAGCGCTGCAGAGATCTTGGCAAACTTAATCTCATCATATTCAGACCACAGGCGGCGGAAGCCATTGTAATACTCCTGAATAGACTGGGTGCCTTGAGTGTATTGAGAGATTTCAAGCTCTAATTGAAACTGGCGAGCAGCATTGCTCTGTTGATAAATGTGCTTAAGATAATCCCACATGTCACGAGCAGTTTGGCAGGGTTTGAGGTTGAGAAAAAATTGAGACTCAACAGAACCCAGCAACCAAGTCTTAATTTTAGCATCCTGTCTTCCATGCTAAAATTTTCTTATCATCTTCCTCAGGTTGAGGCTCGGACCCATCAATGTGTGTCCACAGTTCTTTTCCTTCCAAGTAAATTTGGAATTGGAAGGCCCAGGAGGTATAATTAGTTCCATCAAATCGAATCAGGGATATTTCATGTTTGTCCATGACGAAAAACAGCAAGAAGCACACAAGCAGAACAATAGATAACAATGTGAATAACACAAGCAGATAACAACCAGCAGCCAAAATTGTAGGAATAAGGATGGCCAGAACAGGGCCCAGACACCACAGGGTAGAAAACAGAACAGTGGATACAGAGAACAGTAGCAATCCACTAGCAAGCACCAAGAAACAACAGGAAATAACAGCAGCATGTAAAGAAGGCACCAGAAGACGTCAGGGCATCAAACGCACGCATCCAGCAGGAAAAACGTCCCTGTCGGCAGTGTGTAGATGCACACGTAGGCCCCACTTGATGATCTTGGCACAGATCAGAGTATGGGGATGGAATGAGAGTAGTTTTATACAACTACTGGCACTGGTCGCATGAAGATCAAATCCAGATCCAGGATTTTGGACGGCCGAGATGAAAACTATTGAAAAGAATGAATATTCACAAAAAATGGTAGAAAACCTACCTCTGATGATCAATAAATCATGAGAAAATCAGCATAAATCTAAGAACCTCTAGGCGACCAAGATGGTAGTCTTCTGCTGATGAGTTGGTGATTATCTCAGGTGGGCCACGTCTGATCTGAAATGATCAGGGATGATCCGGCTGGAGAGAATGATCACAGATGATCATATACTGGCTTCCAATGTTTTGGAAGATGATATAGGAGAAGATCAGAGATCACAGATTATAGATCTAGCTCTGATACCATGACATTTAGAGAGAGATGAATTCCAGAACATGAGAGAGATAGAGATGAATGTCGTCCTTTTCCTTGGATCGACTGATGTCTATATATAAGGGTTTAATCCCTAATTACAATCAATTACAAATCAATCACAGATCCTAAAATTAAGAACAATCTTTGACTAATTACAAAGCAATAAATAAGAACAATAAATGGGCCTGGATATGGGCCAAAAATGAATGGGCCTGGATTGACAGGCGTGGGGCATGTGGTATGTCATTAACGTCCCTCTCATCAAAGAGACATAAAAGGAATTCTTGGACTGATTCAAGTGGACTAGTATCCAACTACGGTCTCTGAGGTTGTGGGACGGAAGCGCTAAAAGATTCATCGTTAGGGTTGGTGGAGGCCTTACCGAGTTCACCAACTTTGTTTTCTAAGTCTTTGCATATAAATTTGATATGCAGTTGTCGCACTGAATATCGGTGAGTCCTTAGTAGCACGAAGCAGGAGAGGGTGAGGGGGCGGGGGCGGGGGCGGGGGAGCGGGTGATCACAGAAGTGTGGGAGCGCCGTCGGGAGCATTCAGGAAAAAATGAGTATTTTTATGTTTTTTTAATATGGTTAAAGGTCAAACATAAAATATCATTCTACCACTTAAATTACAAAACATCAAAAATTTTATAATTTTTATATGTGATTTTAGCTATTATCTGTATCTTAGTTGCATTAAGGGGGGCAGGAGCAGTATCGGTGCTGGTGGATTATAGGAGCTCCTCTTTCGGGACATAAAAAGTTTAGGAATACTACATGAAAATATGTAATACAAGTAAACATTATTATGCATCATTCATATCAATTGCAAAGATTGTCAATTTGTCATAGTGACTAAGTAATATTATGGTTATATTAAGTAATTGAGCAAATTTAAGTTGATATTTTTCTAATGTCTTATCATTACTTAATTTTTTTTCTCTTACTTGGTATCTTATATATTTGTTTCTTTTGGGATTTATATGCCTAAGAGTTTCTATCTTAGTTGGGAGCCGGTTCCTTTCTCAATGGGAGCGAGGTTCCTAGGATGGGAGTGCGGGAGCGAGGTTCCGAGGTGGGAGCGCCACCCATATAGGAGTTTCCTGCAACTAAGGGTGAGTCTAACCACGAAAAACTTGACCAGTGCAGGTAGCCATGGGTGATGAGTTTTTTTTTTTTTTTTGGTCCAAGTTTGGGTTCAGGTCGGACTTGAACGTAGGCCTAGGATAAGGTTTGACTTGTCACTTATGAAGCAGACACGTGATGGGTCTGTCTTAGGATTCCTGGATTCGATTTGTGTGCAGAAAAGAAAAATAAAAGGGAGGGCTTCTTACTTGCTGAGTTGAACTTCAAGAGAAGAGCTAAGCTGATGGAGGCAGTTGCGGCACCGACGAATTCATCTATGGCTGATGGGCTCTTGTGAACTTCGTCGGTGGACGGTGGAACTCGGTAGAGGGTGATGCTATGGTGGCTAGGTGCTGGGATGTGTCGCACCGATGCTGCGAGGTGTTGGCAGTGGGCGATGGTTGTGGACGTGGCGCTAGGTACTGCGAATCAGATCCCCTTCTTTCTTCTTCTTCTCTCTCTCTCTCTCTCTCTCCACTATAGGTTTGGGGGATTATGATCGACGAATTTGGAAGGAGATTGGTGGGTGTCAGGGTTGAAAGTGCAAGCTAGACCAAGATACAAGTCCTAAGACTAATTAAGATTTTTAACCTTAATCAATCCAATTAAACAAACCCACAAGTTCGCTTGAATTACACAACAAAACATGTATGACTGTGTAATATCAATGTTCAAGTGAAGTGATGCAAAAGGGTGTGTGCTAATCAATTAAAGATATCCCAATATGCTTAATGTGATTTAGCACAAGTGTATGTGTTGTATGCCAAAACAAGAAATCTAATCTATCTAGCACAAGTGTCTCAATGAATAGAAAGGTGAAAATGAAACATAAAGAGATAGAAGGCACACAATCATTTATAGTGGTTCGGTGCCAGACCTACATCCACTCTTGGTTCCACTATTTTGAGGTCACCACACAGGCACACCTCCAATCACATACACATCCTATTTTTTGATACGGTGGTTCGATCACAAAGATCTAATCCACCAATCCAATTTTTTGTAGTGGTTCGATCACAAAGGTTTAATCCACTTTACACCCCAATTTACAAATTGAAAACAAGAACACTTGCCTCTTGACTAGGTCTTGAGATTGCTCTTTGATGCTTGAATGTTGCTCCAAGCTTTTGACTCCTTGATTTGCTCCTTGGTGTTGATGATGCTCCAATGTGTGCACAACCAAGAGGGCTAGGGAGTCTAAGTCTAGGGAAAAGGAGATTTAACTTTGTAGGCTCAAGATTCCCTAGAGAGTGATTCCACTAATCACACTTAACTAGAGCTTTGAATGCTCTTCAGTATGCCTAGTTGAAAGCCTAAGTGTGAGTGGAAATGGATTTTGGGAGCTCTAAGATGGTATTCCTATGAGGGAACAAGTGTAGGCAAAGAGGTCTCAAAATCACCAAAATTATGTCCATTGGAATGAGCTCAAGTATATATAGAATGCTTTCCAACGGCTAGCCTTCAGCTATTTATGGTTAGCCGCGGAAGCCCCAACGGCTAGTTTGACTCAGGTAAAATAGGGCATTTGTCCTACGACGAGCTTTGCGGCTAGCCGTAGGTATGGCGAGTCGTGAAGCTAGCTGTAAGCTAACCGTAGCTCGCAGAGATAGATTTTCCAGCTTCTGCGTTTGTGACCATGAGCCAGTAAGGTCCTGCTGTTAGCCGACCTCCTGCACTATACATGGGCTAATTTAAGACCCAATTTAGCCAGTTTTAACCCTTTGATATAGCCAATTGGTCTAAGGGTCCTAGGGGCCTTTTCTTGGTTTGGTTTTGGTCCAAATCACCTGAATAGGTTGGCACAAGAATGCAAATCTTCCTTGATGAATCCAGGCCTTTCAAGTCTTGTATCAATGCCTTCGAGTTTTGATCTTACTTCTAGAGACTCTTAGAGGCAAGGTCTTGGGCTAATTGACACGGAATTGACAACCAAAGGGTAGTGCATATATGACTATGGCACTAACAGGGTTGACTGTGGCTTTATTTCGGTTAGGGATTGACGTTGGAGTTAGTTTAGTTTCAGGATTTGATGGATTAGGGCTCGGGATTGGGGAGAATTGGAGATTTGGGGTTCAGATTTAGTTGGATGGAGTTCGGCAGGGATGGTTTGAGTTCTGTGATGGGGTTTTGGGGCTCTCAGTTAAGGGTTTTAGGATTTGGGGTTTTTGGGAAAGATGGGGCTTTGGTTGGTTGGGTACGGATTTCTAAGGGTAGTGGGTTTGATGGTTTCGATATGGGTTGAGGTTGGTGGGAGATGGGGTACGGGTGAAATGGGTTGGATTAGGGTTGAACGAAGATAGGTTTGGTGTGGAGGTTTTTAGGATCGGGTGGCTGGGATGGTTTCGTTGATGAGGCATTGCAAGGAAGTTGGGGTTTTGGGTTGGAAGTTGGGTTATGGAGAGGAAGAAGGAAATCCGGGAAGGGCTGATATCTTCCCAGCGAAAGATAGGCTCTGATACCAAGTTGGCACAGCCCCGAATCGTCGATTGGAAAAATAGACCAATCTCCCAAGGGAATGATCAAATCCAGAGATGGATTCCAGCTTTAGGGCACACTCAAAATCATAAAACACGTCATTGTTGAAGAAAAGTCAGATAAAAAAGCATAAGCAATTACAATGGGGACTTATCTATATATAGAGGAGTAGGATGGTATCTTAGCAATCAAGACATTCGAAATAAAATAGGAAACTATCTAATCCTAATCAAACAATAAATAGAAATTAGAAATAGCCTCTAACTGAATGAAAATAGAAAAAGGATAAAAAAAAGACTGCCACAGTAGCTCAGTCAATTGGGCCTGTGGGCTGAGTCCAATGGACTGGGTTGACCAATGGGTCAATCGTGTGGCCCAGATTACTTCTTAATGAGCCCGCACAACATCCAAGCTTCCCATTGTTGAGGATGCTATCGAAATTTACGTTCTTAAACTCCTTTCTTAGGACGGTCCATTTCACCACCAACAACATAAAAGAAAATAATAAAGTTTCAAAAGACCTTTGTGTGCTATTAAAAATCCTATCATTTCCTCTCTCTCTCTCTCTCTCTCTCTCTCTCTCTCTCTCTCTCCAAATAGACCAGAGAAGAGCAAAGGGGCAGTCCTCCAAAGCACTAGGCCACATTTATGAAAAAGAACTCTCTTCCAAGCCTCCATCACTTTGCGTAAAGAGCCTGGAACCTTGTAAACTGCACTGATTGAAGAAATGACTCCACAGACTCCAAGCCATGTCGCGATTTAGGAAAAGATGATTATTCAGTTCACTCCCTTTCCAACTAAACTAACATTTATCCGAACTAGTCTCTTCCATCATGCATCCTATAAAGATAGTCCACTGTCGAAATCTTTGCAGCTACTTCTAGCGAACTAAGCACCTCAACCCTCTCCAAACCTTTCCAAATCTGCGAATAATGAAAATCACCTACCGGTGAAGAGTCTGCATTACAACTATATAAAACGACTTTGACAAGAACTATGCCAAAGGTTTTTATGTTTGCCATTGTTTGTAGTGCGAGAGGGTTGGGTATAACGCTTGTATGGCCTCGTCTGTTGCTTTTCTGTTTGTTGTATCTTTTGTATTGTGTTGTCTTCTCCTTTATCATGAGTAAAATTTATCAGTTATCAATAATTATATATAAAAAAAAAAAACGTACTTAGATGTTGGCTAGGAAGCATCAACTGGCTACTTCCAGGTAATAGAGTTGGCCCACACCCAAAGATATGAAATCTATCCAAAATGAACATTGGTGGAGGGTTCTAATGGTTTTGAAGACATGCTGCAGCTTCCAACATCTCAACAACCAAATACACCAAGCCCCATTCCAAATGGCCTGAACAAAGGCAAATTTTTTTTTAAGACTCACTGATTATTATATGGGCATACACTGATGTGATTATCCAATATCCATTCCTTAATTATCTCCAAGTCCTCCATAATTCTGTGAGACCAAAACCTGGTCCACCCACTGGTCTTTGACAGCCACTTCGTGAGCATCCCACGGTAGGAATGGCAATGGGGCATGTTTAAACGGGGTTTGGTAGAGGGTTGGTTGGGTTCGGGGCAAGTATGACTTTCTAGATTCTGACCCTGATCGGGTTCAAGGTGGGTTTGGATTTTGGTTGTGTTTGACACTTCTCTCCCCATGAATAAATACTGAAAAGTGGAATTCCCACATGAGATAATTTTCGCTGTTGAAATGGACAGGTTTTATAAATTTTAAAATCTTAAAGACTAAAATATAATTCTCAATACTGCAGGGACTCGTGGATAATTAGGCCAGAAAGCAGGGACTGCAGAATAGATTTCCAAAAAAAAAAAAAAAACTCTGGAGAGAAATCAAGTTTTATGAAGTCATATGCTATAAGTTTCTTAGTGACCATCATTTAGACTCTCTCATTGCTTTTTTTTTTTTTTTCTGATCATGACCTATTTCATTGTTTTCCATTGGGATGAGAACTTTGTTGATTAATGGTTTGTTGGAATGACAACTTTTCTTTCTAATAGCCTGATAATTTCTCTGGATTGTATTTCTGATTAAAAATATTAAAATCAGAAATGTACTTGTCAAATAGGTTGCAGTGAATCTTTATTGTATTATTTCACTTCTGATATTCTGAAAGCAGTAAGTGTTAACGAAGTGTACTCCACTTTCTAGACTTTCTTGTATTCAATAGAAAAGATTAAAGAAGTGTTTTTAACTCATGAATCAGGTGCCTGATACTTTTCATTTTCATGTTTCCAGCTTTTGGCAGTTAAGAAGCTGGACAGTTCTGTGCCGCGAGACGAGGAATCTTTTCTTAACCTGGTGTCAAGTATCTCTAAACTACAACATGCCAATGTTGTCAAGCTTGTAGGTTACTGTGTGGAGCATAAGCAGCAGCTACTTGTCTATGAATATTGTGGCGGCGGGACCCTTAACGATATCATCCACTCTGGTGATGAACTCAACCAGAAGCTAACCTGGAATGCTCGCATCCGGTTAGCCCTTGGAGCAGCAAGAGCTTTAGAGTAAGCGCCATTGAAGAGTAGTCTTCAATCATGTTCCAGTAAAAATTATGATACATCATGCTGAAAAGGAAAGAGAGAACACACATTTCCGCTGGCATACACAATATACGAACACTTGTTGTAACTTGGAACTTCACTGAAACAGCTCTACTTGGTTCATCAAGTTCATTGATCTAATATTAAAAAATGAAAACAATAATAGCGATACCGATAAATGACTGACTTGATCAGTATTTCATGCATCCAATTTATTGAAAACATTTGAGTTGCCTCCATTCGTGTGCATCACAAAGAAGGTATGAGACACCTGTTACCTATCAATTCAATAATAAGCAGAAGTGAAGAACAACTTAAAGTTTGTCCAAGTCAACACTCTTTGTCAGGTTCCGAGCATTGGATAAAAACTTTCATCTTGTAAAATCTCAGCTGAAGAATTTATGGACTTGCTTCATTATGTGTAGTTGGGGGATTTGTTTGTTGACTTTGTCTCAGAAAACAAAATGTTGTTAGAATAAAAGCTTTTGAACATCTTTGAGCGTTTATAGAGTTAATTTGTGTCTTTTTTTAACCGTGATATAGATATCTGCATGAAGTCTGTCAACCACCTGTTGTACATCGGAATTTCAAGTCTGCCAATCTTCTCCTTGACAATGAGTTGCTCACTGTGCGTGCCTCTGATTGTGGTTTGGCACCGCTAATTTCGTCGGGATCTGCAAGACAGGTAACTGAATAATTTTAGGGTATGAAAAAGCTGTTTGTTACTTGTTCTAGATATTTGAGCTCTGAATGTTTCCTTTCTTTTCAGTTGTCGGGAAATATACTTTCTTCGTTGGGTTATGGGGCCCCAGAATTCATTCAGTCGGGAGCATATACCTTGAAGAGCGATGTTTACAGCTATGGTGTTGTAATGTTGGAACTCCTTACAGGAAGAAAATCCCATGACAGGTAAGAAGTATAGCAAGCATTTCATTATTTATTTATTTGTTTTTCTTTTGTATGGATGTTTACTGTGTCATGTAGTTCACGACCTCGAGGAGAGCAACACCTAGCTAGATGGGCAATCAATCATCTTCACGACATTGCTTCATTGTCAAGAATGGTCGATCCTTCACTCAATGGAAGATATCCAGTGAAGTCATTATCACAATTTGCGGACATCATTTCTATTTGCATTCAGGTGAATTGCTGTGCTTCTTGATATTACACACAGTTGCGCAGTCATATTAATGTTGGTTTGAGTTTTAGGTTGATCATCTACTTTTGCTTATAATTCTTCAGGTTGTTGGAGCCCAGTGCTCCATTAAAAAAGAAAAGAAAAAGAAATGTGATTGTAGGGACAGAATAATCTTTTTGTTATCCTGGCGGCAAAACTGACTGAGCTGCCACTCTAGTAAAATATCTGTTGAATCCACGTCCAAATTGGTCTGTCTCCATGGAGGTGTACTATTGACTTAATAAAAATGCACGTTTGATTTTATGAAAATTGAAACTATGGGTCATTATCCATGATGGAGAAACAAAATTCATGTAGATGTTCCCAATATAGTTGGGATAAAGCTTTGGTGATGAGTTTTGAAAATGCATTTTACATTGGGCGATACGTTTAAACTATTATTACAAGAGAGCTGTGCGTGTGGGTTACATGATGTTAAAAATTACACTTCTATATCTACTTGGTTACAATGCATATAACATGCAAGACAGATGCTAAATATTCAGACAATATAATCCTTGGATAGGTTGTACTTCTTCAAATCCAATCTTACTAAATCCATCCATGTCCTCTTCAGGCCTCTCCTTTTTTTTCTTGCCGGGCCATCAACTTACATAGAGCAATATGTATGTTCAACTGATTTTTAAATTCTCAATGAAATTAATGTTGAGAAGTATGTATTGCCATGTAATTCACCTTGGAGGGGAGAAGAAATTTCTCTCAAACTATTCTATTTCATTGTTATAGCCGTGTGATTTTGTTTGGGGTTAACTGAGTATTCCTTTTCATTTCAAAATGTAAGGACAGATTTACAAGTTTGAATGTGCAGACAACACTTATTATTTCAAATGCTCTCTTGCAGTCAGAGCCGGAATTCCGGCCACCTATGTCTGAGATTGTACAAAAGCTCTTACGAATGATGCCGAGGGAACCCATAAGCAGTAGATCAAATCGTGATTCTTCTTCAAATTAAAGTTAGAAGTCGATGGAAAGCATTCAATGGTGAACTTAAAAGCTGGCGAATAAGTAAACTTGGGATGCTGGTGGAGATCAATGGTCTGAGTGAGCTGGAGCTGTCGAATGGAAGTAACCATGAACCTGTTGCCTCTGATTAACATAACCTTTTTCCAGAGTCATCTTAGATGAAATTTCAGCTGATTCTTTCACTTTATCAATGATTCTTGTCATTTATTTAATTTGGATATGATTTAATATGTAAAAAGTGATGATAGGATTATTGTAATCTTCGCTAATTCATTGCTAGCTCAGTGGTGAGGCACCTCCATGTCCATAGATACAGTAGGGATCAGTCCCTAGTTGTAGTGCTGATGGCTAATGGACTAGGGGGCAGCAGGGGGCTAGGGGGTGTGAAAAAAAAAAAAAAACCTTTGTTGTAATTTTATTGTTTTTGTGTGTAGATGGCAAGAAACTATGAAGAGGTTTTTCAGAATTTTTTTCCTGTTAATTATTTGGGAAACGCCAATTCTGTGAGTAACTTAGTTCATGGTTCATGGGATTCATTCCACCTTTTGCAGAGCAATGATGCAGGGCAGAATATATTCAGTTATTGTTGTGAAGCCTGTACTTTGGAATTTGGATCCATTTGGTTAAGTGAGTTGCTAACCCAATTGCTTTTTGCCAGAAACGACCCAGGGAACGTGCAGAAAAATAAACTTTTGAAGAACACGTTAATTTTTCAGTACCATTGTTCCTTGTAGCATTGGGAGGCACTTTTTTCTTTTTTCTTTTTTTTTTTTTCAGTACTATTTTTCCTTGTAGTATTGGGACTTGGGACTTGGGACTTGGGACTTGGGAGGCACTTTATTTTATTTTATTTACCAATAAGTTGAAAAAATAAAAAAGTAACATATTTTATTGGTATTTAGAGACTAGCACCAAGTCATAAGGAGCACTTATGTTTTAGGCTGAAAGGAGAGTTTTATTATTATTTTTTCTTTAAAGAGTGGCTTTAGGGGTGGTTTGGCATGGGATATTGCAATTTTTTAAACAACTCTTTTAAGTCATGAGCATCTGTGGGGGTCTTTTCTTTTTTCTATTTGGGCTGAAAGGAGAGCTTTTGTTATTATTAAATTATATGAATTACTTCCAACAGTTTTCACTAAAAGCTGTAGGCTAATACTTTTAGGATCCTTGATTTGTAGCCCTCTTTACTATTAGTTTTACATATCTTGGTCCACCTAGTAGTGTTGAAATACCTAGTAGGGCCCACTAGTGATCCATCCATGTGGACCATAAAATAGGCCCTCTCCTCCCTTAGTCACCGATCTCGGTTTTGACACTCATATGTAATGATTGGACTAGTTTTGAATGGTGAACACTTGTTGGCCGTTGATTAAGTGGTTGAGATGATGATTCGGGTTTTTGTTAGCATTCACTAGTAATTAGGTGAGTGGGGACCCCATAAATAGTAGTACCAGTAACTCTTGATTTAACAAGTCTATTCGCTCTTGCCCAAGACACGAGTGGAATTTGCCAATATTTTTTTAAAAGGATTTTCGAAGCTATGAGTTCTATATATATTCACCACCAATGGATCACCTAAAAATCTATTATTCTTCATAAATCTAACCCCAAGAATTTTAGTGAAAATACTGCATCTTTTCCTTGGGTGACTACTAGACAAAGTAGTAGATTTATTAAAGTTAACGTGCTGACTAGATTCTTTAGAATAATAATCCAAGATGTCCTTAGCTACTTTCACTTCACTCACATTAGCATTACAAAAAAAAAGGAAAAAAAAAATATCATATGTGAAAAAAATATTGAGAAATGGTAAGAGCACCCCTTGTAATCTTTTCCCCATGAAAAACCTTGACTTTGTCAAACTTAGGGCGCATTTGTGCACCCTAATTTCTATAGTTTGGTAATGGACCAGTAATTTTATCAAAGACCACTTTAACCCTAATAACCACTAGCTTAGATGTTATCTTATATATGACATTACATAGACTAATGGGCATACAATCATTCATGCACTGAAAATTAGTATTTTTCTTTTTAGAACAACAAAGGTTCTGTTGATTCACTTCAAAGGTGTTTTATCTTTAAAGAAACTTTGGACTTTGGAGGTAATGTCTAATGCCACAGTACCCCATATTCTTGATAAAATCTAGTTGGATAGGCTAGCCATCCTGTCCTGGCAATTTCAACAGCTCAATTGGAAAATCACACTCTTCACCTTGTCTTCTAACAGAATCGAGATAAGGGATTAATGATTTACTTTACATAAAATGTGGGCTATTACTTCTTTGATTAGACTCATACCTCTAGGTCCTTCATATGTCAGAACATGTTTAAAATGACTGCAAATTTTTCTAGGTACATCAACACATTATAATTCTTCCACAACCAACCAAGATCCATTACAACTTTCACCTATAAGACTAATCCGACTCCAAAACGATGGTTTTTCCATCGAGTATGAGGGTCATGTATGAATGTAAAGAATTTTCTATATTGACTTCATTCACTACAAAATGAATAGAATTTTCTATTTTTCTCTTAACACCCTAAGACTAAATTCATTCTGCCGGAAAAGAACAATGCCTCCTGCAAAATCCTCCAGAGAAATCACATCCAAAATATCGATTCTAAGTTTTCTAGCCAGGATGTTAATTTCTCTCCTGTTTGCTTTGGTTTCATATGTAATAAAGATCTTGTCACAAATTTCTATACATAACTGTTTAGTTCTTAATTAAAGTGAAAATGGAAACAATCACTACCATTCTTATGCAAAAGAATCTCATTATTTATGTTTAGGGTACTTGCCTCAATGCAGCCCTTTTGAAATATGAAGTTTTTGGGCTAGACTAATCCCTCTAGGTTCAGAGAGAAGTCGGGTAAAACCCCCATAGTTCACTCAACATTCGATTCCTGAAAATAAAAAAATAAACTAGGTGGATACCAAGACCTCAATGCAGCCCTTTTGAAACATGAAGCCTGATCAATGATAATATTTTGATCACTGCCTCCTTCACCTTTTGCAATGTTGTTGTTGGATTGATTGAAGTGCAAATTGTGGGTGGATGAAAAGTTCTAAGTTTGTTGTCTTGTCCCATCCACAACACATCCGAGTCAGAGTTGTTAACCATCATAATTAGCACATGCCTGTGATCCACTCCATCTTTGTCATTGATAATGATGCATAAAAAGGTGAACAGAAGCAGCTTCCTCTTCAGAAGAATTCTTTCAAAGCTTTCTGGACCTGGGTTGGCCCAGTTTCCCTAATCACCATAGACGTCTCACAAGGATGCTAGGCCCCTCCAAGATTAGATAAAAATGTTTTCAAAAACCAAGACTAGGAGAGGGGTTTCATCAAACGAATCTTTGTAGATAGGCCATTAGGATAGGTCAAGTTGAGATCTCTTGGTATCGACCGTGGGTCAACCTCAACCTGACTTGGTCATTAATCAAGGTACAGATTGCCACCCAGCCCTATCCAAAAAAACCGGTTGGAGGTCTTAACCTGGGCCCAGAATTATGGAATTGGGTCTGACTAGGTAGTAGGAACTGAAGGAACAGCTGTGGAACCTATTAATAGATAGAAATTTGGATCTGGGTCTGGCTGTACAGTAATGATTCCAAATATTTTTAAAATTCCAGATCTATACACCCAGATTAGATCAAACTACAGTCCCAGTGTACATACATCTTGGATCTTTACTTCAATTCAGCCATTAAAGCCTCTTTTGATGTCCTGTTTTGTCCCCTATTTGGACGAATCAGGGGGCGACACGCAAGGGGGGCAGAGAAGGGGCGGAGGAAACAGAAACAGGTCAGGTTTCTCTTTCCTCCGCCCCCTCAGGTGTCGCCCCCTGATTCATCCATGATTAAAAGGAATCATGAACGGAACCCAACCCTACATGTATAAATCCTTAAACTTTATGGCCCAACTATCAGCAATCCCCACCTGGGACCCATTTTTCTCATTCTGGCAAATGAGCTGGGCCTGTTTACATCTAACATTCAAATTTCTCAGCTGCTTTTGGCCTAATGTAGGCACAAATAAGAGAATTAAAGGTCTGGCCTGAGCCGGGCCATGCTACCATTATTTGGCCATCAAGTGGGTAATCCATCTGAAAAAAAAAAAAAAACGAACCCAGCTACCTGAAAAATGTCTACTGTATGAAATTTGGGATGGTCAGATGCATCTAATCTACTAACATAAACTATCATTTACTCTCTAGGGCTTGAGTCCCATCCGAGCCAAAGCTTTTCCATGCCGGCGTGCCCTAATATTCAGTGTGGATCCAGTCCATAGCCTATAGTGTTAAATAAGTCAAATGGTTTTACCAAAAACATATATAATATGTCGAATGGGCCGTATCTTTAAGCAAAATATAGGCCCAGGATTGGCCCGTTTAAAAATCAAGTTACAAAATTAGGCTTGGTACAGCCCACATGCCTAAAATCATGCAGGCTGAGCTTGGTTCAGGCTCGAGTGTGCCCAGCCCATGAACCGTTCTTATATATAATATATCAGTAGTGATCCTTTTTCTCATGATCAGTGGCAACTCAAGGGTGATCATTATATTTGTAGCAATTGGATCTATCAAGGGTGGCCCTCCTATATAAAATACCACAAAGCCTCTAACAATACTGAATTATCTACAGAATCACACATTATATTATATATATATATATATATTGATCCTGTAGCTTAGTCTAGAGTATAGACACATATAGATGGGGGTTGGTAGTTCACCTAAACTGTGACAGGAGTAAAAGATTAGGTGGTCAACGACAACAATCTAAATAAGTATATGAATGTTAGCTGAAGAAGACCATCACTACTAACTTGAAAACTTGCTTTGCAAGTTGATGGTATTCTGGATACAAAACATCCACTTGCTTAGTGCATAAGTTGTTGCCTCTGTCCCCTCAAAACTTCTACAGCACAAGAAATTGGATGGTTGGACCACTTGTGGCCTAGTTTCCCACTATCTTGATTAATGAAAATCCACCATGGAAGACATGGTTAAGTACCCCATGAAAAGACATGCACAACACAATTAGAACTCATTCATGATAAGAATCTTAAACTTCAAAATTCCTCAACGGATGGATGATGGGTGTGAATAGGCAAATCTATTTGAAGTGACTACTGAACTACTTAGAATGATAGACTCTTTTATATTAACCATCTATTAAGAAGTCATTTGAATCTAAAAACTTAAAAAATTCAGCCTATAATTAAGGTCTATGATTCAATTAAAGAAATAAAAGTAATAATGCATGGTTGTTACAATCTTGTCAATGATTGTGGAGCTAGTCATGAATGATGACAACGATGGGTTGGTCACCTAACTCTACTTCTACAAATTCAAAACCCTACCAATTTAAACAACCATACCTCATTTGAATCCTCATCTTCCTCCCAGGCTAGAAATTCAGCAAATTTTTATAATACATCTCTACATGCGATTTCATATTATGCCATGAGAAAGGCAAGAAAGTTTGGTTACTTTTCTAGTTATAATCCAATTCAAATGTGGATGGATGACAGTAGGACTAGTGTCAACTTGAAAAATGTAGTTAATACAACTAATATGCAATTTAACCACATTATTTGGAAATTGTCCTAACTGTTCGTGTTTAATGTAGCAAATGATGGACCTACAAACATTGGTCATTACAGCTGTTTGCAATGGTTTAAGATCTTCACAAAGTGGACCAGACATGTATGGATGGATTTAAATTAAAAACTAATATCAACCTTATATACGGTCAACAAGGGATTGCTCAGTTAGGCGGCAACCCTGTATGTCACCCAGCTTCAAGAAATTGATCAATGGGCATGCCACTCTTTCCACCTGTGTGGGCTTCTCTTCATATATATATATATATATATATATATATGTGTGTGTGTGTGTGTACTATATATCCTTTCTGATGGGTCAGGCCCAACCCGGATTACGGTAAAGAGTCAGGTCCAGACAACCCGGTCCGTCCAAGGTCATGGGTCAGGCCAGTTTACCTCAGTTGATATTCGAAACTCGTTGAAGGAAGCCTCGTCACGTCAAGGCCTCCGAGTCATCACGACGAAGTCCTCCCCTTACCCGCTCTTACCAAATCTCGCGAAGAAACTCTCACCTGCCCTCCACCTTGCTCGTTCCTCGAGGACACGTCTGAGGCTCCAGGCCCTCCGCCTTGCTCGTTCCTCGAGGACACGTCTGAGGCTCCAGGCTCCAGAGAGACGTTGCTTTATTTTTGAATCCCATCTGTTGGGGAAGTGTTATAAATTCAGGGTCTCCTCATCACTTGAGGGGCAATGATTAAAATCTTACTCACCTCTCTCTCGCTTGTAATCCACCTTATCAATCAAAGATCACCATATTAAAAGTGGACGTAGGTCATACAGACCGAACCACTATAAATTTCCTCTCTCTCTCTCATTTATTTACTACATTCTCACCTAGCATTTATTACTTGACCGGTGGTGTCCGAAACCTATTTTTGGCATCATCAGTTTGGCGCCGTCTGTGGGAAACGAACAAAAGTTCTCATCCTATTTTGAAATCATGGTGATCAGCACAAGATCAGTAAGACGAGAAGACAATCCCGTCCAGGCTACAGGTCCGGGTCCTTCCAGGCGCCCAGACTCCCCTACCCAGGGAAATAATGGTCCTCCACCGGGTAACCCCTATCCGAATACTCTCCCCCCTGCACCGACTCCTCAGCAGATGCTGGAAACCATGCAACAGCTGTTGGCCCAAAACCAACAAATCTTGCAACTCATGCTGGCGGGACAAGGAGGAGCACTCCAGGGTGGAGCACCGTTTGGTGGAATGCAGCAAGAGGTACCAATCCCTAACCCGGGCGCCCATCCCCCGGGCGCCCATCTCCCAGGCGCCCAGGATGGAGCACCCCTCCCGGGCGCCCATCTCCCAGGCGCCCAGGATGGAGCACCTCTCCCGGGCGCCCAGCTCCCAGGCGCCCAGGATGGAGCACCTCTCCCGGGCGCCCGTCTCCCAGGAGCCCAAGACGGAGCGACACCACACCAAGGCGCCCATACTCTCGGCGCCCAGAGAAGAGCACCTCACTTGGGCGCCCCTCATCATGGCGCCCAAGGTCGAGGAGCACATCATGGCCCCCATGGCCGAGGAGCTCATCAGAGCTTCCATAACCACGAAGTTCCTCCACCCCCTGGTAGAGCCGCCCATGGAGGGTTACCACCTCGACCTTTCCCTCAGGACGAGGAGGACTCTCACTTCCAAGAAGGGGGAAGTGAGAATCACTGCATGGAAGATGAAAGTTATTTCCCCGGTCCATCCAGGGAGCTTCACAATCACTGGGAGGAAAAAATCAAAGAGATGCAGAATCAACTGGGTGATGTCTTCAATGCAATGAAGGCCCAGGCACCGGAGACTGTGGATTATCTAGTCGGGCGGACGGATACACCGTTCAAACCCGATATAGTACATTATCCCCTTCCAAGGAAGTTCAAGATGCCGTCCATGGAGACCTTCGATGGGAGGAAGGATCCATTAGACCATCTTGAAACTTACAAAACCAGGATGCAGCTCCACAACATCCCTGACGAGATAATGTGCAGAGCCTTTCCAACCACTTTGAAAGGTTCTGCCCGCCAGTGGTTCGCAAATCTCCCCTCAGCATCCATCGCCACCTTCGGAGAGTTGAGCAAGTCTTTCGTCTCGCACTTCATAGGTGGGCGCCGCCACCAGAAGCCCGCAACACACCTGCTTAGTATAAAGCAGGAGGAGAATGAAAGCCTAAGGAGTTACCTCACTCGTTTTAACGAGGAGGTACTCTAAGTCGAGGAGCCCGACGACAAGGTCTCCATGACGGCTTTCCTTGGAGGCCTTCGTTCCTCGAGCTTTCTCTTTTCCGTAATGAAGCGCCCGCCGAAGAGCTTCTCAGAACTGTTGGCCAAAGCCCAAAAGTATATGAATGCGGAAGACATCACCAGGGCGAGGCGCGGAGAATCCTCCAGAGCGAACAATAAGGGAAAAGAGAGGAGCAGAGACGAGAAGAAGGAAGCTAGCAACAAGCGGAGCAAGACAGAGAGAGTACCTGTCAGAGACCGACTTGGTCCCGCTCCGCAAAGGGACAGGCTGGCGTTCACGCCTCTCACGGCCACGGTGGAGCAGATCTTGTTCCAAATACAAGATGACCCAGCCATAAAATGGCCAGGAAAGATGAAGTCTCCTCCGAATCGGAGGAATCCGAACAAATACTGTCGCTTCCATCGCGACCATGGCCATGACACTGACGACTGCTACGAGCTCAAACGCCAGATTGAGGATCTCATCCAGCACGGCCACCTACGTCAGTATGTT
This sequence comes from Litsea cubeba, assembly GCA_012931725.1. NCBI lineage: Eukaryota > Viridiplantae > Streptophyta > Magnoliopsida > Laurales > Lauraceae > Litsea > Litsea cubeba. The sequence continues at coordinate 21,317,809 of CM022944.1, read as the reverse complement.
GCCGGCAGGGGACAAGCACCTCCACCACCTCCACCTCACAATCAGGAAAATCAGCAACCGATCGGAGAAATCCGAACAATTTCTGGAGGGCTAACAGAGTCGCTCTCGGCCATGAAGGCCCATGCCAGAAAGGCAAGGCATCCTGAGGAGGCACGCCCGTCCAAGGCGCCAAGGCATGGAGATAATGAAGTTATATCCTTCTCAGACAAGGATTTAGAGGGGATCCAGCACCCTCACGACGACCCTCTAGTGCTCACAATGACGGTCGCCAATTTCAAGTGCATAGGATCCTGGTAGACAGTGGAAGCTCTGCAGACATTCTGTTTGTAGAAACTTATGACAAGCTGAGGCTGGGACGGGAGAGGTTGCAGCCCGTCAAGTTTCCTCTCATCGGCTTTTCGGGAGAGAAGGTGTATCCCCTTGGGGCAATCACACTGCCAGTCACAGCCGGGACTGCGCCTCGAACTTCCACAACAATGGTCAATTTCCTGGTGATTGACTGCGCATCGGCTTACAATATCATCCTGGGGCGTCCAACTCTTAATGCCTTAAGAGCGGTCCTCTCTACGTTTCATCTCATCCTCCGGTTTCCAACTCCTAATGGGATCGGAGAGGTAAGAGGGAATCAAGTAGCTGCAAGGGAATGCTACGTCTCCTCTATGAAGGCCAAGAAAACGCAGGAGGCGTTACAAGTCGAAATCTCGGACCCAAGAGATGAAACCACGGCAGAGAGAGGAGAACCAGTCGAGGAGCTCACCTCAGTGGTCCTAGATGAAGACTTCTCAGCCAAGAGAGTACATATTGGCTCTTCTCTCCCTGAGGATCGGGCCAGCCAGCTGACAGACTTCTTGAGAAGTAATATGGATGTTTTCGCATGGTCGCATGCGGATCTTGAAGGGATTGATCCCGACGTCGCAACCCACCGCCTCAATGTCGACCCTGGCTACAAGCCTGTCCGACAAAAGCTTAGAGGGGCCTCCACAGAAAGGGCCCAAGCAATGGACAATGAAGTCGGAAAGTTGCTGGAGAACGGGGCTGTCAGGGAAGTAGCCTACCCTGAATGGCTCTCAAATGTTGTGATTGTGAAGAAGTCCAGCGGAAAATGGCGCCTGTGCGTTGACTTCTCGGAGGTTAACAAAGCGTGCCCAAAGGACAGCTACCCCCTACCAAGGATTGACCTCCTCATCGACGCCACAGCAGGTCATGAACTACTCTCGTTTTTGGATGCATACTCTGGATACAACCAGATTAGCATGCACCCCCCGGATCAGGAGAAGACATCATTCATCACCCCGAAAGGAACCTACTGTTATAGGGTCATGCCTTTCGGACTGAAGAATGCGGGCACCACCTATCAACGTCTAGTGAACAAGATGTTCCACTCTCAAATCGGGCGGACCATGGAGGTTTACGTAGACGACATGCTGGTGAAGAGCCTCGCCGCAGCCGACCATATCGCCCATCTGCAAGAGACCTTTGACACTCTCAGGCTCTTTCGCATGAAATTGAATCCTGAGAAGTGTGCCTTTGGTGTAGGATCCGGAAAGTTCTTAGGTTTTATGGTCGACCAGAGGGGGATCGAGGCGAACCCAGATAAAATCAAGGCCATAATAGATATGAAGTCACCCTCTTCCACAAAGGAGTTGCAGCGCCTCAATGGAAGGATTGCGGCACTTAGCAGATTTGTTTCCAAATCTGCAGACAAGTGCTTACCCTTCTTCAAGATCCTCCGCAAAACATTCCAATGGGGGCCCGAGGCTGAAGAAGCATTCCAGAAGCTCAAAGTTTACCTGACCGCTCCCCCTCTCCTCTCGCATGCTACACCGGGCGAAGTGCTGTACCTGTATCTTTCGGCTTCACCTTCAGCCGTGAGCTCTGTTCTCATAAAGAATCAGGATGGAGCGCAAAAGCCTATCTACTATGTGAGCAGAGCCTACCGAGGGGCAGAGTCCAAATACCCAGAGCTCGAAAAACTGGCCCTCGCCCTGATCTCCACTGCAAGGCGTTTACGACACTATTTTCAGGGCCACACCGTGGTGGTAGTAACAGATCAACCTTTGAAAAGAGTTTTGGGGAAACCTGATGTAGCTGGAAGACTTGTGAAGTGGGCGGTAGAGCTGGGGGAGTTTGATGTTAAATATCAATCAAGGTCTGCCATCAAAGCACAGGCTCTAGCTGACTTCGTAGCCGAATTCACTTATGATGAAAACCAAGTAGATGGAACAGCGGTGCTCACCTCCTTGCTAGCACCACAGGACCCTCAAACCCTGGGCGTCCAGCTTCCCTCCGGCGCCCAACATCTGCTCCAAGCCCCGGGCGCCCCACTCCCTCCTCAAACTCTGGGCGCCCAGCTTCCCTCGGGCGCCCAGCCTCTTCTCCAAGCCCCGGGCGCCCCACTCCCTCCTCAAACTCTGGGCGCCCAGCTTCCCTCGGGCGCCCAGCCTCTTCTCCAAGCCCCGGGCGCCCCACTCCCTCCTCAAACTCTGGGCAGCCCAGCTTCCCTCGGGCGCCCAGCCTCTTCTCCAAGCCCCGGGCGCCCCACTCCCTCCTCAAACCCTGGGCGCCCAGCTTCCCTCGGGCGCCCAGCCTCTTCTCCAAAGCGCCCAGGTACCTCCCCAGAGGTCGATTGCCCCGCCTTTACCGGTCTGGAAATTATATGTTGATGGTTCGGCAACCACAGACGGAGGCGGAGCTGGCTTCATCCTGATCAGCCCTGATGGTACACCCATCAAGTATGCAGTGAAGCTCCACTTCATTGCATCAAATAATGAGGCCGAGTATGAGGCACTCTTATCAGGACTGAGGTTGGCGATCGAAATGGACGCCAAATCAGTTCTTGCTCACAGTGATTCACAATTGGTGGTGAATCAAATAAATGGCGAATTCGAGGCAAAGGAGGAAAGGATGCAAGACTACCTCAATATGGTCAAAGGATTGGTCAAAAGTTTTCAATGCTTTCAGATCTGCCATATTCCTCGAGGACAAAATGTTGCAGCAGACGCACTGGCTAGGCTCGCCTCGTCATTGGAGGCCTCATCCACAGAACCTACACTCATCGGGCATCAGTTGGAGAGGAGCAAGTTAGATGTAGTGGTTGGAAACATCAACTGTGCATCAGAGGGCAGCGAGCCAAATTGGATGACACCAATAAAGGCTTTCCTCCAAGAGGGCACCGAACCAGAGGACCACCTTGAAGCGAAGAGACTCAGAATGAGGGCTTCCAGATACACCCTTCTGCAAAATATCCTTTACAAGAAGGTTATTGCCTACCACTGCTGCGTTGCCTCTCCCCTGAGGATGCTGATTACTGCTCTTCGTGAAATCCACGAAGGAATATGTGGGAACCATTCTGGAGGACGCTCCCTCGCCCACAAAGCACTAAGGCAGGGATTCTTCTGGCCAACCATGGCGAAGGACGCCAAAGAATTTGCTCAAAAGTGCGACAAGTGCCAGCGCTTCGCCACTGTAACCAGGCAGCCACCAGAAGAGTTGACTTCCATTTTGAGCCCGTGGCCTTTCTCCAAATGGGGCTATAGATATTCTGGGCCCCCTTCCTTTGAGCAAAGGCCAATGCAAGTTTGTAGTCATTGCCATTGACTACTTCACAAAATGGGCGGAGGCAGAACCCTTGGCCAAGATCACAGACTTCAATGTAAAAAACTTTGTTTGGAAAAACATAGTCTGTCGCTTTGGGATACCTAGCGCCATCGTCAGTGATAATGGCAAGCAGTTTGACAACAAACTCTTCAACACTTTCTGCACCGACCTCCAGATTAAGCAGCCCCACTCCAGTCCAGCGCACCCACAAGCAAATGGGCAAGCAGAAGTCATGGTCCGAACAGTTCTTCGCAACCTAAAAGACCAGGCTCGAAAGGGCGAAGGGTCTTAGGGTTGACGAGCTACCAGGGGTATTATGGGCATACAGAACTACGCCGAGAACCCCTACTGGCGAGACTCCTTTCTCGCTAGCTTTTGGGACCGAGGCAGTCATCCCTGTCGAAATTGGCGTACACTCCCTCAGGGTCCATCTCCAAGACACAATTAACAACGAGGAAGGACTCCGCATCAACCTCGACTTGGTAGAGGAGGCAAGGGAGATGGCCACGGTCCGCAATGCAGAATACAAGCGGCGCATGGCAAAATACTACAACTCGAGGGTGAAGCCTCGTTCCTTTCAGCCAGGAGACCTAGTCCTGAAAAAGGTGATCCTCGCCACTAAAGACTCTCGCGAAGGAAAGCTAGGGCCAAATTGGGAAGGACCATATCTCGTGACAGAAGTAGTAAGGCCAGGCACATACAGAATCCAAAATTCTGATGGTAAGGCCCTGCTCCATCCGTGGAATGCGGAACATCTGAAGAGGTATTACCAGTGACAAGTGGGCCAATGTACAAAAAGCATGAAAATTGTTTATTTCCCATTTCATTGTTCAAAGTAGACTATAAATGAAATAAACATGTTATTATAGAAATGTGCTCCTTTCAATAGGCTATAAATTGCCAAACAAAAAGAAAAATACATATGAGCCTAGTCACTCTCATTATTCCCCTCATCCTCGCCATCATCCTCATAATCACCTGAGCTCCCGCTGCTGCCGTCAGGCTCGTCGGCAGGCGCCTCATCAGGCGCCTCACTCGCCTTAAAGCGCGAGAAGTCGATATCGGGAAATGCTGCGGTGATCTTTCTCCGGAGTTCGTCATAACCAGCAATAAATCCATCGGCGACGCTGTTCTCAGCATCAGCCAGGCCGTCCTCCAGGTCATTTTCAGCCTGGATAGCTCTCTCCTCTGCCGCCCTCAGCTCTACCTTCAAAGCAGCCTCTCTGAGCTCTGCCCCCTTTCGGGCCTCCACGAGCTCAGCCTCTCTGAGTGAAGCCCTCTCGCGGTCCTTCACAAACTCAGCCTCCCTGAGGGAAGCCCTCTCGCGGGCCTTCACAACCTCAGCCTCACTGAGCGAAGCCCTCTCACGGGCCTTCCGTAGCTCGGTCTCACTGAGCAAAGCACCCTCGCGCGTCGCCACTAGCTCAGCCTCAGCCTTGGTCGCCCTCATGTGAGCCGTTGAGAGCTCAATCTCAAGCCTGGTTGCTCTCTCCCGAGCTGCTAGAAGATCAGCATCATAAGTCTTCCTGGCGGCTTCTAGTTCAGCAATTTTTCCTTGACTTGCAGAGAGATCCCTATGAATACCTGCATTCTCCTGTTTCAGCTTACTGAACAACTCAGCCTTCGAAAATAAACATATGGATGATGCAGACATCTGGAGCAAGAAGAAATCAAGAGAAATGAGAATGCATATACAAAAGGAAAACCTGAAGAAAATTCAGACAACCTTTTACCTGAGATAAACCTTCTAGATAAGCATCTATCATCCCCTCTGTGCTAAGGGCGCTGACCCGAGTAATCACGTCACGAGCTGGGAATCTCCAAAACTTCTCTCGAGGAGTCAGCGGCTTGGGACCAGACGGAGGGGCAGGAGGTACAGATGTGGCGGCAGAAACCAGAGAAGTTATAGGTTGATGAGGCACAGCCGCGGGGGCCACTACATGGGTAGTGACAGGAGAACTCGTCTGCGGCCCCACTAGATGAGTGGTTATAGGAAGATCACCAACCATCACACGAGGAGAATCCCTTCTCGGGGCAATACCTACCCTCGATATCTTGGCAAGATGGGTGTTAGCACTTGCACGACGATCTTCAATTGCCTCCTTGGCCTCGACCAACTCCCTATTGACCACCACTGCGGAAGCAAAATGAATGGTTAGAGACAGAATATCAGGAAAAGATACGCCTAAGCCATTGAAAGCTCCTTACATTTTCTCTTAGTTGATGCCCGGGAAGGCTCACCCGTCCTACGAGGAGAAGGGTCAACAGAGGGCCCACGATTGCTGTCACTCTCTTTAGAAAAGAGAATACCCAAATCTTTATCCGGATGATCTCTTACAGCCTGCAGTTTCCGTTTTATATCCGCGGAGAGCACAGGTGACTCTATATAAAAAAAAAGAGAAGGAACAAATAAAATGATGAGCATATGTATGCAAATGAATAATGAGGAGATGATAATGAGTGGCGTACCACGTCTTTTGGCGTCGGTCCACTGTTTGGGCACCAGAGCCCTGTCTGCCTCTGAGGCCCACTCGCCACCAACAAAGAAGAAACGAAATTTCCAGCTGTGACAGTTAGAGCGCAATCCCGTGAGCAGTCTGCCGCCCTTGGGGGTGAAATAATACCATCCCCTGTTAGGAGCCGGAGATTCGAATAAACTATAGGCAGCATGGAGCTCCATGGGAGATGCCTCCTCGTTATGTGTTCTCCTCCAAAGCTCGAGAAAACCCAGCATGATTCTCCATCCATTGGGTACTAATCTCCCCGGAGTCAGGGAGAAGTAATGAAGAATTCGACAGACGGAGGGGGGCATAGGGAATCTCAGCCCAGCTTCAAGCATATCCTCGTAAATAACAATGTCACCCGATGCGTCATCACAAGCTGGCTCATCAATTTCGGCCCGGCGACAAATCACGGTGGAAGGAATATGATAAAAAGTGATGATCCTGGAAATATCATCATTGCTGACTGTGGTACAAATGGTACTCACCTTGGGTCTGTCATCATCGCTTACCATTTTTCCTTTAGAACGCGGACGCAACTTGCCCAACGTGTCTGAAGAAGGACTGCCCTCGGCATGTGCCCCCTACTATTGTTTCTTCCCTGGCCGAGATGCCGAAGGACTGGGCGCCACCTGAGGCGCCAGCTGCTGCGAAACCGCCTGAGCCTCGAATACCTGCAAAACCACATGCGCCCCCTGCGGCGCTAAAGCAATCCTTTCCTACCCCGATGCCAAAGGATTGGGCGCCCAGCGCTGCTGCTTCTTTTTCCCCTGCATCGCTGGCAGCTGTGGCGCCGTCCCCGAGCTGGGCGCCCCTTGCAGCGCCCAGCGCCGCCGCGCTGCCTTTGCTTCAATCCCGGACTGGGCACCCCCTGCGGCGCCCAGTGTGCTGCCGCGACGCCCACGGGCTGGGCGCCTCCCCTGCGGCGCCCGGCGCCCCTGCTCCCGCTGCCGCGACCCGCCAGCGTCCCTGCGCCCGCTGCCGCGGCGCCCGGCGCCCCTGCTCCCGCTGCCGGACGCCCGCCAGCGTCCCTGCGCCCGCTGCCGCGACGCCCGGCGCCCCTGCGCCCGCTGCCGCGGCGCCTGGCGCCCCTGCTCCCGCTGCCGCGGCGCCCGGCGCCCCTGCGTCCGCTGTCGCGGTGCCCGGCGCCCCTGCTCCGCTGCCGCGACGCCCGCCAGCGTCCCTGCGCCCGCTGCCGCGACGCCGGCGCCCCTGCTCCAGCTGCCGCGACGCCCGCCAGCGTCCCTGCGCCCGCTGCCGCGACGCCCGGCGCCCTGCGCCCGCTGCCGCGACGCCCAGCATCTCCGCCTCGCCCGCGACGCCCAGCAGTGCCTCCACCTCGCCCATTGCGCCTAGGCCGGAGGCGCGCGATGCAGCGCCGCCTGCAGCGCGGACTAGGCTGGATCCACTCGCGCCGTCGCTCTTTTGCTGCCTGTCTCCATCTTTTCTCTCCCAATGGTTTTTCTGCAGAGGCTAGTTTCTTTCTTTTGAAGAAATACTGCTCTAGGGTTTATTTTATAGCTTGAGTTTTCAAAGAAGAGTAGCCCAAGCCGGGAGGACTCTCCGAGATACATATCTAAAGGAACTAACAGACAGACAGAGTTACAACCAAGAAAAAGAAAGATTTTTCAGGAAGAAGAGAGTTGGATGCACAGAAAGCCCCACTTTCAAATAATTATTGAACGCGGGACTTTGAGGGGCAAATGATGGGTCAGGCCCAATCCGGATTACGGTAAAGAGTCAGGTCCAGACAACCCGGTCCGTCCAAGGTCATGGGTCAGGCCAGTTTACCTCAGTTGATATTCGAAACTCGTTGAAGGAAGCCTCGTCACGTCAAGGCCTCCGAGTCATCACGACGAAGTCCTCCCCTTACCTGCTCTTACCAAATCTCGCGAAGAAACTCTCACCTGCCCTCCACCTTGCTCGTTCCTCGAGGACACGTCTGAGGCTCCAGGCCCTCCGCCTTGCTCGTTCCTCGAGGACACGTCTGAGGCTCCAGGCTCCAGAGAGATGTTGCTTTATTTTTGAATCCCATCTGTTGGGGAAGTGTTATAAATTCAGGGTCTCCTCATCACTTGATGGGCAATGATTAAAATCTTACTCACCTCTCTCTCGCTTGTAATCCACCTTATCAATCAAAGATCACCATATTCAAAGTGGACGTAGGTCATACAGACCGAACCACTATAAATTCCCTCTCTCTCTCTCATTTATTTACTACATTCTCACCTAGCATTTATTACTTGACCGGTGGTGTCCAAAACCTATTTTTGGCATCATCACTTTCCACTTATTTGGGCTTTCTTTCCCACAGTGTGGGTTCCTCTAACCACTTGTGGGCTTGGGTCCTAGTCCCCCGGGTTGGGGTAAAAAAAAAAAAAACCCTTATTATACATAGTCACATGCCATTCTCGACCTTGTTCATATTTATGAAGAACAATATCTGTAATATATTTAGCATTCTAATAACCATGTACATGACGGTTTAGCAGTATAAAAGTATGCCTAAATTATGCTAAATAGTAAAATAGTATTACATCTTATTATAATGTCCAGGTCTAAGGCTGGTCCTCACTGGGTCTGGGCCTAAGTGGGTTCAATCATCATATAATTAGTACCGTGAGATCTCATTTTGATTCATCTAGTTGTCTGACTTGAATGAGTTGAACAGCTCAATGGGTTTCTAGTTTTCTTTTCGTTTCTTTTCCTTTTTCTTACCCCAGCTTTTTAGTTGGGAACCTGGAATTCAAGAGAGCCTACATACGTGGAAAGAGTGGCATATCGCTAGCTAGGTGAGGTCCTTGATTACTAATTGACTGAGAAATTCCTAGTTCCCCATTGGGAAGTCAAATAAATCTTATTGAGTGACTCAACCATCATCACTTTTTGAGTGTAATTGAGTTTATGTGTTATTAAATAATAGTCTCACCCTTTCCCAATCCTCTCTGGGGGAGGAATTTTTTTGTCGGTATGCAGATTTACCATATAAAAATGGTTTGGGGACTTCTATTGGATTTGGAAGGCCAAACATAAGACCACAACAATATTGTGACGAAAGGATTTCAAACATAGGATACTTGTCAATGTAATAAAATAACATGCTTCGATATCGCAAAATTGAAAAAACTATCTTAGGAAGGTTTACATCCCAACCAGGATTAGTTGCCTTGTGAATGGGAATCTGATAATAGAAAATTATTCTTTATACGTCCTATCGATTATGGTTTGATGTGATACATTAATGTAATTGTGGCATAAATGTACAAGTGCAAGAACCCTTCACCTACTCATGAACTAATTAAAACAAGTTTTTGTTTCCTTTTCATTTTCTTTTGGTGCCATCTATATGGTCACTGCCCTTGAAGGAGTCCATTTGGAATGAGAATCTGGGAGAGAAAACACACAGGGTGGTCTTTTTGTTTTTTTTTTTTTTTTTTAAGTTAATTTGAAGTTCGATATAAGAATAGAAGAAAACGAATATAATTACCAAAAAAAATTTACGCGAGAAATCTACTTTCATAGGAGCCAAAATGAAAAACTATATCAAAGATGAGAAAATTAATGGTGAATTCCATACATTTATCATTAATCTTCACTTTCTACGTCTTAGATAAATGAAATGTTAGTGACGTTTGAAAATGCAAACTTTCATTCACACTGATGCAAATTGAGTTGAGACACTTGCTCTGACCCCATTCACCAATTTTGTGAGGAATCAATATTGACTCAGATCTTTTCAGGAAAGATTCTCATTTGTATTTGGGAACAAATATATATCTTGGTATTATTGGAAATTGTCTAGAATCGTTGTGATTATTTACATGAAAGATTTAGATAGACTTCTAGAAATGGCACACGTAGAATGAAAGAGTTGGTTGTGGAGACGGGTTGAGTTAAAGGAGTGGAGAGGAATGACATCTTTTAAGAGAGTTTGCTTAAGAGATTCTTCTTGACATCTTATTGTATTTTCTTATTTTGTCTCTAGTTATTATTCGTTCGCTCTGTCTTGATATAGTGAAGATGGGTCAATTTCCCCTGCTGAGCATTTGTTTAGTGCAAAAAGTAGTTGTAAATATATATATATTTTTTTTTTTTTTTTTTTTTTGTAGAAAGTAGTTGTAAATGTTGGAGTTAAAGTAGGAATGTGATATGACTTTTTTTATTTTATTATTTATTTAGGTGAAAAAAGTGGAGTGAATAAAGTAAATTTAAGACGAGACCCCCTTACCTTTACTCATCCACAACCTCTTTCTTTAAACCATAAAAAGTGTGAATAAGTGTGGTACACTAAACTTTATGACAAAACATATTTGTTAATCTACACTCACTCTCTCACTTATACTTTACCTCATACCATATAAATAAGGGTTTTATCACTCCTCCACTTTTACTTTAAAGGAAAATATTAACCTACGATCAAACTGCATATAACCTACGATCAAACTGCATATAACTTATAAGCAGTCCAGTTTGTGGACCCCACTTAGATTTAGGAAGGTCTCCTTATGAACAAAAGGGATAAGAAAAAAAAAAGTCAACGCACTAGATTATCCTAGTCCTTGATTTAATGGCCTTAAAGTTAAATGGTATTTTATATATATTTTTTCTTTAGATTCAATCCAACTATAAATGAAGGTTCAGTGAGTATAAAATTGGGCATGATGCTAGATAATGGGATGAGAAGACTATCAAAGGAGCTGCATTTATGAAAGGTGGGACCTAGTGGGCCCCATGATGCTAGATTGCAATTGCAGTTGCTCGTAGAAGAATATTTTCCTATTGATGCAAATGTTTTTCTATGAGAAAAGGCATAAAAGGGAACATAATTTTCTGTATTTACATAGAAAAGCCCTTTCTATAAGGATATGAAAGGCAGCCTTTTCTATAGAAAGGTGGAAGCCCTGGACATTCTCCATGGACACTACACGAACATATCATTAATGTCGGGGGATCAAATTGCTTAGGCCATAGGAATTGAAAACTCTAAAGATATTACCCTCTGTGTTTGAATATAGCATTAGCAGCACACTGCATGTGCACCCCAGCTCTATGCGGCCCACCCACGTGCGATCACTCTGATCAATGCAGCTCCTTTGACATTTTTATCATCCTATGATCTGGCATCGTGATCAGTTTTTACATTCATTGAACCTATGGGTTGAATTTTGAAAAAACTTACAATTAAGACACCACCAAACTTTATACTATTAAATCTGTCTCTAAGTATTGTCAAGAATAAGGTGGAGCTTTCAATTTGGTGGGACTTGGGCCGTTTTTTTTCTCTTCAAATTATCCATAAGAAGACCTTTCAATAAGTTCTCCTCTCATTTATACACGCAGCAAGGTGGCCCCACAAGTTGTACTGTATATTAGCAATATTGGCTGGAGAACATTATATTGGACTATTATATCTTTAATGGAACAAGAGGTATTTTCCGTATACAGCCACTGTTAATTATGAATAATTCCCTCCTTTTTACGATGAAAGTTGAAAAAGTTTCTTACATATTTTTTATGCTATTAATTTTTTTTTAATGTATCGCAAAACTTTAATTATCGACTTTACTATTCCCCAGCATTTAATAAGGTAACGACCTAAATCCCTTTCTCTTGCTGAAGCTATTCATTAAATACTGTTTTCTCTTTGATATGGGAACTTCTCCAGGTCACATCAACTCTTCCTTTGCAGATTCTCTGTGCACGTGAATATTTATTCAAACGAAGGCAAATGTCGCAATGTACTAATGACAAGTCCTAGAATATTTATAAGTGGTTGTAAAGTGAATGAGATTTTATATGGTGAAATATGATAGGAAAGTTTAGTTTGATAAATGATGTAGTTCAGCCAGTTGTATTACACTCCTACGGTACTACCAAAGTTGTAGAGCCCACTTCGATACATGATGGGAAGTTGGATGGAAGCATAATTAGAAAAAAAAAAAAAGGACTACCCTCTAAATTTCAATCTGATGGGGTACTGATCTACCAGTAGAATAAAGACATGCAAACTGAGTGCTTGGAATGATCTGATTGTTTTTTTAAGTATTCGATGAAACCCATATAAAATATGATGATGATATTCAACGACACTTGCATAAATAATTCTGAGATGGCTTGGCTCATGCTTTTTTTTTTTTATGGGATGAGGAGACACTGCTGTTATTTTACTTGCAAATAAGATCACATAGATTCACCTCACAGCGACAATTTTTTACCCTATGGTCCCTACCCATACCAACTCAATTGAACTTTACTTGAGTAAATTAGGGTTCGGGTTGACCCAATTTACATTTGGGTTTGATTTTGGTTTACAACTTGATAAACAGATGGGTTAAGCTTGCATCGAGCATATGCAAGTTAGCTGTAGTGGTTTAGCCAACCTAATCTAACTTATTGCCACCGCAAGATATTGTTGAAATAATTGCCAAGTGGCGGCTTATCAAGGGGATCCGAATCCCTCACGCAAGGGGGCGAATGAGGGGGCGGGGAAAGAGAAGGTGCAGCGCCCCCTCATTTGCCCCCTCATGTGGCAACCCCTGATTCGTCCAAACAGCCGACCCCTCATTCGCCCCCTCACATGGCAGTCCTGATTCGTCCAAACTAGGGATCCGGTGGCCTAAATGCCTTGTGGCCGGTAGCTGTAAGATTTGTGAATAATCTTTATTTTAAAAAAAAATATACAAAGAAAGAAAGAAAGAACGAAAAAAAAACTGTTGTATGACCTTGAAGGGGATCTGTTCTATATACAGGGGCGGTGCTACTGGGTTCTCAGGATATGAAATAATATTAATTTTTTTATCCCACTCAATTTAAAAGTTTGGCCCCACTGTAGCACTTGGTTAATTTTGAAAAAAAAAATCCATCTTTAGATGATAAGTGTGTTACAATCAATACCCCTAAATAAGTTATTCCCACAAATAAAACCTTAATTACTCCTGGCCTTTATCTCAGCCATTCAACCCTTGGAAAGAAAAAAAGAAGAAGCAGCAGAAAATGAAGAAGATTCCTATTGCTGAGCCATAAAAAAAAAAAAAAAAGAAGAAGTCTTGCCCGGGCTGAAGAAGCAGGTGCGTCGTCTGCAGCGTCTCCCTCTCCAGTCTCCATTCTCTCTCGGTCTCTCCCTAGTCCCTTCTCTCTCGTTTCTCTCGTGTTGATAATGAAGCTATTATGCAACGATTTCAACACATGAAAACCCGTTAAGGGCAGCTGTAGGAGTTTATGTATTTGAATTTTCTTTTTCGATTAAGAACTATTAGTAATAATGTATTAAGATTTCTATTTATTTTTGTTTGAAAATTTAATATTATCTTTGTCAAATTCTCGAAAATAGATTATTTGATAATTTTATATTATGTTTGTCGAATTATCGAAAGTAGATGACAGATGTTAATAAAGGAGAAAATAAATTTATTCAATTTACGAAAAATATGTCTTTTGTTGACCACACAGGCTCGAATTCCTGGAGCCGCCCTATTTATATAGGCTCGTATTTCTGTAACTCTTGTATGACATGGATTTCGTTCCCACAACTTAAAATTATTTCACATTACCACCTTTGTGCTACTACAACTTCGTGTAAAAAGATCAACTAAAGTAATTAACATAACTTAAATACAGGTTGGGATCATTGGGGCGTGTCAAGCACACCAAGAAGCCAAACCCATTCCCAATCCCATCAATTCACCAACAAACTCGCCCCTAAGAGGGATAGGTTGGGGCAGGTTCCTATTTAAACTTGACTCATTGCCATTAGGTTGAAAACGGGTATCCGATTCTCCGATTACCTGGAAGTTTCGAGCCATAAAAAATCAGGTTTTGAACCTATTTCAGGTTCCGAATCATAAAACGGGCATAGGTCCGGAATCCAAATTAGGTTCCGATTGATAAACGGGTCCGGTTCTTGGTCCATATAGGTTCCGACCCGTGGACTTGAGACCCGACGTATGAGTCTTTAATATTGCAAACTGTACCTTAAAATCAACTTTTTCTTAAATATTTTAATGTATAATATTGGAGGTAGTAGTTTTGATGCAGTATTATAAATTGAATGATATGCTTAATTTAAGAAGAAATTAATAAATGAAGAGAAATTAGAAAAAAATCTTAAAACTAGATTTTAGTCCTCTAGGTAGACACAGTTCCGAAACCGGATTCCGATTTTTCTATTGGAATCGGGTCTGAAACCAACAAAATAGGTTATGAGTCAAAACCGAAACCGTTATTTAAAAATGGGTCCGAATCCAAATCCAATATGAATTCAACCTGGAACCATTTCGTTTGTAACCATAATTGCCATCCTTATTTATCCCATGTTCAAGTGAGACGGTTGTTATCGCTGAAGATATTTGCGGCACATGCAATATGTGCACGACCTTCTCATCGAATAATTTACGGGCATTTGGTGAAAGGTCCCTCAACAGTACGTTTTATAGCCTGTGGTACAGGTCATTTTCTCATAAAGGCAGCGGTCCCCTATTAACATTTAATGAGTCAAAAGATAAAAATGCGCTCTCTTTATCTACTCTATACGTCACCAAACATGCATTGCTTTAAAATATTCCGTCATACACTCCGAAATCTAAGCAAAATAAAGATTCTGAAATCAAAGATGAAGGAAACTACAGAAAGAAGCAAAATCAACTCATCAGCGACCCCAAGCAACCGAATCATCTTGACTTAAACTTAATTGATTTTGACATAAGTTTATCTAAGTTTTGGTTTGAATTTATCTGAGCTTGATATGAAATTATTTGACTTTGATATGTATTTATTTAAGCTTTATATAAAGTTATCTTAGTCTATGATCAGTTAAATATGACTTTAAATGAATTTATTTGTATCTTACATGATTTCTCTAGGTTTGATTTCAATTTAACTTCATTTATTATTAATTAAACAAGGTCTCAAATGAATTCATATGACTTTGAAACGATTTTCTCTGAGTTTTTACTAAGTTTATCTGAGTTTCTTATGAAATAATGAGTTTGGTATGAAATTAACTGGATTTCACATGATTTTATTTGACTTTAAAATGTATTCAACTTGATTTTAAATGAGTTTTTTTGAATTTTCTGTGAATTAATCTAAATTCTATATGTGTTATCTGACTTTTGCATAATGTTATTTGACTTTGGCATGATGTTATCTGTGTTTGGTATGAATTTATCTATGTTTGATATGAATTTATTTGCGTTTGCTTTGAATTAATCTGAGTTTGATACGAATTAAGTGAATTTATCTGAGTTTGCTATGAATTTATCTAACATTGGTGTATGTGTTATCTGACTTTGGCATAATATTATTTGACTTTGGGATGATGTTATATGTGTTTGGTATTATGAATTTATCTAAGTTTGATAAGAATTTATTGGTGTTTGCTTTGAATTAATCTGAGTTTGATATGAATTAAGTGAATTTATCTGAGTTTGCTGTGAATTTATCAAACTTTGATGTATGTGCTATCTGAGTTTTGTATGTATTATCTAACTTTGGTATAATGTTATTTGACTTTAGCATGATGTTATCTGTGTTTGGTATGAATTTATCTAAGTTTGATATGAATTTATTTGTGTTTGCTTTGAATTAATCTGAGTTTGATACGAATTAAGTGAATTTATCTGAGTTTGCTGTGAATTTATCTAACTTTGATATGAACTTATTTGACTTTGGCATAAGTTTTTTTAAGTTTGTGTGAATTTATCTAAGTTTTGTATGTGTTATCTGACTTTGGCATGATGTTATATGTGTTTGGTACGAATTTATCTAAGTTTGATATGAATTTATTTATGTTTGCTTTGAATTAATCTGAGTTTGATACGAATTAAGTGAATTTATCTGAGTTTGCTGTAAATTTATCTAACTTTAATGTGAACTTATTTGACTTTGGCATGAGTTTTTTTTTAGTTTTTAAATGATTTTTTTTAGTTTGCTTTGAATTTATCTAAGTTTTGTATGTGTTATCTGATTTTGGCATGATGTTATCTGTGTTTGGTACAAATTTATCTAAGTTTGATATGAATTTATTTGTGTTTGCTTTGAATTTATATGAGTTTGATACGAATTAAGTGAATTTATCTGAGTTTCCTGCGAATTTATCTAACTTTGATATGAACTTATTTGACTTTGGCATGAGTTTGTTTGAGTTTATATGAATTTATCTGTGCTTGAAATCACAACCAATTTGAAAACAAGTTATGTCACTTTGATATAAGATTATCTAACTAGATTTGGTTTGGTTTGACTAGATTTAGTCTGAATTTATCTATAGCTTTGATAAAAATTTAACTGAATCTAGCAACCTGTCCCATGTGACTTATGGGATCAGTTGTTCAAGTAATCTCTTACGTTTTCTTCTTTAACTCTTCATTTCTATTGAAACAATGTCTTCCATCAAGGTGCTCTTCCAATGTCGAGAAAGAAAGACTTTCCTCAAGGTTGTTCTAGGACTAGCTATGAAGATTATGAAGTAGTTCACTTGCCATGCTCCAAGACCCAACCCGTTACAGATGGTAAGGACCTTGTAAAAATAATCTAGGAAAGACAGTGATGTCACATGCTTAGGGACCACACACCCATTTAAATGGTTAGAAGGGCAAATGAGTCATAAAAAATCCGATGTCACATGCTTAGGGACCACACATCCATTTAAATTGTTAGAATGACAAATGAGTAATAAAAAATTTGATGTCACATGCTTAGAGACCACCGCCTGAATTAATTCCATGTGCCGGGGACTTTAGGTCTTAAACATTAATGCTCTGTCCTAGAGACTTTATAGCCCAATAATGAGGGATCTCTCCCTAATTTACCCAATAATTTATCATATACTTTTTAATTGGGTTAAAGTGGAGCATAGTGAGGATTAGTTTTGATTATTCTTCACTTTGATTTATATTAAATTAGATTATGATTCCTTGTAATTTTATTTTATTTCTCTTGTTAAAACTTCAAAATTCTCATTAAACAACAAAAAAAGAACGTTTAGATGCAAGAAACATGCAGACTTAAAATAGTAAAAAATAGAAATTACATAAAAACCACTTGACCATCCCTAAATAACTTTTTAAGACCTTTCACAAAGACTCAAACTCAAACGGACTAAACAATAAAAGACGCAAACGACAACTTACTATAAATAGTAAGTTTGGCACAAAAACTGCATTTTGACCTTAAAAACAGGCTAAACCTTTTAGCAGTTGTCTAGAGCATAGAGCTTGCTTATAGCTTCGAATACATGGTTATAGCCCATGTGCGGATCAAAATTATAACCATTTGAAGTCGACATTATGGATTTAACCTTTCAACTTGACTTCTTGCGATCTTCTTATTCTAGAAATTCTTAAACAACTCGTTTTACATCACTTTCTTAGTTTTCACAAGAGAACCACCTACTTCCAATCCAATCATTCTTCAAATTACAGTGATATTAATTTGATGCTGATCCAAACATTAGTCGTTACTAAGTTTTTATTATAATAACCTTATTCACGCGCACACACACACATATATATATATTATATCCTATTTAATGAGGACCAAAACTACAAGCAAGCCTATTTAGTTACCTAAAATTATATGAGAAATGAGCCTCACATGAACCTTGTTTTACACATAAATTGAGTTATTTGCATGTGGCTTATTTCGGGGGCATTTAGTAACTCCAAAAATAAGCTTTTATTTTGTGATTTAAAGCTTATTAAATGACAGGTTCTACACTGTAATTTTTAAAATTGGAGCTATTTTTTAAAATTTGGGCC
This sequence comes from Litsea cubeba, assembly GCA_012931725.1. Taxonomy (NCBI): domain Eukaryota; kingdom Viridiplantae; phylum Streptophyta; class Magnoliopsida; order Laurales; family Lauraceae; genus Litsea; species Litsea cubeba. The sequence goes on along the minus strand of CM022944.1, from coordinate 21,299,955 downwards.
CCAATTTCCACATTTCCTAAGAATGGGTGTCAATGAACTCATCAAATAAGAGTTTTATTTATAATTTTACTAAACACACTAATTATAAATTAGAGCTTTTATTTTATAACTTAATCTAATTAGAGATCTTATTAAGTAGATTAGAGTTTCCAAGATCCCAAAGGGCCCTCAGCAACTCTCTTTCAAATTCTAAACTTCTCTTAATTTATTTATTTCAAACTCATTGCCACTTCACCCGTTCCAGTTCCAGTGCCAGTGCCTCTGTAGGTAGGTTATGTATGCAGGGGACAGATCCATCTGTCGATCTTTTGTCAGTGGCCATTTCTTGTTGTGACACGAGAACATGATCACCTAAACCATCCATCCTACGTACTATCTTCACCTTTGATTAGTTCTTGCCAAAACTGGCATTGATCTGTGATAAATGGCTTCTGGATATTAAAAGCAAGCCACTGTTACTATCCAATGTTTTGAGACCTTGAGGCACCACGGCCATATGTGGTTTCAATAGAGAGCAACCGGGTTTCCCAATGCAACTGGTAATCTGAAAGTAGCATCTACTTCCCACCACTTCTGTCAAGATGGTGTGTGGTTGTTGAAATATAAATCAGGCTCTTATTCACCTCCTCCTTTTGTTGTTTTATGGGCATATGACCCATTTGTGAAACTAGATCAGATGGAGATGGAGATGGAGTGGGCATTGCTGCCATTTTTTCTTTTCCCTCAAGTAACATTTTAGACGTTTGGATGGTTGACAACACAGGAGAACTAAGTGAATGGATAGGTTTAATGTGGTTAAAAGGTGAACTAAATATAATTATAAATTTATAATCAAATGTTATGGCTATGTAATCATTAATTCAAAGGTCTCCAAGTTTAAAGGCTTATGTAGGGTAGCTCCTTTTGTGACTCAATCCAATAGTGGGTGATGGATAGGTTAAATTGGGATCAGTGCTAATTCACACTAATAGATACATGTAAAGGGATTGAAGTATATGATGAGCTCTATCTTGTAAAAGAAAGGATGCTTTGTTGGGTTTCTTGAACCATGTTCATGTGTTGGCCCATTCACTTTGGTACATGGATATTTGGCCTTTTCTGCTGACAATGCTTTTTGATTGCTTAGCATTTCTATTTGTTTGAATGGGGTATGCCCCATTGGACTTTTTCCTTCTGGCTTGGAAGGATTACTCCCCTTTCTGTAATTTATTTTCATTATAAATAAAAGGAAGTATTTACCTTGCAAAAAGAAATTGTAACTCACATTCAAAAAATCAACCCTATCAATTAGATTATCCTAATCCCTTGTCATCATCATGATCAATGGTCTTAAAAGGTATCATTTTCTATTAAAAATATATCCAAAGTTTGGAAGCAAATCAAATAAAAAAAAATCTGACTTTCACTAGACCCTGCTGGAGTCAGCCCAGCTCAATCTGAATTAGTTGGGCTGTAGAATTTAAATATCTACTCAAACTCGGATTGGTGTGCTTAAGTTCAGGTCAATCTGGGTTTAGCTGTATACCTAATACAATTCAGCCAATACACAGCTCTTCCAAGTTGCACCAGTATGTGAAAGTGGTGCTTGCAAAGTCTCACGGGTCTTGTCACGGTTTATTCTAGAAAGAGAAGAAAAAGAAAAAAAGATCCTACTAAATCCAAATCGATGAAAACTGACATCAAAAGTCGTTGGACTCAATGACAATTGACAAGGCTATAAAATTATCTTAAACTTTTTGGAACCGGATACCTGTTTGGACCGGAATTTTTCCGTTTTTTTTTTATGTGTCAAGGATTGTATTGATGTCACCATCAAAATGGATAAGACCGAATCATATCCTGCAAAAAATATATATCAGATTATCAGCCCCTCGTCCCAATTTTGAAATAGATTAATATTTTAATGCATTATAGAGTGTTTTAAGCAAGAAGCGAATCATTTAAAATGAAAAAAATGCTATATCAATATCATGTGTTTGAGATCAATACGATATGGTTTGTATTTAAAGGTTGTGGGTTCGACACTACACTATTAGAGGAGAGTTTACCCGACTTCCATCTAGGCCGAAGGGATTAAGTCCAGCCCAAAAGATAAGAAACCCTCCGATAGAAGGAAAAAAAAAAATGACTGCTAAACTAGGTTAATGAAAGGATGGGACGATCATTTTGATATCAGCTTATGTGTGTATTATCAAACAGCCCGTTGAATAGTCTGCTGCAGTTTGCTCAGTTGAGTTTCTCGAGGGCCTAGCCATCTTAGGTGGTCCCCCTCCCCATCCCCGTAAGACATTCAAGGCAAAATGAGTTTAACCAAGGGCCTTTTCATTTGGAATTTTGGATATAGGTGAAGGTGCAAGCCCATGAGGTGAGAGGTAAAGAATGTACCGTAGGAATATGATGAGACCTTGATTTTCTATGATTTCAATTCCTATTGGATATATGGTTAGATATTTATTTTTCATCTTTGAATGATTCAATTTCATTTAAGAGGATCTTTTTATTGTTTGCAGATATTGACACGGGTAAATGATTAACATACATAATTGTCATGCCTCTATCACATTTATCTATTATAGTATATTAAGCTGAAGGGTATTTTTATATTGGATTTTGACTGTCAATTACAATTTTGACTGACTGTTATCCCTCTTTATAAAATGTTTCACATTCTCTCTATAACTACCCACTCATATTCTTATCTCATCAAACCACCCACTGCTCTCCACTTTATAAGTTATAATTTTTCCTTTTTATTTTAAGTCTCTTGTTCTACGTACCCCATCTCTTATACTCCCTTTCTCCTAGTTTTTTTATTTAATTTATTTTTTCATTGATTCAACTTACTTAATGGATAGAAAGAGCTAATCCACGTAACCTTTTTGATGTACAAATATTTAATTTATAATGCATGGATATATAGTGCTAAACACAGGTGGTTGTGCTAGTGTTCATTTGAGCATATTGATGTATGAAAATGGTTGTAAATAAGCTCATTGACATGCTAAAACTTGCAAACCCTGTCAGGCAGGAAAAAATTTTATACCCACACATCAAAAGGGTGATTGTACAATTTATTGTTGGAAAACTCACGTGATTGCATGAGAATAGGCCCCATCAACTATATTTATTTCTGTGAGCCCTGTACTTATAATCCAAACAGTTCAACTTGTTTATTGAATTAATTAACCCTAAGATCTTGAATCTGAATATTGTCTTAAGTCTTCATAGATTATGAGTAATTTGTAAAAAAAGTCACAATCTATTAATCTAGTTTTTTGCATCTATGAAGGGCCCCAAGTTCATGATTTGAATCGGATAAAGATGGCTTAGAGGTAAAATTTCTTATCTTAATTCTCCATAGATTTGAGAAATTTGCGAAAGTGTCCAAGAAATGTATGTAACATTTAAAAATTAGTCATTCACACATATGAAAATAGTGATTTCCGTGTTTCGCATGTCTAGCACTTCCCTATGTAAAATTTACATGTGTGAATCTTATTTTCTTCTCACATACATAAAAGACAAACACGAACCCTAAAGGGTAGGTTATATGATGGTTCTTTTTTCGATATTCACTTTGATTCTTCACTTTTCAACAGAGAAATGCTTTAGACAAACAGAGAAATGCTCATTTGAGAGTTAACTCTCACCATCTTAGGTGAGAGACAACTTGATGGGGCCAACCCCGGGCCGGGGCTCCATTGATCACATGACTAGTGGGATGGAAAGAGCTCTATATCTTTCATGGGTCAAGCTATCAAATTTGGGTACAATCACATGCATCTTACCCTTTGATTCGTAGCTTACAAGTTTAATAACTAAAATTAAAAAAAAAAAACCCTCTGCCCAATGGTCCATTCCATTCCATTTGGATGGGAGAGTTTTGTGTGGCTCTCTTGGAAGGTCAATTAGGTGAGACATGGAGAGAGGAGATAAGCAGGGTTACACATGAATAAAGGTGATCCACAAATTACATTGACTAAAAATCTGATGTGGAGATATTAAGGCCACAAAGGCCCAACAATCAACAGTAGGAAAAGACGAAAAATCGTTCAAGGTTGTCAAACTTTATCTCAAGACAATTCATGATAAGATGGAGCATCCTATCAAATTAAAAGTGTTTGAAATTTGAATAATAACATTAAAAAAATAATAATAAATTCTTTTATTTTGGATTTTTCAAGAAAAAAGAATATGGGGTAGATTTTATTAAAAGGTTTCAAGTTGGAAGTTGTTTGAGAATTAAAAAAGGATATCAGATTTTTTTATTTTGAGTTTTCAAAAAAAAAAAAACTTATTGTTTTTTTTACAAAATTCTTTAGGAAATTTTAAAGCCTTTTGAAATAACAAAAGATCTGATATTGCGAAGTGAAGGATTCATTTTGATTTGAGAGCATGAGATATATGGTCAGCCAATTATGAATTGAAAACTAAAATTTAGAGGGTTTTTTTTTAATGACGTGGGTATCCTTGAGATCCTTGACCCAATTGCACTAATCCCTCAGGTAGATCCCACTAAACTTATACAAATACATATCAGGCAAATCTGGAACGGGTTTCAAATACAAGACATGGGGAGCAACTTAAGCCACTCTACTGACACCCACCCGGTTGGTGATTTTAAAAAATTGTTTCAAATTTGGAAAAGGACAAATACTATAAGTAACTTTTTTATTTTGGATTCTCCAAAAACTAAAAGTAGAAAAAGAAGAAGATGGGGGCTTTTTTATTTTGGATTCTCCAAAAACTAAAAGTATAAAAAGAAGAAGATGGGGGTTAGGAACTCTACTTTCTGTTGGCAGATTAGTTTAAGTCATAATAGAAACTAACCCATACTTAATTTGGATATTAATTTTAATTTATTAATTTATTTATATAAAACTACATGGCATGGGTTTTCATGTTAGTTTATATTTAACCGATATATTCTTCAATCCTGACCTTTTTAATTTTCCTTCACACCTCACTTTATAGTGAATTCATAGAAATCAGAGCACACAGACTAGCCAAACAGTCCATTGTATAAATCCACTCGGAGAGTTCATCATCTCTGAAATTGAAAAATCTCAAAATTACACTCTAACTTCGGTCCAAGTTGCATCACATCTGAAACCTTGATTAAAATTAAAACAAATGAGTGAAATCATATATTTTACATATGATCAATTTCACAGGAGCAGAAACATTGTTCTAGATTGAAATGTGACACTAATATGTAGCAAGGAGTGACTAATATTGAATGGTTAGAATTTTCAGAAGTGAGCCCCACTACTAGAATTCTATTAAACTCTCTTAGCCGCCCTTGTAGGATTATAGTATCACATTATTTGCATTGCGAACCACTAAATCCAGGGCATCTCTTATTCATCGCCTGGCCCACTGCTTTAAATTGTTTGTGACCGAGCCTATTTGGTGAACCATGCAACAAATTATTGAGACTTTCTTAAAATACTCCTTGTCTTTTCTGTCATCCTATTGAATGAGGCCTTGACGTATTTGAGCTTTGGTTGTCACTCCTCCGCCCCGCCCTCGCGTGGTGCCCTCGATTGGTCTAAATAGGGGATCCGTTTTCAAATAATTTTTTTTTATGTGTTAAGGATTGTATTAATGTCACCAGCAATGGATAAGACCAAATCATATCCTTCAAAAAAACATATATCAGCCCCTCGTCCCAATTTTGAAATGGATTAATATTTTAATACATTATAGAGTGTTTTAAGTAAGAAGATAATCATTTAAAATGAGAAAATGTTATATCAATATCATGTGTTTGAGATCAATACGATATATTTATATCCGGAGGTTATGGGTTCGAAACTGCACTACCACAGGAGAATTTACATGGCTTCCTTCTAGACTGGAAGATCTCAAACGATTGAAAACCCTCCCATAGAAGAAAAAAAAGAGATCAAAATGATATGACTGCTAAAATAGGTTGATGAAAGGATATATGGGACAATCATTTCGATATCAGCTTATGTGTGTGTTCTCAAACCGCCCGTTGAAGATGGGACAATCATTTCAATATCAGCTTATGTGTGTGTTCTCAAACCGCCCGTTGAATAGTATGCTGCAGTTTGCTCAGTTGAGTTTCTCGAGGGCCTAGCCATCTTAGGTGGTCCCCCTCCCCATCCCCCTAAGACATTCAAGGCAAAATGAGTTTAACCAAGGGCCTTTCCATTTGGAATTTTGGATACAGGTGAAGGTGCAAGGCCATGACGTGAGAGGTAAAGAATGTACTGTAGAAATATGATGAGACCTTGATTTTCTATGATTTCAATTACTATTAGATATGTGGTTAGATATTCATTTTTCATCTTTCAATGATTCAATTTCGTTTAAGTGGATCTTTTGTTGTTTGCATATATTGACACATGTAAATGATTAACATACATAATGATTATGCCTCTATCACATTTATTTATTATAGTATATTAAGCTGAAGGTTTTTTTTCTATTGGATTTTTACCGTCAATTATAATTTTGACTGACTGTTATCCCTCTTTATAAAATGTTTCACATTATCTCTCCATAACTACCCACTCATATTCTTATCTCATCAAACCACCCACTCCTCTACACTTTATAAGTTATACTTCTTCCCTTTTATTTTAAGTCTCTTGTTCCACCTCGTCTCTTATACTCCCTTTCTCCTTTTTTTTTATTTTTTATTTTCATTGATTCAACTTACTTAATGGATAGAAAGAGCTAATCCACGTAACCTTTTTAATGTACAAATATTTAATTTATAATGCATGGATATATCATGCTAAACACGGGTGGTTGTTCTAGTGTTCATTTGAGCATATTGATGTGTGAAAATGGTTTGTAAATAAGCTCATTGACATGCTAAAACTTGCAAACCCTATTAGGCAGGAAAATATTTTATACCCACACATCAAAAGGGTGATTGTATAGTTTATTGTTGGAAAACTCACATGATAGCATGAGAATAGGCCCCATCAACTACATTTATTTCTATGAACCCTGTACTTATAATTCAAACTGTTCAACTTATTTATTGAATTAATAAATCCTAAGATCTTGAATTTGAATATTGTCTTAAGTCTTCATAGATTATGAGTAATTTATAAAAAAAAATCACAATCTATTAATCTAGTTTTCTGCATCTATGTGGGGCCCCAAGTTCATGATTTGAATCGCTCATCTTTTTTATATGGCTAAAGATGGCTTAGAGGTAAAATTTCTTATCTTAATTCTCCATAGATTTGAGAAATTTGCGAAAGTGTCCAAGAAATGTATGTAACATTTAAAAATTAGTCATTCACACGTATGGAAATAGTGATTTCCACAGACATGAAAATGTGTTTCGCATGTCTAGCACTTCCCTATGTAAAATTTACATGTGTGAATTTTATTTTCTTCTCACATACATAGAAGACAAACACGCCCGTTTGTTAATTTCACCTCTAAAGTTAAGTCAAGTTAAACATCACATCAAAAGCACTTTTTACCAAAACTCCCTCCATCTTTTCCAACAAAAAGTCAAAAAGCAACTACATTTACTCACTAAAAGACAAAAAACCTATATTTCCACATACAAAAAGTCAAAAATATTTCATCCCAAACAACTAAAAATAAAATACCATCATAACCCACTTATATTTTATTCATTCTTTTTATTTCACTTTTTCACCCATAAAAATCAATGATGTGACATATACATCACCTTCACTACACTATTTAAATTAACAAACGAGTATGATGGTTCGTTTTTCGATATTCACTTTGATTCTTCACTTTTCAACAACTTCTAGAAATAAAATGTCTTAAAACTCTTTAGACAAACAGAGAAATGCTTATATGAGAGTTAACTCTCACCATCTTAGGTGAGAGACAACTTGATGGGGCCAACCCCGGGGCGGGGCTCCATTGATCACATGACTAGGGGGATGGAAAGAGCTCTATATCTTTCATGGGTCAAGCTATCAAATTTGGGGACAATCACATGCATCTCACCCTTTGATCCGTGGCTCACAAGTTTAATAACTAAAATTAAAAAGAAAAAATCAACCCTCTGCCCAATGGTCCATTCCATTCCATTTGGATGGGAGAGTTTTGTGTGGCTCTCTTGGAAGGTCAATTAGGTGAGACATGGAGAGAGGAGATAAGCAGGGTTACACACGAATAAAGGTGATCCACAAATTACATTGACTAAAAATCTGATGTGGAGATATTAAGGCCACAAAGGCCCAACAATCAACAGTAGGAAAAGACGAAAAATCGTTCAAGGTTGTCAAACTTTATCTCAAGACAATTCATGAGAGTAAGATGGAGCATTCTATCAAATTAAAAGTGTTTGAAATTTGAATAATAACATTAAAAAAATAATAATAAATTCCTTTATTTTGGAATTTTCAAGAAAAAAGAATATGGGGTAGATTTTATTAAAAGGTTTCCAGTTGGAAGTTGTTTGAGAATTAAAAAAGGATATCAGATTTTTTTATTTTGAATTTTCAAAAAAAAAAACCTTATTGTTTTTTTACAAAATTCTTTATCATATTAGGAAATTTTAAAGCCTTTTGAAAATAACAAAAGATCTGATAGTGCGAAGTGAATGATTCATTTTGATTTGAGAGCATGAGATATATGGTCAGCCAATTATGAATTGAAAACTAAAATTTAGAAGGGTTTTTTATTGACGTAGGTATCCTTGAGAATTTTGACCCAATAGGACTAATCCCTCAAGTAGGTCCCACTAAACGTATACAAATACATATCAGGCAAATCTGGAACGGGTTTCAAATACAAGACACGGAGAGCAACTTAAGCCACTCTACCGACCCGGGTGGGTAATTTTAAAAAGTTGTTTCAAAGTTGGAAAAGGACAAATACTATAACAAACTTTTTTATTTTGGATTCTCCAAAAACTAAAAGTAGAAAAAGAAGAAGATGGGAGTTAGGAACTCTACTTTCTGTTGCAGATTAGTTTAAGTCATAATAGAAACTAACCCATACTTAATTTGGATATTAATTTTAATTTACTAATCTATTTATATAAAACTATATGGCATGAGTTTTCATGCTAGTTTATATTTAACCGATATATCCTTCAATCCTTATCTTTCTAATTTTCCTTCACACCTTACTTTATAGTGAATTCATAGAAATCAGAGCACACAGACTAGCCAAACAGTCTATTGTATAAATCCACTCGGCGAGTTCATCTCTGAAATTGAAGCATCTCAAAATTACACTTTAACTTCGGTCCAAATTGCATCACATCTGAAACCTTGATTAAAATTAAAATAAATGAGTGAAATCATATATTTTACATATGATCAATTTCACAGGAGCAGAAACATTGTTCTAGATTGAAATTTGACATTAATATGAAGCAAGGAGTGACTAATATTGAATGGTTAGAATTTTCAGAAGTGAGCCCCACTACTAAAATTCTATTAAACTCTCTTAGCCGCCCTTGTAGGATTATAGTATAACATTATTTGCATTGCCAAGCACTAAATCCAGGGCATCTATTACTCATCTCCTGGCCCACTGCTTTAAATTTGTTTGTGACCGAGCCTATTTGGTGAACCATGCAACAAATTATTGAGACTTTCTTAAAATACTCCTTGTCCTTTCTGTCATCCTATTCCTATTGAATGAAGCCTTGACGTATCTGAGCTTCGGGTGTACGTATCTGTACTCCTTGTCGTTTAGAAATGCAGAACTCAAGAAGGCCAAAAAGTTTGAAGAATTTTCAAAATGGTCTCAAGTGGTTGATAACCATTTAATTTAGGGATAAATACAGAATACCTATCTATATTTTGGTCATATTTCAGACTACCTCCTTGCATTTTGGTTTTTTGTACTAAACCTACATGTAGTTTTAATTAACCTGCAAAACTCATGGATTCTGTTAGTATTAACAGCGTACGTCGTATAAATGGTGTTTGGTATATACGGCCGCAAATATACTCATCCAAAAAGACTTATTTGCCCTCTTCTTCTTCAGTTCGATTTTTCCATCTACCGATCTGCGGAGCACTGCAATCTCATCCTCCATCTACCGATCTGCGGAGCACTGCAAATCATCTGACTTGAACCTTTCCTGATCATTGATTTCATCACAACCACCAACTGCATCTGTAACTGCAACATCTCCACATGAAGCCCTAAAAAAGCCCTAGAAATCAAAAGCTGCACTCTGCCTGTATTTCTGCATAAAACCCTATCAAATGGGTAATTCTTTCTGCATCATCTCCGCAGCTCATACCCTGACTCCGAAACAGAAAGACCAGGTCTCACTTTACATAGACACTCTACTGCAATGGAACCAGGTACAGAAGAAACAAACAAACGAACGAAATTGAAAAGCTCTTTCTATACATATCTCGTATATGTCTCTAATGTGTTTGATGAAAGTATGTTGATATGAGCTTTGTGTTTTGAACACACAGCGCATGAACCTCACTGCAGTGACGGAGGCGAGCGAGGTGATGAAAAGGCATGTGGAGGATTCTCTTGCTATAATTCCTCCTATCCAAAGCCATTATCTCTTTCGGTGCGACTCTACCTGTGGCCGCCTCAACCTCGTTGATGTTGGAAGTGGTGCTGGCCTCCTAGGATTGATTTTCGCAATTGCTTGCCCAGGTCATTCTCCCCTCAATGTCATCCCTTTCTCTATTTCGCAGTTACCCTTTTGGAGTCAATGCAAAAGCGGTGCTTGTTCTTGGAGCATGCTGTTGGTCTTATTGGTTTGTCAAATGTGGAAATTTTGTGTGCAAGAGCAGAGGTATGTCTCATATGGGACGAGTACATGTCAACACCCAACATAGAGTGGAGGAATTATCCTTAGCAGGACATTCAAACAGGAAAACAAAATGAGACATGTATAAACATCTTTCACATAAAATCTGTATGAATATGAACACCTGTTCAACTCCAGGAATTGGCCATTGGTAACAGCACGCATCTTCCATAGGAAGTTTTTGCCCACTGTCTAAAATTCACTTAAATCGGAAACCCGCCTGTCCCACTTGGTTTGTGTTCTACAAAATGACAAATCTGACACTAGTCCCTATTCACTGTGCTCATGGTGTATTCATTTCAGACCCAAACCTAAAATAGTAACAGGGATTGATTCCCAACTCCAGCCAAACCCAGCATCTCCTCCGTAAAAACCAATAAAATCAGACCTTGGAGCTGTCTCTCGCCCCGAAGATCAACGGCTCAGATCACATCATCTCCCCCTAGGCTTCTGCTCCGACCGCCGCCGCTGCCTCCTCCTCCTCGTGTACGAGCTGATGCCGAACTGTAGCCTGCAGGACGCGCTCATCGACCGGAAGTGCCCGGAGCTCGCGATCTGGACCTGGTGGCTCTCGATCGCCCTCGACATTGCTCGAGGGCTCGAGTTCCTCAAGAAGAACCCTAAACGATTCTGGAGATGAGCACTGGATCGATAGGGTCTTGAAGAACCCTAAACGCTGGGTTTCTTTCTCCCAAAACCGCCAGAATTCTAACCACAATTGCAATCCAAAAATGGCGAAAATGATGAAAAAGTGCAAGACACGAGTTATATACAAAGGGGTAATTTCGTCATTCCATTTTTTTCCGTCACGGACGTCTATATTTGTACTGTGATTTAAAATATAGGTAGGTTTAGTAAAAAATACGAAACTACAGGGGTGTAGTCTGAAATATGACCAAAGTACAGGTAGGTAATCTGCATTTATCCCTTTAATCTAAAGTCATTTAGTAGATGGTTATCAATATAAACATTCTTCTGTTAGTATCTAAGAAAGGAATAGAGGTGAAATTACTGTAGCTTATTTGAGCCATTTGGATCTCTCGATTAAGGAAAAATCTAAATTTCACATGAATTCTTGTTGTACAAATCATTGGATCGATCCATGATAAAAATCAAGTGTCTAATAGCTCTTGTGTAATAGACGAATAAATGTTAGCCTAAAAGATGTCACATCTGATGTCCCTTTCATTATTTTCTGAAGATCCCTCATGAAACAGCATGGTTCTATTATGAACGAATTTGATGCATTGTCTTTTGGCTCATGGCAAGAGGGGGATTTTCTCCTGGTAAATTTGTACGCAAGTGGCAGTTAGGATCTTTATATATATGCTCCACCGTCCACAAAAGAAGATCTCTCGAATTAAAGGCTCTTATTATTAGCTATGAAGACTTTAAGGTTTGTATTTCTCTTTGAAGATGTATGAAGATGAATGAAGATTTGTCTTTTGAGATTGGTCATTATTATTAGTGGCGGATCTAAGATTTTTATCTAAGGGGTGTTGGTTCTAATAGGTAGTTTAGTTTTGGGGCGCAAATCAAGATTTTTATGTTAATTTTGAAGGTGAACCCATGAATTTTATTGAATTTTTTGAAGTGATTCAAGAATTTTCATATAGATTTTGAAAGTGCACCATAGTTTGACAGGTGCGACCGCACCCATGTGCCTGCACTTGGATTCGCCCATGATTATTAGTACCTACTTATTTGAATTATAATATATTTGAATCGAATACATATAATTCATACCATTATATTATATCAAAGTCATGGGTTTTGAAGATAATTTTGACTGGGAGTTACAACTCCCAACTTTCAATATGTAATCAGTAATCTTCTCCACTTCACTTGATCACTTTCTTCCTAGTTCTCACTTTTCTAAAAGGACTTCATTTCTAATCTTATCATAATCACCAAATCATTAATTCTCATGAGTATTTAAGAGTTGATTTTGCATAATTTGAGTTTTTTTTAAAATAAATTAGTAAAAATATATTTCAATTATTGGTGAACATGCTCGTGCTAAGCATGAGTTGTTGTATTAGTTACTAATTAAAAATAAAAACCAATTGTAAATTTTAAAAATAAATATTAAAAAATATTACCTTTTAAAGAAATAGAATCAAAATAGGATAAAAATGAACTAGTACTAGGATGTTGTTTGATAAATTCCTTTCTATTTTTTCAAATTCTATTTTCCTAAAAAGAAATGTTATTTGATGTTCATTTTTTAAATTATACTTTGATCTTCATTTTTAACTAATAATAGTATAAATCTTATGTGTTCAATACCCATCTATTTTAATGCAAATAAATAGTTCATTAAAATTTTAAAATGGTTTCGTAAAAATATTTACCTTGTAAAAAACAGGTCATCTATCATTAATCATCTCTTCCTATGGCTAATACTTGAAGAGGAGTCAAGGGGCGATTATGAAACCGTCAACAGTAGAAGGGGGTCGGCAGAAAAACCCCAAATGTAAGCTGTCCTGCAGTCAAATTACAATAAAAGACAGGGACTATTTACAAAGAAACATTTATTAAAATGTACGTATAGAACACGCGTGCGGAAACAAGCAGCTAGTCCCCGATAAAACGCATGCAGGTGTCTCAAGTCTCTCCTCAAAAGGAGGCGCATTTGATACGTGTCTCTTCCTCTCTCTCTCTCGAGAAATCTAAGATCAAAGAAAGAGTCGATTGAGCTTCACAGATTTCCCATCCGACCGTCGTCGGACAAACCAAGAATCTCACACCTCATTCATTCATTCGGTATGAACATCATCCTTTCCATATCTTCCGACTTCTTTCAGTTTGTCGCGCCGCACAGATTTGAGATTCCTTTCTCTCTCTTCGTTTTTTTTTTTTTTTTTGTTCTTAGCTGAATAGTACGTCTGAAAATTCCCTTTTTCTCTGCTCTTTGATCGAGAAGATGTCGATTTTCTTTGTTGGGTCTTGATTTTTCGGTGATAGTTATCGATTTTAAGCTGAAAGTTGGAATCTTGGAGCTGGAAACAGATCGAGAAACGAGCTTCCGGCGGAGATTTCCCTCCATTTTTTTTTTGAAGAAATCGCTCTCTCCGCCGCAGAAATTAGGTTCTTGTCGTTTGGTAGTGGCGGAATCGGAAGAGGAAAGGGGGTTTGTTTTGATTTTTTTCGCGGGAACTTAAATCTTCTTCTTAGGCGATTACAATCTCGGAAAATCGCGTTTCTTTGTAATGAATTATAAGGGTATTTTGGTAATTTCATAAGTGAGCTTGCAGTTCGTGGTCGTGGGTGTCGTGTTTGCCCCGCACTTCAAGTGGCGGTTGTGTTGGGTTGGGTTCGATTCGGTTTCGTCCGGTTCCGTTACGTTTTAATGATTATTCCGTTACGTTAATCGTTCTTCTTTTTCTCTTTTTTTCCACAAAAGGGGGGGAAATGATCTGTGTGAGAGAGGCAAAATGTCTAAAAGGGCGGAAAGAAGAGTTCTTTAATGGGATAATTACTGTTACTGCTCCAATTTCTTGCACATTTGAAGGACTTTGAATCTTATGGGTGTGCTTCCTGGGTCTGCTTTTGCTATAATTAGTAAAATTTGAGAGATTTATAGCATATTTCATTGTCTTTTTTTTTTCCTTCCCAATCATTGTCTTTTTTTGTTGATTTTGTTTTGTGGGCATGAACAGAATATGTGTCTGTTTGATAGGTGGTTTTTTTTTTCCTTCCTTTTACTTTTTACATAGAGAAGTATATTTTCTGTTACACCTATTTTAAGTTTGGAGCTGTTATTAAAAAAAGAAATTTTTTTTGGAGCTGTTTGGATTTCATAGTCTCATATTAATCTTACTTGAGGTTTTTTTTTTTTTTTTATTGGGGTATTATCAGGTTTGTGTATTTCAAGATTGAAAATGAAAGACGATGAGAATTCTTTCTTTGTGTGTTTTTCCATTTCCAAAACGGAACCGCCAGAATGTCTATTTGTTCCAGTTTAGGCCAAAATGAAATGGGGACCGGAACAAAAGTGACAACCATTGGACAGGCCCATCAGATTGTTTTAGTTATGTTCTTTGTTTTAGTAAGGAGATCCTTTCTAGTAATTCCGACTCTTCTACTTTTTCAGATTTCTAAGGGGGTGTCAGGAATCTGAAGCCCCTAATGCCTTAAGTAGTTAAAATTTTGTTAGAACGGATTTTTTTTTTTTTTAATCTCAAGTTTTAAGACCTCTCTGTTCTGTTCTCTTGGTAGTGGTTTCTAGTGTCTAATTGCAAAAAGAAAAGATTGATGGGAGGTGGGAAATTTAGGAAACAGTACCCCACCTCACATGTTTTCTGGATTTTGTGGCACACCAACAGTGGATTGTATTATCATCCATTTTGCAAAAAGTCAGTTGTGGTCTGTGGGTACTTTAAATGGACTTAATCCGTTCGATGATTCTGTATTTGTAATTTTGAGTTGTATGGTTTTGCACTCTCTCTTTTGTTGAATGTCTTTATTTATTGTAGAAAAATGGACTGCTGCTGCTTATACATGTTTGTATCTTCATGAATGCCAGAACTTGTAGGGTTTGGTAATTATCTTTTGCTTTCCCTCATTTGGTTGAAGCAGAGGATGAAGAAGATAATAAGTAACCATTTCCAATGAAGGTCTTACGACTGTGGCAGTCACGGTCAAGGACTAGGACATGCTTATGGGATGGGGTAAAGATTCTGTTGCTTTATTCTATTACCTTTTTAGACATTTGGTTCTTGAGTTTGTGTAATTGAAAAAAGTAATAAATGCAGGCAATTCATGCAGATAAGATGAAGATTCTGCAAATTATAGGAATATTGTGTACAATTATGCTATACGTTGTATATAGGACTACAGTATTTCAGCACCATCATGCAAAGGTACATACATCTCTACAATCCCGAATTTGAAGAGACTTCTGAAACTTTGTACTCTGTTTTTGTCTATTGCTTCTTTTTTGGCTGTTGCTGATGTGTTTTGAAAATTTTCAGATGGAAGAAAGATTGCATCCCTTTGATACTGTAGAGGTAATTCTAATTCAGGATCTCCCATGCCTTCTCCTTCTATGTTTCTTTTTTCTTTTAATTGGCTTCCCTCTTTAGAAGTTCTTGTTAGTTGTTACGCCTTAACTTACCAACCTTAATTCCATAAAAACAACAGCTAGGTAGTGACTGCTAACTCAATTTACGTAATGTCTCATTTTCCATTATATTCTTTTTCTTAAAAATGTCTGTTTGTTCTGATCAGGAATTTCATGAGACTTCCATGAATGTGGATTTTTTACCTCGTGGAATAGTGCACTCAAGCTCTGATATGGAATTAAAGCCTTTATGGATGACAAGGGATGCAAAGTTAAAGGTTAGTACAAGGACAGTTTGCCATGTGAGATTAGAGACCTGTGGTCTCTCTCTTGGGTGATGCCTCATAGATACCTACCCTGTTGACATTGTTTTCATGAACTTATTCTTGTTTTCTACCTTAGTACTGCATGTGTCCTGCTAGAGTTGATCTCAGCTCTTTATGTTGTTTTTCTTAAGGGTGAAATTCTAATCTGGGGTAAATTTGAACTATAATAGTCAGGGCTCATGTTAAACATGATTGTGTATGTTATATGTCTGTTTGTTATAGTTTTTATTTTGGATGTAGGATGATTGTTTTGGGTTTTGGCTAGTTTCAATTGAGAAAAATCAGCCGAAATATTCTGATGATGAAACTTTACTTCTATCCTTTCAAATTTTTGTCATGAAAAAATTGCTACCACAAGATGTTTTTCATTTACCTAAAAGTTCCAGCCAATTTTTGACGTCATATCTGGCAACCAAATCTTTGGGAAAAAAAGATTTCCGCTTTCCACAAAGCTGTGGAAAACCATAGGATTCTCAGCTATATGCATCGATACGCACCGATATCAATGTGAAATCCTCCGCGAGGACTCCCTGTTCAAAGTGGAGTGAGGATTCCTCTCCTGTTAGCAAATGTGCTGTTAGGGTTCCTTCTGAAATTTCAGTTTTCATCTGTTTCCCTTTTGGCTTCCTTTCATCTGAATTCACATCCCTCTTTGCCATCTAGAATGAAACCTTAGCCAAACAAGCCCTAGAAGTAGCTAATATATATATTTTATTATTTGAACCATCTAATGATTCAATATTTTCACTTGATTGCTATGCACTTGAGCAGAAAGGACCACACTAAAAAGCTGTCTTTATTTTTTTTTTCAATATCTTCCAATGATGTTATTTATTGGTGCGCTAATCTCTTGGAAGTGTATAAATCTTTGTGATAGAAAATAATAGTTATGACTGATGGTGATACATCGTGGCTTTGCTCTAGGTGAATGTCCAGAATGTCCAGAGTCATCAGAACCTATTGGCAATTCCTGCAGGCATCAAGCAGATGCAAAACGTGGATGCCATCGTTAAGAAGGTTTTTTGTTTTTTATTTATTCTTTGCGATATATATTATGTGTAGAGTGCTTCATCTAATGTTTGTGAATTCAGTTTCTTTCAGAGAACTTCAC
Organism: Litsea cubeba; assembly: GCA_012931725.1. Taxonomy (NCBI): domain Eukaryota; kingdom Viridiplantae; phylum Streptophyta; class Magnoliopsida; order Laurales; family Lauraceae; genus Litsea; species Litsea cubeba. The sequence goes on along the minus strand of CM022944.1, from coordinate 21,282,679 downwards.
AGTTATTCTATTCCACTATGATGGCAAGGTCAACGAGTGGCATGATCTCCAGTGGAGTGATAAGGCAATACATGTGCTTGCTTATAATCAGACTAAATGGTAATCTTCAGGAGATTTTGTCTCATATAGATCAGGCTGATTTAAATGTGCAGAACCAGCCTTTCTGATGTGATCATGTGAAACTTACCAATGCAAAGAATTTGTGGACACCAGCTTTAGAACCTTGTATTATGATTTTTTTTTTTTAATATCTTTTTAACTTGTGCAACCCCAAATTCTCCCTTTTGGTGGGAAATGTAAACTTCTACCACAAATGTGAAAAGTGATGATATATACAGGTTGTCATGGTTTTCGAATTTCTATGAAGATTTCAATTTTCAACTCATAAGAATTGGAGAATGAGTTCATAAAATTTTCAATCCACAAAGTTCACTGCGAAACAATGTCTTAGATAGCTAATGAACGGCCTTCGATACCTTATTTGAAATTGGGCTATTAACTGTCAAACTTTGATCTTGCCTAATATTATTTTATCTGCTTCAGGTGGTTTGCCAAGCGTTTTCTGCACCCAGATGTGGTGCGCATTTATGATTATATATTTCTTTGGGATGAAGATTTGGGAGTAGAAAGTTTCCACCCTGGAAGGTAAATATTGAAGTTGTGCTGAAAACTCAAATACTAGTTTTTCCAAAGCTAAAGTACTATATTGAATTTCCATGCAGAGATGCTGTTTTTCCATGATGAAACAACTAAAAGAGACACTGGCTATAATGCAAGTTTTGATAATAATAGCAATATAACATTAATATACATGAAGAAAAAAAAATGATATTTATGTCATAAATAATATAAAAAGCTAGTGATCTAGATGTCAAATATAAAAAAAAATTGTAATAAAATTATTTTATCAACATGTAATAAAATGAATATGCTAACATGATTTTACTGATGCTCGCACAGTAGTGTTTTCTGAAGTACATAACGGTATCCTTTGTTCATACAAACATTTTTTCCTGCACAGATACTTGAAAATTATGAAATCGGAAGGTCTGGAGATATCTCAGCCAGCTTTAGACCCTAGTCTGTCAGAAGTACATCACAAGATCACCATTCGCAAAAAGAATAAGAAGGTCCATAGGTGAATTGAGCATCCTTCTGCTTCTTGGTAATGCATGATTTAACAAGTCAACTTTGGAATTGCTAATGCTGTGACATGTTTTACTCTGTCATGCAGAAGAATATTCGACTCTAGAGGCAGTGTAAAATGTTCAGATGCCAGTGATGGACCCCCATGCACAGGGTACGTTTCCTTATCATTTCATGAAGGGCGTCACTGAAGTATGCTGATTTTTAGTTAAATCATTATTTACTGCTGTACACACATCTTAGGCATCCTTTTAAACAGTATCAAGGTGATATAACATACAGAAGAAGAACTGCTATTTATACTTTGCTTTTTGTGCATTGGCTTGAAGCATGTATTGTAAAAGAAAAAAAATTTCTGTGGCCACAGAATGACTGGAAGTATCTCTCTTGATCTATTGTGCTTTTTAGATGGGTGGAAGGGATGGCACCAGTATTTTCAAGATCTGCTTGGCGTTGTGCTTGGCACCTTATTCAGGTACAATGTGTTTCTTTCTATCAGTTTAAAAAAAAACAACCTTGGAAACATGAATATCTACTCTGGTAATTACTCTTTTACCATGTTGCAGTAAGAGGTGTGAATGCATCCAGTGCAATTGTTTGAGTTTTGCCAGAATCGAGCTGTGCTTTTGAGGTGGTACGGAAAGTGGAATCTTACAAGATTCTGTACTGATTTTCTACTTTTCTTCCCTTAAATGAAAACAAGGAACTAGTGCTGATAATGAGTTGGAAAGAATTGGTTGAGAGTCATTATCACCATATGTTCCACCAAAATATCAAATGGCTTGCAGTTTGAGAATATCAACAAACAACTTTTCAATAGGTAATTGCAAATGGGTAGGAGGATGGGTACTCATAGGAACATATACTGGTATGAGGCATAGTTACCTAGTTCGGTGTTTTGACCTTCGAATTGCGAATCATTCGAACTGAACAAATCGCAATTCGATTCGGCATGGTTAGTTGATTAAAAGTTGAATAGTTCGATGCAGTTCGTCATGGACGGTAAAAGGTAAACAGAACACAAACTGGAGAATAGGAGGAAAAAAATAACTTTTTTCATTCCTCCCCTGTTTCTGTTAACTTTACATAGATAAGATATTTGATAAATTAAATTCTCCTCTTTTTGTGAGCCGTTCATGGATGAGATGGCTGAAAAGCAACTTTTGATGTAAATTTACAAATATAACAGATCTGGGATATTTTGATGATGAGATAGAGAGTTCAATATGCTCATGCTTATAAATATATAATTGGGTCTTATTTTTAAGATCTATACAATTGAAAATTCACCTCTCAATTCTGATTGAAGATGGGACAATTTTCACCACAACCTGAGTTAAGCCCACCATCAGATTGATAATGTGTAGAGGACATTATTTAAATTAACAAAATAAAAGAGTGAAATTGCTTATTTTATAAGAGAAAATTTTGATGGTGGGCCTAAATATGATTAGAGTAAAATTTTATGAGAATGAATGCAACAGTTAAATTCCCTTCTTTTTTCTTAATTTGGGCCCACCTGTGATCTTACTTGACATACGCCTACCTTTCTTGATTTAGCAATTGCCTTAAGTTGACACTGATGCATACATTCACAAAATCTAAAATGCCACATTTTAGGAGAAATGTACCATGTAAAAGGATGTGAGTTGGACCCATGAATATGTTGATTATCACTAAATTCACTAAGTTACAAATTTGAATTATTGTATCGAGCTCGTCGAATCCAAACTGCGAATCAATCGAATCGAAAAGCAAACCGTATCAACCTACCCCATCGAATTTTCGAATCGAAAAGCAAACCGTATCAACCTACCCCATCGAATTTTCGAATCGAGGCAAGCGTCGAACTTCGAACTGCGAATTCAAATGCGAATTAGGTAACTATGGTATGAGGTAGATTTTTCAAACCCCAATATTGGACTTTGGATTTGGGAAAATTTATATAAATTAATTTTACTAATTCAATTAATATGCTATGAAAAGTTCCACTTAAAAAGTATTGTACAAATCTTTATACTAAACTAATTGATGAACATCTCAATGTCTAATTTCAATTTCAAAAGGTTAGAACTAATAATATGTTTGCAAATGCAAAACAACGTTAAAGCATAGTATATATGTGTCAACTTTGAAAGGATGTTGAAAAATAATGCTAGATGAAACCAAGACTGAGTCCATGTTGACAATCTAATACATTGAGAAATTGACTTGCTGGCAGTTATGTACCAAGGGTTACTGCATTTTCTTTAAAAAAAAAAGTAAAAACTGTTTGTCGAATTCTTGTGAGTGTGACAGAGAAGTGAACACCATGGTTTTAATTGGCTGAGTCCGTCACGGTTATGTCATACAAGGGGAACTTCATCTTCTAGGGAAAAAGATAAAAATTGGCCGAGTTGACTCAATGTTGGTGGAAATCGAGTTGACTCAATGTTGGCCCCCAAAATGCCATAACTGATATGTTCCCTCATTTTTAGGTCGTTAATGATGTCAGAGAAATGTCGGAGGTTTCTCGCATCCTCCTTCACTAATTTTGGAAGATCAAAATAACATATTGCAGAGGTACATATAATCCAACTCGGCAAAAAAAGAAAAGACGTCCACCATTATTACTTGAATTCATTTATGATAATTAAAACACATGTTTCTTAAAGTTCTAGATTTATAGGTGTATCCGTTTTGCTTTGGGTGTTCCAAGCCATTAGTAAATCTCTCTTGTATTGATGTGCTCTCAAAAGTTGTCACCATTCAAAAAATGAAAAGTTAACCATTTCTTACTTTCTAAATCATTTTTTGTAATCACAATTTTAAGGCCTTTTTGGGTGTAGGGTGCGAATTGTCTTGACTCAAACAAGTCCATGATACTCAGCCAAAATTACTTGTTGAAGGGGATCAAGTTGCCTCAAGTGTGAATTTTAAAACCTTGCCAGACAATTAAATGCTTCTAATAGATAAAGAACAACCTACTTTAACTTATATTCTTATATTTAATGTAAACTTAAATATTATGTAATAAATTTATTTTCTTGTTGATACGGTTTTAGCATGGAAACGAACTGCGATCTATTTTTCTGATATAGTTTTTTTTTTTTCTTAAATATATTTGTTGACTATTAGGATCTGAGTGCTTGAAATCATCTCATCCCATATTAATGTCTGACACACCCATGTTTGGTGTCAAGTGGCTGTCGGAAGTATGAAATCATGAATGGTTCATTGGTGAAGTGACGTTTTATGTGGTGCTCTAACTTCCGCGGCCTGCTTTTTTTCTCTTTTCTTTTCTTTTCTTTTTATAAATCCTATGTAGTAAGTTGTTAACCATTTCCAATAAATTATGCTGTGCATGCAAGGAAATACACATGTGCAATTATTAAACAATAATGCTAGTTATTATTTTTGGGTTGTTCTGTTGTGTTGATCCTTGTACTCTCAATTTGGACAGAATGATCTCGTTCATGGATGGGGATTGGATAAGAAATTTGGGTATTGTGCTCAGGTAAGACTTTGATGAGTATTAATTTATTTGCTAAACTGTCTCCAGAGGATTGTCTTTGTTTATTCACCTTAGAGTTTCTTGAGAAATATGCCCATTCACTCGTTTTTATGAATATGAGGTTTTTCACGTGGTTAGTTGTGTATTTATGACAAAGATGAGCAACCATGTTTCAAGATTTCTTTTTCTGCAAAGAAATTTTCTTATCTTGCTCATTTCAAGGAAAGAAAAGGAAAAAAGGTCCTCTCTTGTTGATGACAACAAAAGTTCATCTTGATGTTTTTTGTAACCACAAGCATTTCTTCAATTATCCTAACGTCTGTGGAATTGTTCTACTAAATGAGATAATAACTCCAGTTGTTTGACAAGCATTTCTTGAGTGACTCGTACATTTCTTGGACCCCAACATCCATGGAGCTAAATTTATTACATGAATATGAATTTTAAGCTAAGACGTTGGGAGGATTAGTAATTCTGCTGAAAGAAAACATCTCTATAAGATGTTTACGTACAATTTACTATAATTCTGCTGAAAGAAAACATCTCTATAAGATGTTTACGTACAATTTACTATCATGAGCATATTCTTTTCATTGTGATCATGCATATATGAACACTAAAATCTAACAAAATGGAAGCAGATTTCCTTCTTTCATTTTCAAATGTAATGTACTTGTTCCCTGCTTTTAATGCTTTAGAAGAAGCGTCCTTCTAATGTAAAAATACACAAGACAATAATCTATTCCATTCTGCTCAAAGATATGCTACTTGACAATGTATTGCATTTTTATGTTTGTATTTTTAATGTAGGGTGATCGAACAAAGAAGGTAGGGGTAATTGATAGCGAATTTATCATCCATCAAGGAATTCAATCTCTCGGAGGATCACACACAAAAAAGGTCATTTGATTTGTAAGTTTAACTTTATGTTGTAGCTTGGTTTTGTATCTTTTTGTCAGTAGCATTGACAAAGGTACGTGCTTCCATAGAACTAACTTTCAAGTCTTGACCTTTTTTTCAAAATCAATAAACTATTTTATCATTGGAACTTTTGAAAGTAATATATACAGAGGGAATTTTGGAATGGTTGAGAAAAACAAGCATTTCCTTTCTATGTATGAATCAGAAGATAAAGCAAATCTAAGTAACAGTCTTTCCAATGGACGAAAAGGCCTTGAATTGAAGGTTGTCGCTTCCTTAAAGCTAGACCAGATTCTCTTTCTTTTCTGTTAATAACTCCTCACCCCCTCTTCCTCTATTTTTCCCTTCACTGCGCACACTTTTTTTTTTCTTTGAAATTGAACACCTTTTTTTTTTTGTTTTAGGAATGCTTTTTTTTTCCTTCCCTTTTCAAGAGAAGACCTTAGCACAACCTGGATCCGTGAACGGAAATACACCAAATTTTCACGAAGGGTTTGGTCAAATCCACAAAGGACTCAATGATAGGGACCTACCTCCAAAGAGACTTGGCCGAATCCCCATGGGATTCAGCATACTGGTATTCTCAAAATAGAGACAAAAACACACAATCTAGAAGAAACTCTCATTCAAAAATCAAAAGATCTGTCTCTCCTAATGGATGGATTGCAAATATATAGGAAAAGGATGGGGTCAAGAAGGAAACTAAAATTTCTCTAATAAAAGAAATTAAATCCTTAAAATCTTGCATGACAATCCAAATTAATCTAGATCTCTTAATTAAAGACTTGTACATTAATTAAAACGTCTAGTTAAATGGATGATCCTGTTGAGCCAGTGGATTGGACCTAAGGGGCGCTTGCATCAAACCTACTAGAGAGTTTTGTTTAGGAAGTGACCCATAGTAGGACAAGTACAGGAATAATACTTTTGTTAGACTAAGTGGGATCCACATTATGAGATTAACCCCTCATCCATAGCCCTCAAATTTAATGGCTTTAGAAGGAATCAAATTTTTAGGATTTCAATCCAATGGTGAGTACCAGTTGGATGGCTGTGAAACTTGGGGTGGTTCCGATTCATGAGTGGTAGTGAGTGTGAGGGGAGTTGGATTAATCATGAGGGGCTCGCACATGCCTGGAAAAGGGGAATATGGCAGTACATACCACCTAGTGGGGCCCACCTTATGACCCATCCGAGTAGACTACTCTCTCTCTCTCTCTCTCTCTCTCTCTCTCTCTCTCTCTCTCTCTCTCTCTCTCCTCAGAAGATAGTAATCGATGGGTCCGAATGGACTATATTGTAGGATCGAGGGTCGATTTTATTTTATTTTTACATAAAGCCGTTAAACTTGTGGGCCACAGATGAGGGGCTGAGAAGCTTAGAATGACTTCGGTGGTCCACAACCTCCCAAAAAAAAAACCCAATTAGGGGGTCCCAAAAAAAACCTAACAGTTGCTCTCTCTCATATAGAGATTTTTAAATAGGTAGTTTTTGAGAATTTCTATGGTGAGGAGCAGCACGAGAGAACTCCTGTTTACTGTGTGTGAAAAAACTGGATTGGCTTGGGCGGGGGAGTGGGGATGTAAATTGTATGAGAACTTTATCATTTAGAACAAGGGGAAAAAAAACTTACCTGCCCTGCACAGTGTTTTTGAGTGATGTTGCTCAAGAGATCACTCTCAAACTTAAATGTTTATGATTGAAAGTAAACACTAACTATTAACTATATCAACATAATGTTTTAATCCTTTAGTCAATTGATACCTAGCTGTAATTTTTAAATGAAATAAAAAATTTCCTTTGTATAGTTCATTTTTAATTTATATGTCGGGTTTGATCAAATGAAAATATCCCAATTGATAAATGAATGCTTTTGTCATAAGTAGTATTTTTAATGAAATGACTCTCTCTCTCTCTCTCTCTCTGTGTGCACGTGCTGCAACTGTGGAGGTACAATGGCTCAATCCTAATTGAATGTGTGATTTAATCCTCTTGCTGCTTATGAATTTACTCAACTCAATCAGGGCCATTTTTAGATTGCCTAGAAATTACTTTCTTTGAGCATGTCATGTAGTGGACTGGATTGATGAAATGCTCTATATCCATATAAAAACTGTTTATGTTATTTTCAATTATGCTATTCCTAGATAAACCTGAGTTCTAGGTAGCCAGTAATCCCAAAACCAATTGGTGATAGGAAACTGCACACCCGCACAAGACTATAACGCGGCATGGGGCTTTTTTGCCCTGCACACCCGCACAAGACTATAACGCGGCATGGGGCTTTTTTGCCCTGCGCATTTTGCGCCCGCACAAACACACAATGCGGCATGGGGCATTTCTGCCCTGCGTGGTTTTGAACTCGAGACCTCAGGCTCTGATACCATGTCAAAGTTGCTAGCCAGTAATCCCAAAACCAATTGGTGATAGGAAACTGCACAAACAACTACTTAACAGCTTGAGTTTCTTGTTTTCACTGTTATTTGTTCTTGTTCACCTCACTCTAGTTCTAAAGTATAGTTCCACCTACACGTGCAGGTTTCCAATTCTTTTCCTTCAGATACTATTCAGGTATACATCATGCAATCAGAAACTGATTTCCTCCAGATACTTACTATTCACGTTTGTATAGCTGCTTTTATGTGGAATAAGAGTGGAAAGTGAATGCTTTTCTACAGCAAAGAAAGAACTGGGTTTGGTGCAGCCGCTTTTCTGCAAGGAAACGGAAAAGCGTTTCGGGTCTCTCTCTTTCTTGGAAGAGAGTGAGTCCGTTTCAGGGTCTCTCTCTCTTTCTTGGAAGAGAGAGAGAGTCCAAGAAAGAGGGAGGGAGGGAGGGAGGGGGTTGCGGAATGCGACCCTAAAATAATATTGATCTTGTTAATTTGAGCAGGGCTTTTTGTTTTGACCAAATAAACCGCTGAATGAAACACTTACCTGTGAATTGGTAGGTTTGATCTGGTAGTTATTTTGGTCAACACATAAGTGAGACCGAAACAGTTGTGAAACTGGACATAGATAGATGGCCAAAAGGAACAAGTGACAAGCCCAGAATCCTGGTTTTCTGAATAACTAAGATTTTGTTGTCTGTGTTGAACCACAAATGAGAGAACAAGTTTTGCTGTGTGCCTTCTTATTGGGTATTGTGGGCTAGCCAAGGTAGGCAGTTTAGGTTTGTGGCTATGTGCAGCAGAGGCAAAAAATAAAGATTTGGCCTAATCTAGATATATTGTTTTTAATACTTCATTTTCCATCTCCAGAGAAGACGTGGTGCACCCCTCAATATGCGTTCCGAGGTGAGATGTTAGCTTATTTATCTGCATTCTTTTCTTCTCTCTCATTATACTTGCATCCTCAAGTTCTGTTTCTGCCATTTTATCTACTTAAATAAGAAATTCGATAGTGTACATGAATATAATTTATGTCAAGTTATAGTTGAATGTTGAACCAGATTTTCTTTTTGTGTGGATTCTTTCCAATCAGATCCGGAGGCAGTCATCATCTGAGCTTGAAATTTTCCAGCAGAGGTGGGACCAGGCTGTAAGAGAAGACAAGCATTGGGTTTATCCCTTCCAACACCACCACACTAAAAAGAGAAAAAGACAGTAGATGTGTTTTTCTAGTTGTTGAATCGCATATTCTTCTCTCTGTCCCCCACTTTATTCCTTATTCTTCCTTTGTAAATATCTTTTGTTTCTCAACTTATAGATCACGAGTTTCAATTTAAAAAGATTTGATTTTCATATGTGGGCTTCTTAACATGTTCTGTTTGTCTGAAGATCGAGGTTGGATGTGTTGGTCATTTGCTAGGTTAGAGTTTTCTAGAAAAAAAAAAGAATAAAGATCGAGGTTGGATGTGTTGGTCATTTGCTAGGTTAGTTTTCTAGAAAAAAAGAATAAAGAAAAGTAGAATTGGGAATGTATACTTTTCAGGGTGTATTTTGCCCCGATAGGACGCGACGCATACAACATATAATTAAGCCAGTTTGGCAATAAAGTCAAGTGAAGTAAAGTTGATTTTGAAGAAAAAATAAAATATAAGTGGGTTATGATGTTATTTTAATTTTAGTTTGTTATGGAATCTTTTTGACTTTTTGTATGTAAAAGTGGAGTTTTTTTTTTTTCTTTGTATTGTAGTGGATAAAGGTAGTAGTTTTTTTATTTATTTATTTTTTAAAAGATGGAGGGAGTTTTGAATTAAAGTTTTTTTGATGTGACAGGCTTTACTTGATTTTTACTATGTTAGTAAAGTGTTAAATTAGATACAGTTAAAAAGGACATGTGTGGACAGTTTTGTTCTTAATATAATTAGTAAATTTATTTATTGAAACCCTAAATTGATTGGATGAGGATTTGATGATAGTGCCATTGCAATGTATATGTATAATATATAATATATGTAAATATAAAAGGATGATGTTGAGTGAAAGTAGAACTCACATGGCAGAAGAATAAGATGGTAAAATCTTCAAATGCCACCTTTACGTGGAAAGTGATTTCATGTTTAACATCATCAAATAGAGCTCACCCAACTATGTTTAAATCTTTCCATCATCCATGTTTATGGAATGGAGCAGCTACAGGGTAGCACTTGGTTAGATGCACCAAATAATGTACCAGGTAAAAATATCAAGTGTCGTGAGTTAATGGCTGTTGTGTGCGTGTGTGTGGAAGTGCAAAACCTACGATCGATTGGAGAATTTTACATGGTTCGGCAAAATCGCCTATATCCACGATAAGAGAGTAACCTTTCACATCTTGACTTTCTCCAGAGTTTAGTATTACATATTATATGGAATATATAATTTTCACTTTCTTAGCCTTGATATATTGACCAAAATACCCTTCACCCTGAATTCGGTCATTGGCTAACCCAATCGACCACTTTGGTAAGCTGGAAGCATGAATTCTGTACAACTCGAGCCACCGGAAAAATTTAAACGGCAATGTCTTCTCGTACCTCGCTGATAGGTTTGCAATCTCTTTAACACTCTGACATGTTAGAACTAGTAATACAAGACATGACCCAATAATCTCCACGTTGGCTTGAATTCGGTACAACTTGAGCAACCAGGAAATAACCGCAATGTTGTGTTGTGCGATCGGTGGTTTTGTCGTTTGATCTTTGGAATATGCAATTGCGTGAAAAGATCAAAAACGTAAAGAGGAAAATCCTTGCCCTAGGGTTTTCAGTTGCTGCTGGTGGAGAGGAGAGAAGTCATCCTTGACTTCTAGGTTCGATCGAAGGTAGTGGATTTCAGGAAAAAAGAGGGCTTTGCCTTTGTTGTCCGGTTGTGGAGAACAAAGGAAGTTCATCGAACTTGATCTCCGGTGCACCATTATATGAGAAAGAAGATGAAGAAGAGGATCTAGAATGTTTTCCCCAGCTACAGTAGATCAGAATGGAGAGTTGCTTGATTTGCAAAGACTGGAAAAGAGTCAAGTTGTGAGTCGTTGGTCTCTTGCAGTGGATGTAGGCAGTATTGCCGAATCACATAAAATCCTTCGCCTTTTTTGTGTATGGCATGATCGATCGATCGCAGATTTCGCGCTTTTACACGCATGTGCACAACAAATGCTCATCGGTGTAATAATATATCACTGATGGTCTTTAAAATCCTTCAATAACTATTTTTCTTGAAATTGCTATATTGAGAATTTCAATAATTTTCATCTGATTTTTCCAAGTCACTTCAATAGGGTTGAGTCAAATTGACTTCAATAGGCTTGAGTGCAGCTGACCATAGATAGATCTATGGGATTGGGCTATGATGATAGCCATGGTGACAATTAAAGGACCTGAATCTGGCTCAGGTATGAGTCGTATGACAGGGATCTGGGTCCACTTAGGTTTGGCTGTATCTGAGCATGACAAGCTGGAACCTAGATTCATGTATGCGTTCTATATACAACAATTTATACTAAATAACATAATAGTAACAGATAATATATGAAGGTTTTTTAGGACCCACTAGAATGAATTACTAGTTCTAATTTAACCAATCAATGCAGCGGAAATAACTAATCAAACAATATAGAACTAGCTATCTACCAATCACACACCACAAGAAGGCAGACACAAATTTTACCTTCGAAATCCTTTCCGGGAGAAAAAACCTCGAACCAGAAATCAAGAGTTCACGAACAGTTTACAAGATATACTCACAAGCTCCTGTACCTCAGTCTGTACCTCGACCTCAGGACTGTAGTTGTTCTTGCACAGAATCCACTAACACGACTTCCACCGTGCACCGTTCTCCTTACTTGATCTCCTCGCACCTTGTCCACCAAGATGATCAATCTTCTACAAGAGAGTAGAAGCAACAAAACCTTATAAAACGGCCCTTCAGAACAATCTCTCAATGACTCTAGAGAAACAAGAAAATCCCTCTTAGGATATACTAATCTCAGATCAAGAGAGATAATTAACTTCTTGTGTGTGTCCTTTGGGTTGAGAGAAACACCCAATAAATAGGCCTAAGTTCGTGCTTAAGACTCCTAGAAATAATCTCATCAGGAAAGAAGTCCCTTTGCAACTCTTGAAAAGAGTTTTGAACGAACTTGAACTCCTGCGCCCAGCTCGCTATAGCGAGCATTAGTCTCGCTATAGCGAGACCTGCTACTGTCCACGCCTGACGGAATTCTCTGTCAAGTGTGTTTTGGCCTAACCACTTCTTCTGATGCCATTTCACTTCTTCTGACATCATGCCAACTAAAAAAATATTCTAACAACATACATCCACCATACAAGGGAATCATAGGGTGGTTGTTGTGGATAGCAGATCCGCTCCCACAGCTCCCTCTATAGGGATCGATCCATGCGAGAGTAGCTTTACTTCATGTCTCCTGACCATTAGGCCAACCAAGCTAAAAAAATATACGTCCATCATAGAATAGAAACAGAGATTTTTTTTTTTTTTTATATGAATTATGGCACCATGTTATATATTGAATCCAGGTCTGCATTTACTAGCTAGCTCTAATCGGCATCTTCAGGCCTACCAACAATTCATTCAGTGGCCCAGAGGTTCCGACTTGGGAGTCACTTTCTCATCAAACTGCCTAGTGTCTGATCCTCGGATCCTATGCCTTGTGTATCAGCCAGTCCTCTCCTTTGTGTGCAGGTTGTCTTCTTCCTGGCATGCGCTGGGGTTCACTTGTGTCTGTAGGGTCTCTCAAAAGCCCACCATCTGCCCGTGCCAAAAGAAAATCAATTCATTGCATTTATACTTGTCTACTTTCATTTCATGATACTGATATTTTTGAAAATAGCTAATCTAATTGTTATTGTACTTTGCTTTTGGAGGTTTTTCCTTTGCCTGTTTGGATATATGGTGAATTGAAGTATGGTGAGGTGAAACATCAAATCAAGAGAGAATAAAATATAAGGTGTTATGATGATGTTTTGTTTGTAGTTGTTTGGTATGGAATCTTTGACTTTTTATATAGAAAAGTGAAGTTTTTTTGTTTTTTAGTGGAGAAAGGACGCTGTTTTTTGACTTTTTAAAAAAAATCGGAGGAAATTTTAAAATTATTTACTTTTGATATTACCCCTTGTCATTTCTTGTCTGGATTCACTTTACTTTAACTTTACTAGTTAATTTTCAAACTCGCTGGGGTTCTATTGGCACCATAGTTTCATCTCTCCAAACCGCAAGAATTTTTTTTCCTAAACTACCCCCTCCTCCCCTCTCTCTCTCTCTCTCTCTCTCCACAGTCCACCCTCTAGGTCTCCGGCGGGGAGGGATCCCCTGCCGGCCAGCCCGCCCCCTCCCCCTCTTTCTTCCTCCCTCCCCCCTTCTCTATTTTCTCTTTCCCTCTCTCCCTTCCTCCTCCTCTCTCTACTTCCCTCCCCTCCCCCCTCCCCCTCCCAGCCGCCAGCAGGGAGGAAGAGAGGGCGGCAGGGCTGCAAAGAGGAAGAGGGGGGAGAGGAGGGGAGGGGAGGGAGGGAAAGGAGAGGGGGAGGGGGCCGGGCAGCTGGCCGGGGATCCTTCCCTGCCGGAGACTACGAGGGTGGGGTGGGGTGGGGTGGGGTGGAGGGAGGGGATGAGGGAAGAGAGTGGACTGTGAAGGGAGAGAGAGAAAGGGAGGAAGGGGGTAGTTTGGAAAGAAAAAAAGAGTTTTTTACAAAAAGGCACCTATGTTTTCAGAAAACCTCAAATACCTCCCTATATTTGTTCCTTTTACTTATAGGTGTCTTGACCGACAGTCCAACTAAAGGAGAGGTAACAGACGTTCCCACTCTTTCTCTCCTTTTTTGTATTACCAATTTTACCCCTTGGATTTGTTGGAACGCAAAAATGACTCTTTTGGCCCTCATATCTTTGTTTTTTAACCATCCAAGTGGGCTGGGACCCATTTTTCTTATTTTGTTTTTAACCATTCAAAGGGGCTGGGCCTTTTTTTATTTTTTTACTAACCAAGGGGGGATGGGACTCATTTGTCCTTTTCTTTTGGGACCCATTTTTCTTTTTCCTTTTTGTTTATAAGCATCCAAAGTGAATGAGACTTTTTTAAAAAACCATTCAAGGGGGCTGGGACCCTTTTTTGAACCATCCAATGGGGCTTTGGAGTCATTTATTTTTTATTTTTTATTTTTGGTAACAATCCAAGGGGGCCGGTTCCCATTACTTAGCTACTTGTTTCCAATGAAGAGATATGTCAAACATGTAAAAATGAAAGTTAGGATCCCCTTGAGGTTCAGAATTTTACTTACAGTAAAATGCCGAACATGTATAAATGCGTAAAATATGCCTTTTCTCTTCTATTGATGCTAGATACATAGTTTGATTGTTGTCCGTCATTTTCTCTGTTTGTAACATAAATTACCTAGGAATCCTTACAATGCTTCTCACTTATACGGTGTTAAAGACGTATGAGCCAAGGATTATCACCCATCCTATGTGTCAATTTTGATGCCATCAAATACTACTATCACCACCAAGTAGTGGAAGATGATCCATAATTGGAATTCGATAGTGTGAAATAGCAGAATCCCAATAGGGGATTGCACAACAGTTGTGGGCCCATGGGGTACAAGGGGTGTGGGTTGGTGAGAAGTTACTGATGGGATCTAGATGATTTGTGTCATATGCCATAGATGCATTATCCTTATTCAAAATGTTGTCACATATTGTAAAGTGCTCTACAAACCCTTTTGATAAAAAAAATTTCATTGCCATTAAGAATTTTCAATATCGATACTTGTCATAAAATGTTGAAAAAATTGTTAATAATCACACAAATATTCATGGCCACATAATGAATAAATTTATCGACTCATCTTTTACTAAGTCAAAATGGAGATGAAAATAGATTTTTGTAGGATTCCCATTAGAAAGGTTTTTGCACAATAAAGATAACATGTGTTTATACCAAAAAAAAAAAAAACTATTGATATTAGTGCAGACTTTCATAATAGAAAGCAATAATAATAAAGGACATCCGCTGATATCTGTCATATGCTATATAAAAAGCGACTATCCTCCACGTCCCAAACATCACCATAAATAGCATCTTTGAACGACTTTTCAAAATAATGAAGACATCATCAAAAACCTTCTTTTATAACAATCATAAAGAAGAAACAGAAGGTTGTCCATTAAGAACCTGCATTAGAGCATGGAAATAACAATATTTTAGAACTCAACCAAGTGTAATATAACAAAAATGATAAAAAGATGTGATAAATACTTAGAAACTATGAGAAATATTTAAAACATACCCAATAGACATGCCCGGCTTAACATTGCCATAAAAGCACATCTGCTGAATAATTTACCAAAATAATGTTGTCCATTAAAAACCTATATTAGACTGTGAAAATGAACAATAGTTTAGAACACAACCATGTGTAATGCATCTAAAATAAAAAAAAAAGATGTAATAATGATTTATAAACTATGAGAAATATTTAAAACATACCAATCAAACATGTTGAGCTTGAACCCGGCCCCTTCCTCTTTCGCACCTTCGCGTCGGCTTCTTCGCTTGAGGTCTTTCTCCTCTTAATGGATTTTTGAAAGTTTTTCTATTATGGCCAAGTATCCCACACAAGGAGCACTTCGTTGTCCGCGATGAGTTCTTAGCACGTTTTAAAGAGGGGTTATCTTCATTGCGATCTTTTATTCTTTCTTTCCTCGGACGCCCAGGTGGGCATCTATTATAAGGTGGGTGGATATATATAGAAAGCATCCGGTGGTCGTGTCCAGGTCTCTTTGTGAGACATTGCATGGATGATACCATCATAGGCAACTCTATACTTCTCAACACTATAACAATTGTCACAGTATGATTCAGGATCTTCTCTCCTCTTGATTATTGTTGCAACAACATGCCTACAGAGCATTCCACATAGCTGCCATCGACCACATTGGAAAGTCCTCATATCCATAAGCACCTTATATCTCTCCTTATCCACAACCACTTCATATTAAAATTCCCCGGCATGTCGAACTCTACAATTACGTGCCTTTTCAACTGTCTTCATCAAATCTAACCAAGCACGGGGCACAATGGTTGTTGTCCTTTAGAGCTTGCATCTCTCCTCTCTTGGGGTTTAATCATCAGCTTAATCCAAATGGCATCAACCATGTCACAAATTGGTAGATATCGTGCATTCCCGACAAAATTATTCAATGACTCTGTAAAGTTGTTAGTTATCATGTCATAATTGATGTTGTCGTAAAAATATGTACGTGACCAATATTGTGGAATCACTGCATCAACCCATTGGCGAGTTTTTGGAGATAGAGTTTTAATTTCTTCCATTCCCTTAGTAAATCCATGCTTTGTATATGCTCTAGCTGTGAGGCCCCACCCTTGGTGGGCCCTCAATTTGAATTTGAATACTATATAATAGCCTAAGTATTTTTTATTATACTAATTATGGGGTTTAGATAAGGGTAGTTTTGTATTTTCCTAGCTTTAGTCTAGTTGTGTAATTAGTAGAGTCAATAGGGTGTCTTTTGTTAATTTTAGAGTTAGTTAGTTTGTTAGAGGTCCTAGCTAGAAATTTGTGTTTATTATAGGGGGTTTGCACCAAAGAATCTTCTAGAAGCCCACCTAAAGACTTAAGTACCCTCTACCCTAACTCTAATCCTATTCTAACCCCAAGGGCATTTTTGTCCCTAACCCAAAAACCCAACCTATTTAAACTAAACCCTTCCTGCCCAAGCAACTACTGTTCATCGTTTCTCTCTCAATTCCCATCTCCTTTCTCTCTTCTTCTTCCCCACTTCTCTCCAACGAGCGCTCATCTTCCCTCCAATTCCTATCTCTCTTCCTCTCTCTTTCTCTCCCCAGAATTTCCAACAGAAGGCCAACCCCAGGCCGATCTGCAACAGAGGAGCCCTACAACTGAAACCCTTTTGGTTCTCTGTTGTTTTCTCTCTTTTCCTTCTACCTTTAATTGATCAGGCAAGTGCCATATGCTGATAGTCTAGATTGTATGTTTTCCTTCTTTGATTTGCAATTACAATTCCAATTGCAGTATATATATGTTTAGATCGATCTTTGAGCTTGTCTGATTGGTTTTCTTTGGCCATTGATGGATGGGGTTACCTCATTTGGATGATCAATGGCCGGTTGATGATGGATGGATGATATGAGAATGTTTTTGTTCTTCAATTATGCTTCTGTGATGGTCTGAGGAGAAACCCAAGAGAATTGGGTCACTGTAATAAGTTTCCGGAGATGGAATTGTGAAAACCCATCTTGCTGTGTCGAGATCGGGACCGAGGTGGGACCACCTTTGGTAAATCAGGACCCTACATCTGTTTGAGGGGCCCTGGGCGACCATGGGGGCGGGACCTGATCTGGATTTTTGATCAGAGGTGGGCCACCATCCCTGTGCATAATGAAGAGAAGTTGTGTTCTGTAACAGAACACAACACTGATGGGGGAGCATGGCAGAGCCCAGTGATGGCCGAGCTCAGCACTGGCAGAGCCCAGCAATTGTCGAGCTCAGAATTGGCGGAGCTCAGTTATTGCCGAGCTCAGTACTGGCTGAACTCAGCGATGGCTGGATTCAACACTAGCCGAACTCAGTGTTCCGCCGAGCATAATGCTCAGGTTGAGATCCGCGTTTTAGCCGAGCTCAGCATCTAGGCCGAGCTCATCGTCTAGGCCGAGTCCAGTGTTATGGCCGAGCTCAGTGTTATGGCCGAGCTCAGTGTTCTACCTAGCTCAGTGCCAGACCGGGTTCCGTGCCGGACCGGGCTTCGTGCTTAGCCGAGCTCAGCGCTTAACCGAGCTAAGAGCTTGACCGACCTCAATGACTGGCCGAGCTCAATGCTTTCCCGAACTTAGCTGGGTGACCGAACTGAGCTAGGCACTTTGTCGAGCTGAGCTGGGTGACCGAGCTGAGTGTTCAATTGAGCTCTGGTGCTTAGCCGAAATCTGAGATGGATTCCGAAAAGTCCGGATTCCAACAAAGGAGACTAGAACTTGGGACATTCCCTTCAGCCAGAATTCTTGGTGTGCACGGTCAACTACCCAGGCCAGGGGGTTAGCCGAACTCACAGGAAGTTATGGACAAACAGGCTTTGCCTGCAGGGTGTTTACTTCTCTGATCCCAGTGTGCTGAGCTGACCGCCCAGGAAAGGAGGTCGGCTGAGCACACTGTGTACAGTGACATTTTCCAGATTCTAATTTCTATTGTTGCAATCATATGTAGGACCCATTGACC
This sequence comes from Litsea cubeba, assembly GCA_012931725.1. NCBI lineage: Eukaryota > Viridiplantae > Streptophyta > Magnoliopsida > Laurales > Lauraceae > Litsea > Litsea cubeba. The sequence continues at coordinate 21,264,434 of CM022944.1, read as the reverse complement.
ATCCAAATAGACTTCCATCATTGTGCCAACCACGAGTCGATGGTGTGGCTCAACCTTGACTCGTGGGGTCTACTAATTAAGGTTCAGGTTATGTAATCTAAGATGATTCGACCTTTATACGTTACTAAGTGATGCACATAACTTCTGAGCACCAAACGCAGTATTCTTTAGCATCTGTGGTTTCACTTAAAGATAGAATTACCTGAGATAGACCTGAATCTAAAGTGGATCATTTACTTAGGTTGGACTGTTGATATCTCCCATTGATCTTTGTACTTGGAGATTCATCTCCCTCATATTAATACTATTACTCTATTGTCCTTATTATTGCTCATACCTGTTAATTAAATGGAAAATGGAGGACCCGAACCTAGGACTACTTAGAGGCGACCCGGTAATATGATTGGGTGAACATTGACCCGTGTCTGTGGCTAGGCGGGCCCTTTTATGGCCTAAGTTTGAATGTGAATTACCCTAAACTGGAGAGGTTAGATTGTATGGGCTTGTGACCCATTATGGATGTAAATGGATCATATGTTATTGAACATGGACTTGTATCTCATATGGACTGTTATAGACCAGGCCATGTATTTGGTGGGCCCTGATGTGGATCCATTTACTGGACTTGGACCTGGATTATGATCCATGGATGTTTGGACCTCTTAGGGACTTTGTTAGGACCTTGTTCACGCAAGGCAAAGCCTAGACAGACACAGACCTTTATTGTTTCCTGAGTCGGCATCAACATTCACTCAGTTGATCTAATCTCAGCCAGTTGGACTGATCATTACTGGTAGTAGCTATTGAGAGTGTTGTGTGGCTATCATGATGAGCATTGTTGGAGACGGACGGTGCGATACCGAGTCCGGTCTCAGTGTATGTTGATGGATGATGTTATTTGCGGGGCTAGATAATCCCCAGCACTGTGAGATTTTCCCCGCCGCTACTGTGTTCAGTATGGGAGGGCCACGGCATAATATCCCGCGGTATCCAGCTTGTGTGAGTGTGCCATTTTGTGTAGGTTTATTATATTATGTTTATCTTGATTTTATTTGTTTATCTTGCTCAACTGCTTAGGATCTGTACCATTGCTATTATCTTAACTTTACTACTGTCTCTACTCATTTGATGCATACATTCTATATTATTAGCATACTGTGACTTGCCATATCTTTAGATCTGATCCACTCTTGGTGCTTAGGTCTTGACCCCGAGTTCAAGGGCGATGCGTACGCACTCGTTGAGGTGCCCATAGTAGGTGACTACGGATGGGGACCGGCCGACCAAGAGGTCGAGCCGGAGGGTGGAGAGCCGGCACCAGTGGCAGGGGTTTGAGTGGCTGTTTGTTTGGGTTTTTGAGAGATTTTTGTAGTGAGTTGGGTAATGTTGGAAGTGCAAAGATCACCCTGATGACTAAATGGAAAAGTATTCAAACAACTCCCTACCAATAACAGACAATAAAAGAAAGTAAAAGACGCATTCTCTTATGGAAATTTCTTGTTTCTGCATGTGGATAGGAGGGTTTGGATGTGCCCCTAGTTCTTGGCTGTCCAAAATTGAGTCTCCCTTGGGCTCAGGGCCAAAGGCGTTTGAGCTGGGCTAGGTGGGAGATAGAGATACCATGGGTTATCAAAAAAGAAGAAAAAGAAGAACAAAAGTACGTTTCAAATTTGCCTTTCTCCTCATTGAGCAGGAGTTAAGGGCATTACCACCGCATCAATGAGCATTACTAACACCTATCAATCATATAGAGACTTTGCAGACTGAATTCTCTGTACTTTGATTTTACTCTTTGAGATTTTCTCCTCAGCCTGCTCACTTTTAGAAATGGCTTTCTCAATTGCTTTCATCTTCCTAAGGTTCTTCGATCTTTTCATTGCCGCCTCCTTCTTTATCTTCCTGTTTCAAAAGTTCAAGGAAGGAAAGAAACACACGCATCATATAAATACCCAAATTTCCTTTCAAAAAATTTTTTGATCAACATTCTTAATGCCTCACAGTATGAAATTCAAATTATCCTCATATGATATTGGATTGGTGATAAACTTGAATAACAATAGATAAAAGTCAAAGATGATTTGTATGATCTATTCAAATAGCTATACATACAGCACATGAACATCCAGTCCCTCTACTCAGCATACACATGCCAACAAAGAATGTCCCTCATATCAAAGCCATCCAATCACGTGCCAACAAAGAATGGATCTAGATGGAGGAATGCCTGGGCGAGGATGTTTTCATTCCCCCTTTAGGGGTTGTTTGGCATTTACGCATCCCAATTACATATGTAAACGTTAAATAAGTAAATGTTGAGTATGTAAGCGTACACATGTTTCTGTTTACTATGTTTGGCAATTAGCACCATTTTCACATGATTTACGCATGTGAATCATTTTACCACGTTTGTTTCAAAAAACATATGTAAATGCATGCAAAATATTTTTGGTGTTTATATTTAAAATTTGAAACAACTAAAAAGCTACCACTCTCGACCTACAAAATATCACTCATCAATTAGTTTAGGGAAAAAAGCAGTATACTTACTTGTACTTTGGTCTTTTTGCAGAGTACCCCCTGTACTTTAGTATTTGTGACTAAACCTACCTGTGGTTTTAGTTGACATGCAAATACAAATGGCCGTGACGGAAGATAGGAATTGGCGAATTTACCCCTCCATATAACATATCTCTTGGCCTTTTTTTGTTTCATTTTCCCCTTTTTCACTTGCGGCTAGGGTTCTTCTTCGCTGCCCATCATCATCACCAAGGAAAGCCCAAATGCGCTCCGCAGCCACGTCTTGGAGATCGGCACCGGCACCGACATCGTCGCGCCTGGCGTCTGTGTCCTCAGCGGCAGCGGCATCTTCACCAATATTACTCTCCGGCAACCGGCTGGGCTCAGGATTGTCACCACGTACCTTTTGCTTTTGGGAGCTTTTCAACTTCGTTTGCTCATCTGGGTCTGTCATTCTTCCTCATTTTCTCCTTTGGGACCTCGATTTTTTCCGATTTTATGATCTGGGTCGTCAAGTTCTTCCGGTTTTCTTGTTTGGGTCGTCTTCCTTTCCTGGTTTTTGATACCCTAGACCTGGGATTTCCCTCAGTTTTGTGATTTTCCAAGGGTTAGTGCCCGTTTTCTCATCTGGGTTGTTGATTTTTGGGGGCTTTGTTTTGGAAAGTTTTGGTTTTGGGATATTGCGATTCGGAGAAAAAAGAGGAGGAGAATTGTGGTGGGATCTTGATCTTTGATTGTGGTGTGGGGTTTGGATTGGGGATCTTTAGGTTGGGTGATGGTTGGTTCGTGGAATGATTTAGGGCTTTAATTTGTATCTTCTGGGGTGGTTTTGGTTTCTTGATATTTGGTCTTTGCATAAGAGGTCTGAGGTAGGGAATAAGGGTTTGTTCTTTTGATCTGGTTGCAGAGGTTGGGAAAAAGAGGTGTTTTTGGGGATGAATTATGGGCTTCTCTTTGGGTTGTTTTGGGATGAATTGAAGGTGGTATTGGTTTACCTTCAGGAGGTGGCAGATGGTAAACAGTGCAAAAGTTTATTTGCACGTGTTAAAGGTTGAAGGTTGAAGGTTGAAGGAACCCATCTGCAGATGGTTGAAGGAACCCATCTACTTCGTCCCAGTACAGTTAATTAGGTCGGAGAGAGGGAGTGTAGACGAGAGAGAGAGAGAGAGAGAGAGAGAGAGAGAGAGAGTTGCAGATCGATTAGTTCAGAAATTTGGAAAGGGGGAAATGAGAAAAAAAAAAGTGCCTGGGAAGAGGGGCAAATAAGTCTTTTTGGGAGAGTAATTTGGCGCCGGTAAGCAACAGACACATTTTAGACGACCTACACCGTTAATACTAACAGAATCCGTTCATTTTGCATGTCAACTAAACTACATATAGGTTTAGTCCGAAATACCAAAGTATAGGGGGTACTCTGCAAAACGGCCAAATCCAGGTAGGTATAGTGCTTTTTGCCCATTATTTAAGCATTTAATATGTTGCTAATCAGACACCATGTACTACTTGCTATAAATTTATTTGGACTATGTAAAAAACTTCCTATTGGGGTTTAATTTTTTATGTGAAAGTGTTGGTAGTCAAGTCTCGTGGTTTTTTTTTTTTTTTTAGAAGGAGACTTATAAATCTTTTGTTGTGCTTGTTTGCTGATTTTGGATTCAGAAGTATGCAGTCAGCCCTAGGTGTTGACTCCTATGTTTGTTCTGCATCAATTCACAAATCCATTTAACTCTGAATTTCATTATCCTAAGGTGATATAAAATGAACATTCTATTTACATGAGCATATTCTTTTTTCCTCATCAGTTTTGCATGGCAAACCCAGCCTTAATGACTTCATTTTCTCAAATTGATACATTAATTTTCCACCAAGCTGTCATCTACTGTTTGTTGTCCATGAACACAATCTCCTTGAAGAGGTCATCCGGTATGCTTCATCATCACTTTTGTTCAAGTAAGAGCATCATTAAATCTGATTCTGGTGACAAAAATCATGAGTGGATTGAGCATCATTACATTTGGTATTGGGTTTAAATAATTTTCAGGATGTTGCATCCAAATCTCTGTCTAGTGGAAAACTCTCAGTGTCCGAGGACTTGGGTGTAAGGGCTACATCTTTTGCCTCTGGCAGATTGATGTCCATCTCAAGTGGGTCGTCTGGGTTGATGTAATATGTAATTAAACTTTGGTTTTTATCACTTCACACTTTAGGCTGGACTTCAGCTCATTCACATTTGATATACATATATGATGATACCTTATTTTTCTTCCGCTATCTCTGTATTGCTTCCGCTTATTTTACGCTTCCGCAATGTTAACTGTTGTTATAATATTGTTCAAAAAGTTTTAAATTGGACCTCACTGCGGACCTACGATCTTGGAAGTTCTCGGATTTTCCGGAAAGTAGTGCGTCAATTTTGGTACTTTGACGGTTTTCTCGGTGTCCGGGATTGGGGCGTTACACTAGCTGCTTCCCAAAAATGATTTTTTAAGATTCTACCAGGATGTTTCTTTTGGAAGTTCTTATACATATGTCGTACACAAAAACAGTGAGGAGAATATGGAAATACTCTCTCAACTGCATCAACCAAACCTTTTTGCCGATTTGACATGAAAGTAACCACTAATCTTCCCAACACAGATTCCAAAGAATTACAAAACCATGTCCAACTTTCTTTTGTTTCAGCTTCAGCAACAGCGAATGCCAAAGGAAAAGTACCATTGTTACCATCTAGGGCAATTGCAGACAACAATACCCCATTAAATTTACCCTTTAAATGACAACCATCCAAACCAACAAATGAACGACAACCATGTATGAAGCCAGTCTTACTCACAGCAAAAGAAATAAATAGATGCATAAATGAGTGATCTTCTTCACATTTATACTCTGCAATACTACCAGGGTTACTATTTTTAATTTCATTACATAATGTTAGAATCAAGTTGTATGAATCTTCATATCACCCCCGCACTCTATTCAATGCAATCTCTTTTCCTCGCCAAACACGCATATATGGTAAGGTGACTCCGTACTCCTCGTATATGTTTGTCATGATTGCCTTCTCCTTGATATTTTGATCATTTTGCACCATTGACTCACACATATCCGCTACCCATTTTGCACTAGCCATGTGATTGCCTTCATGATTTGTACCAAGGCAAGAGTGTTCAGAAGAATATGTCTTAATCATAAAGGTAATGTCATCTTGCAATCTAGATGCATGAATGTGCCATTTACAATTTGGACCAACACACTTTGCAGTCACTCTCTTACGCTCATTGCAAATGTATTTTAAATCAAAAGAATTATTCACTGCATAATGCGTTAGGCACTTTCGAAATTGTTGTGCGCTTGCGAACTTCATGCCGATACAAAATCTTGGCTCCATTTCTTCCAACCTAGGATCATCTTTCAAGTTATAAAAGTTTCTCTCACTCTCATCAGATGAACTTTTGAAACTTTCATAATTAGACTGTGGTTCATAGTCAGATAGTTGATCACCAACTTGCATTTGAATTTCACGATGAGCCCTCTCAGTATCTAAACCATCACCTCCTTTGTCCCCAACTGGTTCAACTTCAGTTCGGTTGTCATCCTCATCATGAGACATATAAAGTCCATCACCATATTCATAATAAAAAATATCACCCCTATAGTTTAAATCACCACCTTCTCCTCCTTTTGTTTCTTGTAAATTTTGTAATTCATTTTCAATAGGTGCAACAGATTGTGATGATCCCACTATCTCTTCTCCCCAAGACCTCTGTGTTTGGCTCGTATTGAAAGCATCTATAATATTAAGCAACCAACAAAACCAGATCATGATATAATCAAGAGAAGGCATGTGATTCAGCGAAGAAATGAAACTATGAGAAGTGAAAAATATATCCAAACATTCTCAACACAATAAAACCTCATAATAAAGATACTTAAGAATAAAAAAGATGCCAAGCTCCTCCTAAACATGTTGCAGAGAAGGACTCTTAATGTGCACAAAAATCCTATAGATAGACCACCTGTAGAACAGTCTAATAAGGACGTACTGCAAGTCCCTGCCCCAAACTCGGCTCAATCAAATTTGGCCCAATCATGACGCCCCAACTCATCAAGGCTCGGCCCAAGATCAATCAATTTATGGCTGTCTTATTTGGTTTCTTCACTTAAGAAGAGATGAAGAAGATAGTTCAAAGGCATAAAGAAAGATTTTCTTTAGTATTATCAAGAGTGTGTGGGGAGATTTCCAGAGCTACAGGATTAAGCTAATCACAGCCATCAGATGGGGCTAAGCATTCTCACGTGCCATCCACGTGCCATCTACGTGGCACCAATCTCACCCCGGCTACCAGGACAGAGGCCTTGGCCGAAATCAAGCATCTCCGGGCCACACGCGCCAAATTGGGCCACCCCGGTGCCATCTCGGCAGGGAGCTCCACCTCGGGTGGGCCACCCCAGTGCCATCTCGGCAGAAAACTCTACCTCGGCTGAAGCCACCTCGGTTGAAGAAGCCAGGACAGTAGCCGAAGCGAGAAAGAACCTTCACTTGCGCCCCTCATCCCCCATGTCATCAGGCACGTGGAGGGATAGGGTCACGAGCTAGTGGGACAGACACGACATCCAGCCGCCCGCTATCTTCACCAGATCGCTGACATGGCGGCATCCAGCGGCTGAGGCCACATCAGGGCAAGGCCCGAGGGCAGATCCGCTGGTACTCCAACCGCCAAAGGCGCCCAACACAATCTGGCCCAACAAGACACGCATTTAATGCAATGTGGGCTGACCCGACTAGCATTAAATGTTGAGTGGGCCGGATTAGACTGCATTTATTACTTTGTGGGCTGATCATGACTTCCCAGTCGAATCATGGACCCACACCAAGATATTCTCTGAAAGATACGATCCAAACCTCTATAAATAGAACTCCATCCACCATGCAAGGTACGCACAATTTCATCCACAGAGCCCTTACTCTGTCTCTCTTCTTCCTCCTCTCCTCTCCTCCCATTGTTCCAGTTCCCATACTGACTTTGGCATCGGAGAGCCTTGCGCCGCCCAGGCCAGGGTCCTCTGACCGTTTGCTATTCCCTTTCAGGCTTCCGGACGGCATCCAGTCACATACAGTCATCACCATCTTCTCGGATAAGTCCTTTAAGGCACCATCTTATTGTGGGTCATTATTTTCTGCACCTACAATTGGCGCCGTCTGTGGGAAAGTAATATCCCAACCTCTCAAAACCTTCCCAACCTTCTTAACCTCAACCTTTCAGAAGCCATGCCTCCGAAAGCTAAGAAGGGCGTAGAATCCTCAAGAGCAGCGCTCGAGCTGCCACCACCGCCAACGGACGTCCCTCCCCAAGGACGCTCCCGTACGGTGCATGGCACGACTGTAGGCGAGGGCCGCTTGGGCTCTCAGCTCTTTATCGAGTTCCCACTCCAAGAGGGACTCGAGGCCTCGACCTCGTCAGAAGAAGTCGCGCCACCCAGACACAATGAGCGTCAGCATGAGCGTCCCCGGAAGGACAAAGCCGTGGCCGTAGGAGAGACGCGCCACGTCCAACCCCCTGCCACTGGAGAGGTTCCTGAAGCTGCTCTCCTCCAGAAGCAACTCCAGAAGCAAGGGCAGCTGATTCGCGAGCTCCAGCAGCAGCTGAGGGCAGTGCAAACTGCCTCCTTGAGGCAGGTCTCTGAGCCTCAAGGGAAAAAGAAGGACGCTCCCAGCAGGGCAGCCCAGCCTCCTCGTGAGGACCTCAGACATCATCTGGACCAGAAACGGAGCCAGATTCGTGACGAAGGCTCGAGCAACAGCCGAAGTCACCATAGCCGCGATGGCCGAACTCATAGCCGTCGTAGCCCGAGCCATCCCAAGCGAAAGCCCCGAGCTCAGACTCCAGAGAAGGACGACGAGCAGGAGCGATTTGACAAACGTGTCAGATTGGCTCTCCAGCACAACTTGGACATGCGGGACCAGAAGCAGATCTGTGGTCACATTGATCTGGGAGGCTCGCCCTTCACAAAAGAGATCGAGCGCACCCCCTTGCCCAGGAAGTTCTCCGTCCCGCGGTTCGTCCCCTATGACGGACTGTCCGACCCATCCGCACACCTCCGACACTTCTCCCAGAAGATGTCCATCTGGGGAAACGAGGGTCACCTAAACTGCAAAATCTTCTCCTCCAGTTTGGGCGACCTCCCCCTGAAGTGGTTCTGCTCTCTCCCGGAGCAGTCGGTTTCCAGTTGGAAGGAGCTCCAGCTCTCCTTCCTGAAGAAGTTCCAAGCCTACACCGTCGTCCCCAAGAAGGAAGGGGACCTCATCGCCCTGAGAATGAAGCAGGGCGAAACTCTCGCCAAGTTCACCCACCGATTCTGGGCGGTCTACAGCCAGATCGAGGGCGCGAGGGAGGGGATAGCCATCTACGCCTTCCAGCATGCCCTGATCCCCGGCATCGACTTGCGAAAGGACTTGGCCGGGGACACCCCAGAGTCCATGTCAGAATTGATGTCCCGGGTGAAGCGCTTCATCGCCCGGGAGGAAGACGAGATCCGGGCTAAGGATCAGGACGGGCATCCGGAGCCCGAATAGAAGAATGACCAACCTCGGCAGAGAGGTGGGAGGCCCTCCCAGAAACAGGAGCCCAAGCGGGCCTGGGTCTCCAGTTCGGCGAAGCCTTCGTCGTCCAGGTCTGGGGGCACTTATAAGCCCAGACCTCCCTCCAGCGCCAGTCAGAGCGTCAACGTCGTCTTCAAGGAGCCGATCTACCGCATCCTGGCCAAGATCAAATCCAAGCCGTTCTTCAAGTATCCTCCGCCCATGAAGAATGAACCCACCGAAGGCCCCCGAAGCAAGCTCTACTGCTCCTTCCATAAGGGCAACGGGCACAGGACCGAAGAATGCAGGACCTTGCAGGGGTATCTGGAGAAGCTGGCCGAAGAGGGCCACATCCCAGAGTTCGTCAAGGCAGGTGATGCCGGCGGCAGCGAGGGCCGGGTTCACCAGAGCACGGCCCAGGCTCCAGACAGCGAGGACTCAGAGAAGATCATCAACGTGATCCATCTGGCGTCCTCAGCTCCCGCTTCCTCATCCCGGGGAAGCTCTCAGGCCCGTGCCGAGGCCAGGCGGGCCTCGCACGGGAAAGAAGTAATGAAAGCCGAACTCGCTCCGGCGTCCAAGAAAGCCCGCCGCGACAGACCAGCCATCTCGTTCTCGGATCGAGATCTAGAGGGAGTCCAGGTCCCTCACAACGACCCCCTGCTCCTCACCATGAAGCTGAGAGACTTCACCGTAAAGAGGATCCTCGTCGACTCCGGCAGCTCCTCCGAGGTCCTCTACTACGACTGCTTCAAAAGGATGAAACTCTCCGAAGCAGACCTCACGGAGGTCCGCGCACCCCTGCTAGGGTTGTCCGCCACACCAGTCTACCCCAAGGGTAGAATCACCTTGGAAACCTGAGTTGGCGGAGCCTCCGTGTCGGCCGACTTCCTGGTTGTGGACGCCCCTTCTCCCTACAATGTCATTCTGGGCAGAACGTGGCTCCACAAGTTAGAGGCAGTTCCGTCTTCCCTCCACCAAAAGCTGAAGTTCGTCCATGAGAACGAGGAAGGCAAGATGGAAGTAGTCACAGTGAAGGGAGACCAACAGCAGGCCAGGCAGTGCATGCTGGCCGCTGTCCCGGCAGTGAAGGAGCCAGAGCGCGTCAACCTGGCCGAGTTCGAGAAGGGCCTCGATGAGATCGGCCGGGACCCTGAGAAGAAGAGCATCGAGGACCTGGCCGAGGTCAGACTAGACCCGGCAGACCCAGACAGGTTCTTCCTGATTGGCACCCAGCTGTCGGACGAAGAAAGGGCGGAACTCTCTCGGTTCTTGATGCAGAATGTGGACGTCTTCGCTTGGGGCCCAAGCGAAATGCCCGGGGTCGACCCTGAGGTTATGTGCCACAAGCTCAATGTCGACCCCGACCACAAACCATTAGTGCAGAGGGCCCGAAGGACCGGGCTGCAGTAGACAGATGCGGTCGTCGAAGAGATCGACAACATGCTGAAAGCAGGAGCCATCCGGGAAGTCCAGTACCCGGTATGGCTGGCCAACACGGTGGTGGTCAAGAAGAAAACTGGGAAGTGGAGGGTGTGCGTGGACTTCACCGATTTGAACAGGGCTTGCCCTAAGGACAGTTTTCCCCTCCCGAAGATTGACCAACTGATCGACGCCACCGCTGGTCACGACCGAATGAGCTTCCTTGACGCCTACCGAGGCTATCACCAGATCCCGCTCTACGAGCCAGACGAGGAGAAAACATCGTTCATCACCCCCCGCGGCACTTACTGCTATAAGGTGATGCCCTTCGGGCTGAAGAACGCGGGGGCGACCTATCAGCGCCTCGTCACAAAGATGTTCCAGGCCCAGCTCGGCCGATCGGTAGAGGTGTACATCGACGACATGGTCGTCAAATCTGTGCGCTCCAGCGACCATCTGACGGATCTCGGCCAAGTCTTCGGCATCCTTCGCGCCTACAAGCTCAAGCTCAACGCTTCCAAGTGCGCCTTCGGCGTAGCCTCTGGCAAGTTCCTCGGCAGCTTGGTGACGCGGAGGGGGATAGAGGCCAATCCGGAACAGATCACTGCCATCCAGGGCATCCAGAGTCCCTCTACCACGAAGGAAGTTCAGAGGCTTACAGGAATGGCCGCAGCACTCAACCGCTTCATCAGCCGGTCGTCAGATAAGTGCCGGCCTTTCTTTCAGCTTTTAAGGAAAAATTTGAAGTTCCAGTGGACCCCTGAGTGCGACCAGGCATTGGCCGCACTCAAAACTTATTTGATGTCACCACCATTACTCTCCACCCCAACTTTGGGGGAGATCCTGTATTTGTACATTGCGGTCTCGGATCACGCAGTGAGCTCCGTCCTCATCAGGGAGGACGAGGGAGTTCAAAAGCCAATCTATTACACGAGCAAGACCCTGCTCGATGCCGAGACCAGGTACCTCCTGTTGGAGAAGCTTGCGTTGGCTCTTGTCACCGCCTCCCGCAAGCTCTCCCATTATTTTCAATCCCACACTATTGTGGTGATCACGGAGCATCCACTCCGTTCATTGTTCAAGAAAGCTGACTTTTCAGGGCGCATATCAAAGTGGGCAGTTGAACTGGGGCAGTATGACATACAGTACCGTCCCCGAACTGCGATCAAAGCCCAGATCCTGGCGGACTTCATTGTCGAATTCGCCTCCCCCAACCCGGCTCGGACCCAGCTCGGCACGGCACTGGGGGGCATAGGGCAAGAGCCAGTAGAAACAGAAGTCCAGCAGTCTCCCACCTCGGCATGGAAGATCTTTGTCGACGGGTCGTCCACCTCCAAGAGAGCTGGCCTCGGCATAGTTCTCCAATCGCCAGAGGGACTGGTCATAGAGCAAGCCTTCACCTTGGACTTCAAAGCGACGAACAATGAGGCAGAGTACGAAGCGATGATTGCAGGGTTGAACAGCGCCCGAATCCTCGGAGCCCAGCATCTGGAGATCTTCAGCGACTCTCAACTGGTAACTAGCCAGCTCGCTGGGGACTACCAGGCCAGGGACGACAGGATGGCGGCCTACTTAGCCCTGGCGAAAAAGCTACTCTCCCAATTCCAGAAAGCCGAGGTCAGGCAAATATCCCGAGATACCAACACGCACGCAGATGCGCTTGCAAACCTGGCCTCCGCTGTCGAAGCAGGAAAGAAGAGGACCATCGAGGTTGGGTCAGTATCAAGGTCAAGTCTAGAACTCCATTCATCTCGGCTTGTCCTCTGTGCTGACCTCGGCCCTAGCTGGATGGATCCAATCGTCGCCTACTTGAAGGACGACCAGCTCCCCGAGGACAAGACTGAAGCCCACAAGATCAGGCTCAAGGCAGCTCGGTTTTGGCTCTCTCCAGAAGGCAAACTCTACAGGAAGTCCTTCACAGGTCCATACCTCCAATGCGTCCACCCGACCAAGGTGGACGACTTCCTGTACGAGATCCATGAAGGAATCTGCGGCAGCCATATAGGAGGTCGGTCATTGGCCTACAGAGCAATCAGCCAGGGTTACTGGTGGCCCTACATGCAGAAGGACGCCCAGGTCTACGCCAGAAAATGCGAGAAATGCCAGAAGTTCTCCCACTCCCTCCATCAGCCAGCGCAGGATCTGAGTCCCCTCTCCAGTCCATGGCCCTTCGCTCAATGGGGCCTGGACATTGTGGGGCCTCTTCACCGAGCTCCAGGGAACAAAAGATGGCTGATAGTGGCTACGGACTACTTCACAAAGTGGATAGAGGCTGAACCGTTGTCTTCCATCACGGACAGGGACTCCAGGAACTTCGTCTGGAAAAACATCCTTACGAGGTTCGGCATCCCCCGGACCCTGATTTCGGATAACGGGACTCAGTTCGATTCCAAGTCCTTCAGAGACTTCTGCCAAGAGCACGGCATCAGAAACCATTACTCCACCCCGGCATATCCACAGAGTAATGGCCAGGCAGAAATCTCGAACAAAGTGATCCTGGACGGCCTGAAGAAGCGACTGGACAAGGCAAAGGGCAGATGGACAGAAGAGCTTCCGAGCGTGCTGTGGGCATATAGAACAACCCCAAGGAGGTCCACCTCGGCAACACCATTCTCTCTGGCCTACGGGATGGAGGCGGTCATTCCCTTGGAAATCGGCCTTCCTACCCTGAGGACAGAGCTGGTCGACCAAGGCCGAAATGAGACGAACCTGGCGATGGAGCTGGAGCTGGCGGACGAGCGACGAGAAGCAGCAGCCCTGAGACTAACCGACTATCAGCAGCGGTTAGCCAGGGCATACTATCAAAATGTCAAGGAAAGAAGGTTCGCCACGGGAGAGCTCGTTTTAAAGAAGACCCTGCCAGCTGACAGAGAACCAAACGAGGGGAAACTTGCCCCGAACTGGCATGGCCCGTTCAGAGTAGTCTCACTGGCAGGAAAGTCAGCCTACAAGCTCGAAGACTTGGATGGCAAGCCGCTGCCGAGACCGTGGAATGCATCCCACTTGAAGAAATTTTATTTCTAAAGATGTAATGAACTTCAGAATCAATAAAAGCAGCTTTTGCCTTGTCATCAATCTGTCTCTCTCTGGTCGACTCCGGCAGCACAGGCTCTACGCCCTGGAAACGGCTTCGAGTTCCTACACTCAGCCTTTCCTAAAGCCCCGTGTCTTGGACACACTCAGGCTCTACGCCCTGGAAACGGCCTGGAGTTCCTACACTCAGCCTTTCCTAAAGCCCCGTGTCTTGGACACACTCCGGCTCTACGCCCTGGAAACGGCCTGGAGTTCCTACACTCAGCCTTTCCTAAAGCCCCGTGTCTTGGACACACTCAAGCTCTACGCCCTGGAAACGGCCTGGAGTTCCTACACTCAGCCTTTCCTAAAGCCCCGTGTCTTGGACACACTCAGGCTCTACGCCCTGGAAACGGCCTGGAGTTCCTACACTCAGCCTTTCCTAAAGCCCCGTGTCTTGGACACACTCAGGCTCTACGCCCTGGAAACGGCCTGGAGTTCCTACACTCAGCCTTTCCTAAAGCCCCGTGTCTTGGACACACTCAGGCTCTACGCCCTGGAAACGGCCTGGAGTTCCTACACTCAGCCTTTCCTAAAGCCCCGTGTCTTGGACACAATCGAGGCTCTACGCCTTGGAAATGGCCTGCAGTTCCTACACTCAGCCTTTCCTAAAGTCTGGGTTCATAAACCCCTCAAGGCAGTTCGGCCAAGGACAGTTTCCTGAAGTCCGGGTTCATACACCCCTCAGAAGGCCATTGCCGAACTCACTTTCGCCGAGCCGAGGCCAACGGAATGGGTCCACCTCGGCACAATGCAGCTCGTCTCGGCCAAAGCCAGCCCTTTCGGCCGAGGTCAGTGCCAGATCCAAGCATTCCGGAACAGCGCAGAGAAACGAGAAAAAGAACTCAAAAGCACTGTACACAGTTTGGGAAATCACAGAATTCCTTTTTATCCATTGCAAACTGCTTCATTACAAGAAATACAGAACAGAAAGCAAAGTACAGAAAGGAGGATCACAGTCCTCTAAAAACAGAAAATAGAGAAAGGCTAGGAGACTCTGATCTTCATCGACTCTTCAGGCAGAAGGCTCGAGGACGCCGGATCGCCGCCTGGAGATTCTGAGCGATCCTGGACCTCGCTGGGCTCTGCAACACCCTCGGCGGCCAGTGGGACCAGCCAAGCTTGAAGAAGCCTCCCGGTCCAGCGGGGCCTCATCCCGCCTCCCGTACGACGGGCGCACAGGGCCTTGTCGGACGGGAGTGCGCCACCGCCCCCCTGCAGTGCATCCTCATTCTGTCTGGCCAGGGACGGATGGCCGTGAACCCGTGTTTAGAGAGCGCGTAGTCCACGGGGAGTTCTTTCAGAGAGCGCGCAGACCATGGTAGCCTTCCCCCCTCGGGGATAGCCGTCCAACGGCGCAGGGTTCCCCCCGGATCAAGTAATTTCGGACACCTCCCGGACATGATTCCTACAGCTATGTTCCTTTCTTCTCCCATGGCGAGCTTGCCACCCCTATTTATAGGAAGGAGAAGGACTCGGTCTCCGAAAGAAGTTATGGGGGCGAAGTCTCCCACGCGTTACTGGGGATGCACGGCTGTTGACCAGCGATCCCTATGGCGCCACGTGGAGACATCCGTCCGATCCCCTCGTCAGCCGTGCCACCATGTTTATTGCTATTTAAGATCACCTAAGATACGGAAGATCAGCGCAAATACCAAAGGAGATCACCTAAGATACGGAGGATCAGCGCGAATACCAAGGAAGATCACCTAAGGTATGGAGTATCGACGCTAGCGCCCAAGAAGGCTACTCGACACTCAGCTCTAACGTTTCGTCACGAGAAGCACTCTGCCGAACTCAAGCAATCGAAGTACCAAGCTTAAAAGAGACAGAAGCACGAGTGTTTGAAGAAACTTTCGATTGTATTAAAATTTCACTCGTTACAGTGTTCAGCAAATACAAACTGAAGAAAATTACAGAGCATAAAGCAAGAGCGAATATCCCGAGGTCCCGAGGTCCCGAGGTCATGACCGGTCAATTGCACGGGCTGCGGCGTCAGAGGCTTCGCCGGATGGACAGCCAGAGGTCGGCACCGGAAGCGTGTACGGAGGAGGCTCCCGATAGGAGGGGTGGCCCTCCGAGATCCCGACCTCCTTCAGGCCGGCAAGCCACCCTTTCGCCCAGGCCTTATCCCTCACCACAAGAACCCTTTCCTTGTAGTGGGCGGTGACCTGCACTTTGGCATCCTCGAACGCAGCATCGCACTCAGACTCGAGCTTCGCCTCGGCTTCATCCGCCCTCTTGGACTCGGCTTGAAGCAGGGCCGCATAATCGTCTCCCATCTTCGAGACGGAGACCTCGAGCTCGGCCACTCTAGTCCTCTCCGCCTCGGCTTCTTCCCTCGCCTGCTCGAGCTTCGCCGCGTATTCCTCTTCCACCCTGGCTAACTTCTGGCTA
Organism: Litsea cubeba; assembly: GCA_012931725.1. Classification (NCBI taxonomy): domain Eukaryota; kingdom Viridiplantae; phylum Streptophyta; class Magnoliopsida; order Laurales; family Lauraceae; genus Litsea; species Litsea cubeba. Next base: position 21,248,446 of record CM022944.1, on the reverse strand, counting down.
ACAGCGTCCAAGGATTCCTGCAGGCAGTTCTTCTCCACGGTCAGCTCGGCAACGTCCATGCTATACCTGCGGATCCGGTCAGCAACGGCCATGGACTTCTGTGCCGCCTGTCAAAGAAATGGGGTGTACGTGTTAGATCCAAAGAGCGTCAGACGCTAAATCGCTGGTTTGACGAAGGGAAATGAAGATTTACCGCGAAGTTGGACTGCAACATCGACAGGATCAGCTTCTGATCGCTGTACTTGTCCAGCCGCTCCATGTCCCGGGGAAGGGCGCAGGCTCGCCCCAGGGCCTCGAGGACCGGGAGATCGATCTTGTGAAGAATGCAATCCTCCATCGTCATCGGCCTCTCCGGCCCAAGCATGAAGCTCGGCTCCCATAACGGCGGCCCCTGGGGCAACGAGGCAGCAGCCGAGCTAGGGCCCGCGTCGGTCCTCGGAATCTTCGGCGGCCGAGTTTCCTCCTGCTCAACCTCAGCCGGGGGCAGGCGTACCTCTGGATCAACAGGGCTGGGGGATGCGGGGACCTCCGCCACCTCTGCAGGGGAAACTACCCGAGCCCTCGGAGATGGATGCTCCGTGGAATTCACCGGCTCCTGGGAGGCCCGGGCGTCCTCCACTCCAAGCGCCAAAGCCTCGAGGTCCTCGAAGGACAAGCGCCTGGTGCGCCTCATCTCGGAGCCAGACGAGGGAGATCGGGCAGGTTGACTCGATTCCCTTCCTGAGACCCGGGGAAGTCTCGATCCCGATGTAGAAGCTAGGGTTCCAGACGTGGCCCTAATGGAAAACGACGCCCGCGAGGGCTCTGCGACCTCCGGACCGGCCTGCTCCTGACCGACCTCGAGTCCGGCACCTTCACCCTGGATCGGCTCTACGGTGCCCCTCAAATACCCGCGGTACTTCGGCCGGTACCCTAGCAGCGACCAGGCCGCCCTGCCGTCATGACCGCTGTATCGCTTCACCAGGCGGAGCCAGGCATCGTTCCTCTTCCAAATGTATCTGGCAGCCCGTTCTCTCCTTCAAAGCTGCAACAATCAGAAGCATAAGCGCGGCAGAACAAAAAGAAACTTGTAAAAAAAAAGAAATGAAGGGTGTTTACTTGGAATGGTACCGAAGTGGCGAGGGACCTGGTAGCCTCTATCGGTGTCGGCCTCCCCAAACTCCCATTTCCCCGAGACGTACAGAAGATCGTCCCCGGCATACTTGCTCGAATCCTCCAAGTATCGGACGAAGCCGTCCCGGCCTGGCTTAGCCCGGAGATAATAAGAATCTCCGGACTTGCATATGTCATAGACGTCCTCAAGGTCGAAGACGGTGCCCAGGACCTCATTCAACTTGGTCGTGCCCATCACGATCTTGAAGGCATTCGGCAGCAGTTGGCAGGGGCAGAGACACCATTGACTAAGGCATCTCCTGAGAAGTGGGTGAAGTGGAAATCGGACCCCGCCTTCTATCACGGCCACTAGCGGAAAGGCATCCAACCTCCCGAAAAGTCGCGAGGGTTGTAGCCACGGGGTTCACCGCCCCTGATTTGGACATCGGCAGGGATCCTAAAGGCCGACCTGAAACCCTCGATCGCTGCCTCGCTCTCTAGCCAGTGGCTATAAATCCCCATTCCTATCCCAGTCTAAAAACAGAGAAACCCGCAGAAGAAGAGGCAGAGCAGGAGGAACTTACGGAAGCACGGAAGCAGAACGAAGATGCTGGACAGCGGAGAGACTCAACCTCAGCAGCGCACCACTTCTCAGATGAAGCTCCCTCACAGTAGCTTTCCCACTTCTGATGCTCGCCTCTGATTCAGAATAGCAAACGAAGGGTAAAACGAACCTCGATTGCCCTATATATAGAAGAGAGGCTCCCTTTCCAGAAACCCTAATTGGGCGCGCCAGGGGGCGCCTCCTGGGGTTCTGCGCGAATCATTTCAAAAATTGATTGCGCCCCTGACGAGGCGGCGCGTACGATCTCGAGGGGACTGCGCGAATCATTTCAAGAATTGATTACGCTCCTGACGAGGCGGCGCGTACGACCCCGAGGAGACAGACTACGATCCAGGAGATGACGCGTGGAGCCGTCGACCTGTCTTCAGCATTGGATAGGGGACGCCATTTATTACCTCGAACATCCAAAGCGACAGCGAGTCAGGGCCGAAAGGGGCTTTCTCCTCCAGATAGACCCGGCACATAGCTCCCGACCTCACGGCACTGGCGTTCTACGCGAGATCAGAAGCTAGGGGGCAATTGTGTGGGGAGATTTCCAGAGCTACAGGATTAAGCTAATCACAGCCATCAGATGGGGCTAAGCATTCTCACGTGCCATCCGCGTGCCATCTACGTGGCACCAATCTCACCCCGGCTACCAGGACAGAGGCCTTGGCCGAAATCAAGCATCTCCGGGCCACACGCGCCGAATTGGGCCACCCCGGTGCCATCTCGGCAGGGAGCTCCACCTCGGGTGGGCCACTCCAGTGCCATCTCGGCAGAAAACTCTACCTCGGCTGAAGCCACCTCGGCTGAAGAAGCCAGGACAGTAGCCGAAGCGAGAAAGAACCTTCACTTGCGCCCCTCATCCCCCACGTCATCAGGCACGTGGAGGGATAGGGTCACGAGCTAGTGGGACAGACACGACATCCAGCCGCCCGCTATCTTCACCAGATCGCTGACATGGCGGCATCCAGCGGCTGAGGCCACATCAGGGCAAGGCCCGAGGGCAGATCCGCTGGTACTCCAACCGCCAAAGGCGCCCAACACAATCTGGCCCAACAAGACACGCATTTAATGCAATGTGGGCTGACCCGACTAGCATTAAATGCTGAGTGGGCCGGATTAGACTGCATTTATTACTTTGTGGGCTGATCATGACTTCCCAGTCGAATCATGGACCCACACCAAGATATTCTCTGAAAGATACGATCCAAACCTCTATAAATAGAACTCCATGCACCATGCAAGGTACGCACAATCTCATCCACAGAGCCCTTACTCTGTCTCTCTTCTTCCTCCTCTCCTCCCATTGTTCCAGTTCCCATACTGACTTTGGCATCGGAGAGCCTTGCGCCGCCCAGGCCAGGGTCCTCTGACCGTTTGCTATTCCCTTTCAGGCTTCCGGACGGCATCCAGTCACATACAGTCATCACCATCTTCTCGGATAAGTCCTTTAAGGCACCATCTTATTGTGGGTCATTATTTTCTGCACCTACAAAGAGAATCTTCTTTAAAAAAAAAAAAAATTTTTAGAGCACCGTATGGCGGTTTAGACTGCCAATAATTTTTTCTTGAAGTCTCACTGCTTTCACTTTCATTGGGCAAAATGTAATAAAACCCCATGATCTCAATGTTTCAACATGGAACACTTTCAAACAGGCATGTGGTTTCGTAAGCTTTTACTTTTAGTGCTCCCTTTATGTATTTTCCTATGTACCTAGTTTTTTAAGATGCTTCTAAAATGGGCATTTTCATGTGTACCCGTGGGATTTCTGAAATGTGCATTTTTTCTGTGTACACATAATCATAAGCACTACAATGTTGCGGAATGTGAAATAAAATATGCAAGATAGGAGTAGAATCTATCTATGAGCACAAAACCCCTAACTCTAACACAAATCCATCTATGAGAAAAAAAAAAAGCATTAGTAGATGCCTCTTACCCATCTTCCACATTTGCTTTAGATGTGGACTTGAATCTATACTTTCCAAGGGAAGAATGATGAATCCGACGGAGAGAAATGGTCGAGTGATTTGATGAAGTTTTCCCCTGCAATATATTTCTTTCAGTTTCTTTAAAGAGAAGAGACCTAGAAAGAAAATGCCTTTTCAACTTTCAAGTAAATGCAAGGGGCAACATGGGAAGAAAAAAAGTAGGAAATGAGAGCATTAACATCTGTTACCTCTTCTTTAGTTGGACTGTCAGTCAAGGCACCTACAAGTAAAAGGAACAAATACAGGGGGGTATTTGAGGTTTTCTGAAAACATAGGCGTTGTAAAAAACTAAAAAAAAAAAAATTTCTTGTGGGGTGGAGAGATGAAACTATGGTGCCAATAGAACCCCCCATTTTCCTTTTAGCTTACTTCTAGAGATGACTTTTCCCCTCTCCTTTTTAAAGTGTAAATATTTTCCCACAGCTATAATTACAACATTTTAGGGCTAAAATGCTATAGGGTGGGATATGACATAACAAAAACCCATTTTTCAAATGGGTTTGGGATTTCGATCAATGAAAACACTCAAACTTGTATTGTTTATTTGGATGAGAATGTACAACTTTATTATGTAATTGACGAGTGGTAATCTAACATGTATCTTTTCATATTCTTTCGAATCTTAGGGCCCATTTTGATATGTAAAGAATAAAGTGTTTCTAGGTTTAAGTATTAGCAGAATAAAAATTTATATAATAAATATTGTAATATTATAATATTTCAGTGTTTTTGTTGTTTGACAGTTTCCAAAAAAATCAATAGATTTTGAACCGAGTTATTTGGCAGTTATCTCATATTATAATATATACTAAATTTGATATTGATCTCAATTTTCAAATCAAATAAATGTTAAAAACTTCATGATTTTGTTTCCATGTTTTTTCTAAATGATGAAATGACGTTAATATTTCCTACGAATTTAATTCCATGAAAAAAAATTCAATTATATTTTCAAGATAAGGAACTCATGGTATAGTGAGTTTCTTTGATTTTCTAGGAGTTCAACTCATGCAAACAAACATTTTATAAATCTTCAAGATAAGGAAACTCATGGTAAAATAAATTCCTTCGAATTTGTAGGAATTCAATTTCATGTGAACAAATACGTCCTATCTTTCATGGCGTAATGAGTTTCTTTGGATTTCTATAAATCTAAATCCATACTAATAGACTGGCCTAATCATATTTTAATGATAATGAATTCATTTCTTTAAATCCCTGAGAATTCAATTTCATGCAAATAAACAAACTCTGTTATGCGTTCATGACAAGAAATTAGTGGTGAAGTGGTTCCTTATAACTCATAAAAATTATTTTCATGGACAAAAATATCATTTAAAAAAGGAAATAAATGAAAAAAATAATTAATTTATCCTATTCGAGGCCCACCTTTTATTGCTCAAAGCTGATCACATGAACAACCGTTACCAATATATTCATTGTATCAGATTTCATTTCAATTTGTAAAGGTGGATTGTTCACACAAGGGTGGGCCATAGGTTGCAATGACCAAAGGTTTGGTAAAGGAAAAGGAAAATAAAAATCATAGTAAAAGAAAGAAAAGCCTTCAGAAAAGAAGATCTGGGCAATTTTGTCATTTTTCCTCTCATGGAGAAGGTCTAGAAAAAATAGAATTTTTGAAAAGGGGGTAAATGTAAACTACAAGGAGAATCCTTTTGCCTTTATGGTTGGATCATTAGGCCACATATCATATCACATGTTTGATTCTTCTAGAAAGCAACTTCTTCATCAGATGCATTAGGTTGAAGATTTAATGTGTAATAATATCTATGATAATTTATATTTACAATAATAATATTGCGATATTCTTTAAACTTATCACAAATAATATCCAAATGAAACCCAGCCTCTTTTTGTTGAATAGAAAACATGCGTTTCTAATTTCTTGATCTCTATTTTATCTTCATTTATTTCATTTTTTTTATCAATATTTTTTATATTTTCCCGGAAAAAATCTATTGAAAAATCGAAGTAATTTTTTGGTTAAAAAAAAAGAAGAAGAAGAAGAAGAAGAAAAAAAAAAACCAATGTTAGATGTGGTTTTGGTAAATATCAGTCAAGCGGATACATGTAAATGTTCCTGAAATTAATACTTGATTGTACAACTTATTTTAAGATTCACAACACATACATCTCTCTCCTTTACTTTACTTTACTTTAAACTAGCACAAGCAACGAATTGTTTATTTATTTATTTGCTTATCTCTCTCTACAGATACACAAATGGGCTCTCCAAATCAGCAGTCTTTCCAATAATCATTCTGAATTTAATTAGTACACCATTAAATCTAAGAAAATTCTTATTAATTTAGGATAAATATAGTATTTTGCCAATTATACAACTTATCTGTGTATTTGGCTTATGATAGACCAGAATGGAAGCAAGAAATAGAATTTATATAGTCAATTCCACAATACTTGGGATAAGGCTTTGATGATGATGATGATGATGATGATAGGATTGCGTCAATCAATTGAAAATCAACCATTGAAGGATAGTTACTGTCGACGGTTGAGATTTCCAAATCAACATGGGTGCTTATTTGAGAAAAACCAAGAAAAAAAAAAGAAAAGTGAAAATCACTTCCTTGTAATTATAAAAAACAAACTGTAGTTATTTTTAAATTTTCCTACAAGGCCCCTTCTCTTCCCTCTTCTTTCTTTCAAAACCACCACACACCACCACCAAGAGGAGCATTTGCCGGAGAAGCCAAGAGAGAATGGATGGTTTTCAATCCATCTCACTCCACACACACAAAAACAACCTCAAACAAGCCTCTGCATCCTCAATCCAACGGCTATCAATGAAAGCAGCAGTGGTGGGCCCCACCAACGCATCTCTTCCCCCGCAACAACAGCTGTTAAAAATACGAAAAAAGCTCGTCCTCATTCATCTCCTTTTTTCTCAATCCTCTTTCGATTCTTGTTTTCAGATCTCCCTTTTCTTCTTCAATCTCAGAGGTAGAGAGAGATACAGAGACAGAGCTAGATAGCGAGATTCCATGGCGCGGCGTCACGACAGCAATCCCTTCGGCGAGGAAGATGTGAATCCTTTTGCGGTACGTTTGGATCAGATTATTTTTAGGTTTCGAGATCAAGATCTCGTTTCTCAGCTCTCTCTTATAACAAAAATCTCTACTTTGTGATTTGATGAAATGCCATCGATTTTGATCGTGTTTTGTCTGACATTTGAAATCGGAGATAGTTTTTGTCGATGGATTTGGAATTCTTTGGGGTCCCTAGTTTGTAATCTGTTGGCTTTTATTGAGTTTTGGAGAAATGCGTTTGTTTGAGCTTCTAATGTTTATTGGATTGAAATGTGTAATTGGTCTGCGATTTTCAGCTAAATGTAGGTAGATGTGGATTTGTGCCTTTAAAATGCTAGAATATGTTGTTCACTCGTTGGAATTCGTAGATGTGATTTTTTTAGAAGTGGGACTCGGTCCATGTTAGGAACTATAAATTGGTCCATGAGGCAATGGGTTTGGACAGTTTGGTCTACCTTTCTTGGGCTGCATTGGCAATTATCGAGCATCATCAGGAACTCCATAAGATATGTTAAGAGTTCAAGCCTCAAGGTGCTGCTAGAGCCTCCAGAACCCATGAAAAACAAATGTTTAATGCTATAGGGGTTTCCAAATATGTTTTTGTTTGATAAATCTAAACTTAATACATAGCCTATAATCCCATGAAAAGCTCTGAATTTATTCTATTTGTAATCTCAATTTGATGAAAATTTTGTGTAATTCCAATGTCAAAAGAATAAAGTATTTAATAATTGATAAACTTCACATATCAGGTTGATGTTTTATCCTTTTTCTCCTAATTACCTCACTTTAATGATAATCTGATGTAAATTGTGCCAAAATCTCTATTTATTTTTCTTCCTGCAAATTCAATCCGATAGCTAATTGTACAGGTAAGTATACTTTGTGTAGCACTGTAGTGTGATTCTTGTTGGAAGTAGGTGGATATGTTTCAAAAACTTTTGACCCACTTGATGCAGGGATCAATTATCCATAAGGCCCCAATCTAGGATCCAAGACCTCAATATCATCAACCATGATAATCAAGAAACTATCTCTAAGATTGAAAATTGCATCACCATGCATTCACAATAAATCTACAACATACAAGGAGTAGATCTTACATTGGAAGATTGGTAGTGCTCTAATGAAGAAGTTTGAAACTTGCTTGATAAAGAACTCTTTCTTTCTAACAAATTAGAATCTCCAAGAAGGGTGTGATATCCAAAAGATACCAACTAGAACCTCAAAGGAAAACCGAATGAGAAACTAGAAAAGAGAGAAGAGAGGGGCGTGCAACTCTTGCACTAGGGCTTGGGCGTGAATTCCAAGGGATGGAATAAGCATGGGTTGGATGTCCAAGGGTGTGTCCCTATATATATATATATATATATATATATATATAGCTCCAAGCCACCTCCTCTTTGCTTATTATTAGAAGTCCCACTTGCATAATAATTTGTAACTTTCTCTTCTTTCCTTAGCCACAATTAGAAGTCTCACTTCCAATAGAATTAGTAAATTTCTATTTCTTTTTTTTTTTAGTTCAAGTAGAATTAGTAACTATCTATTAATTGGGCTAACGTAGGAACCACTAGGGATTCCATAGATAGCTGGCTCCAACTGGGATACCCTGACACCACATCTTATGTGAAATCCGGGCCCACAGTTAATTATAAATAACTCTACTATATAAATGCAACTGAACTCCAGTCTTATGAATAAATTACAAGAAGATCCTAAACTTCCCTATGACTACAAGTACGCCCCTCCATCTATAACCATGGATCAATTAGACCTGTCCACCAAATTAGATCCATATCTTATTATCCTTGAGACCCAATTAATTATAGTGATCATCAGTACCATCCATTTAACTCTTAATTTAGATGAGTGCGCACTTACCAATAATATCCATTAATTGGCACAAATGGATAATTAGGATAGATTCCATCTTGACAGTTATATGTTCCCACAGTCCTACTAACACATATCCAAGACACCGAGGCGTTGATCTACAATTGGCCTCACTTATTGGTGACTCAAAGTAAATGGATAGATAGAAAGTTGAGTCCATTAATGTCTTAAGATTGAGAGCCTATTGTTAGGGAATTATGAGAGCAGACCTTAAAGTAAAGACAGTATTTCATAAAGTACTTCTTATGGTCCTTCAATACATCCAATGTACCAGCATGATAATCCAGAGTCTTCCATTCTGATAATTGAGACAAATCACACTATCTCATAGTGATCACAATACTGCAACCTTATCAGATAAGATGACCAATCACATCACTGATTGTGAAGCTATTTAAGTATAAGATTTGTGACACATGTCTCTGGTATGTGGATCTCATCCATACACTTGTATTACATCTAATATACTTGTGGACTTCGGTTTATCTTATGAACCATTATATCATTCGTATTGATTATGTGCAAGCAGGGAACATAAACATTCATCTCATGAAAAGTAAACGTGATTATATTGAAATAAATCAATTTATTAAAGCATCCACCGGATTGAGACCATATAATTTAACAATCTCCCACTTGGACTCAATGCCAGTCAGGGTTGCATCTCATGCCCATCCCGTTTACATGTTACTCAAATACTTTAGTGGTCAAAGGCTTAGTAAATGGATCTGCCAGATTGTCTGCAGAGGCTATCTTGGTGATGGCTATATCACCTCTTTGCACAATCTCTCTGACTAAGTGATACTTATTCCGCACGTGCTTTTGGCTTTTATGGCTCTTGGGTTCCTTGGACCGTGCGACTGCCCCGCTGCTGTCACAATAAACTGTGAGCAGGTGTCGTGCTAAAGGTACCACTCCAAGTTCCAAAAAGAATCTTTTAAGCCATACTGCTTCCTTAGATGCTTCACAAGCCGCTACATATTCAGCCTCCGAAGTGGAATCAACGATACATTCCTGTTTAATACTCATCCAGTTGATAGCTCCGCCGCCAAGCATAAACACATATCCAGATGTTGATTTCATTAAATCCTTAGCTAACATGAAGTCAGAATCTGAGTAACCAACTGGAATCAACTCATCATTGCCATAAATCAACATTTGATCTCTAGTCCTTTTCAAGTATTTGAGAACACAATTTACAGCAGTCCAATGGTCAGGACTTCGATTAGACTAATATCTGCTTACTAGGCCTACTGCGTGACAGATATCCTGTCTAGTACAATGCATAGAATATATGAGGCTACCAACAACCGAAGCGTATGATATTGCTCTCATTTACTCCTTTTCCTCAGGTGTCTTGGGACACTGATCGTTGGAAAGGTGCATTCCATGCCTAAAAGGTGTGATACTTTTTTTGGAATCCTGCATAGCAAACCGTACGCAGCTTGAGATAAGCCAATCATATTATTTTTTCGGTCTCGATGGAGTTTGATCCCTAGGATGTAGCTAGCTTCTCCCAAGTCCTTCATATCAAAAGTCTTAGCCAACCAAACTTTTACGGTTGACAACATTCATATGTCACTCTTTAGGAAAAGGATATCTTCAACATACAATGCCAGAAAAACTACCCTACTTCCTTCACTTTTCATGTACACACATGACTCATCTGGATTCTAACTAAAACCAAATGACTTGATTGCCTGGTCAAAACAGATGTTCCAGCTCTAGGAACCCTACTTCAGTCCATAAATGGACTTCTGCAGTTTGCAAACCCTTTGCATTTGGTTATTAGCTACAAAATCATCTAGTTGCATCGTATAGATGTCTTCTTCAAGATGGCCGTTAAGAAACGCCGTCCATTTGCCAAATCTTGTAATCGAGATGAGCTGCAATGGATAAGAGTATTAGGATGGACTTGAGCAAGGCTACCGGCGAGAAGGTTTCCTTATAATCGATACCTTCTTTCTGAGTATACCCTTTCGCAACAAGCCTGATCTTAAAGGTCTCAACTCTTCCATCTGGTTTTTCTTTTCTCTTGTAGACCCACTTGCACCCAATAGATTTAATATTGGCAGACAAGTCCACAAGTGTCCAGACCTGATTAGAGTACATGGACTCCATCTAAGCTTTCATAGCTTTTTCCCAATGTCCCGAATCTATGTCATTGATTGCTTCATCCTAGTTACATGGATCTTGTTCCAGTTCTCCTGAGATTGCCTTGTAAGACTCTCCCAGAAACGAGAACCTGTCAAATTGCCTAACAATTCTCCCACTACGACGAGGCACTGGCGTAACTACTGGGTCAGGTATAGGTGAATTTTCTTTAAGTTCGGTCATTCTCGGATTTGGAATTGATTTCTCTTGAATTTCTTTTAAGATAACATTTTCTTAAGTTTTTCGGTCAATCATATAATTTTCCTCAAGAAAAACCGCATTTATGCTAACAAGCACTTTCGATCTGCTCTCTGGGATTATAGAATAACCAACCTTTAGTTCCTTTGGGATATCCTGTAAAAGTGGATACTTTCAACTTATCCGTCTTTACCTTTAACACGTGTGCCGGACAACCCCAAATATGTAAATGTTATAGGCTAGGCTTTCGCCAGGACCACAACTCCTGGGAGTCTTAGGTACAGAATTAGATGGAACGAGATTTAGTATGTACGTTGTAGTTTTCAAAGCATATTCCCAAAAGAATATAGGTAATCCTGAGAAACTCAACATAGACCTAACCAGTTCTTGAAATCCAATCGATCCATCTATTAGATCACTCATCAGGGATATCCATCTCAAAGCTTGTAGACAATAGGGAATGACTTGAGTGGGAGCGATTTCTAGTAAATCTCCTTTGGCCTCTTGACAAATATGTCATCATATCCTTCATGCATGTGGATTGGCCTCTTGCGTTGTAGCAGACTCATAGCAATTGATCCAAGGCTTCCACAATGATCTCTAACTAACAGTGGTACCGGGGATTGAATCTAGTTCACTCACGTAAGGAATTAATAACAAAAGATCGCGATTGAGGTATTCCTTCATTTTCTTTTGTAATGAAAAAGAAATTCATTTTTGCATTTCGTCAGAAATCTCATCAAAAGACTGATCCAAACCGTTAATCATGTTTGGAACATAGGGCTTACCTTCAAAATAAAGTATGATGCGAATCAAGGTCCCAATCTGAAAATCTCATTTACCATAATGGGGTAACAAAAGAACCAAGTTTGAGAATCATGATGCTATGAGTGAATTGATGGCATCATGCAATTGGATACTAAATCCATTGCAATAATTAAATAAGTAAGAATAATAATTGTATCTTTCCATCCATAGATCTCTTAATCAATGGTTAGATTTGTTGGATTGGTACAAATGTGACCTTTGATCACCAAAGTGGGCCCCATATAGAGGCTGCACTTCAAGATCTAGATGTGGAATGGAGAGATACTATCATTGATGATCGGATCTAGGCACGATCATATTTAGATTTGGATATATCATTAGTGGGCCACACTTGATCATCATCATAGTTATTATCATGGACCAAAATATTTTGTATAACTGTGGAAGAACCTTAGTCTAACTTTCAATTCTCCCTTGGATATGAAAAAAAAAAAAAAAAAGTTTCAATGTTCTATGATTTATCTCTTTTTGGGCCCATAATGTAATGTCATGGAAATAATAAGATGGGCCATAGGAATATCCAAATCAATATGAACATTTTCCCAGATAAAAAAATCTAAGCATAAAGAAATATGGAATCATCCCATATCTGCTTGAAAGCCACTAAAAAGGTTGCTTAGTTTGAAATAATAAGAGTTGCTTGATAGCCACTAAAATGGTTTGATATGCAGTAAGTGGGCCTAACCTGTGAAAGGGATTACTATAAAAAATAGCCCCATATATGATAACTAAAAATTTCCCGTGCCTGAAGGCACGACGCACCACCGGACCTGGATATGCCTCTGACTGACCGAACCTAAATTCTATGCGTCTCGAAAGCAAGTCCAACCATAAAATGGATCCCACAAAAAAAATCCAATTGATTGCCTAATGATATAATTCCATTCATTCATTTATTCTTAACAAAACTGAATCATGAAATCTTTAACCATCTCGGCAATACCAAACTTGCTGACCCTTTTTGTTCTTGATGAGTATGGCAAAAACTTGTAAATTTCTCCCACTTTTAGCCCTTTTTTTTTAAATGAAAAGGGGATGACAATACCTGTAAATAATTGCTCCCCCATTTTACATTCCCCTCTTAAATCCAATGGTCCAAAATATCCCTTGAATTTATGTACATAGATCCAAGGGTCCAAAATATCCCAAGATTCAAAGTCTGCTCTCCCATATTATATAGATTTTTCCAATCCGTAAGGATCTAAGGGTTGGGACATTATAATTCTTTCTCTTGAAAGCTAGAAAGCGGTTAGTGAAGTTGAGATGCATTTTGAAGTTTAAATGGATCTGCCATAAGCCCCGTAAGCATATGGGAGTGGGACCTAGATAAAAACTCTCAAGTTTGAAATTAAAAAAAAAAAAAAAAACAAAACAAAAACTACCTCAACTAACCGATTCATTTGAAACGTTTCCATCCACCTTTTCCCTCCGAGAAGAAACACCCCTCCCCTTTTTACTCTAACCTAACCATTTTCATCATATTAAACGCACAAGATTCGCATGAATATCTCTTCTCTCTTCTTTTACAAACCTGCCCATCTGTGATCAAGATATGGTTTCTGTTCTAATGCGTGTTTGCAACACTCATTATACTGCAATTGCAGGGGCTTCCATGCTAGTTTATATTGAAGGTAAACCCTATATTGAGGATCAATTTTTTGATGAAATTTATGACGAAACATAGAAATGAAATTCTCTTTCATTACAGAAGAAAATAAAACAATACATCAATTGCGATCTTTTGTTATTTATTTCTTACATGAGCAAACTGGAATACCATTGTTAGTTAGAGATCATCATGAAAGTCTTAGATCAAGTGCTAACCATGCAAGAGGCCGGTCGATGCAAATGATGAGATCACATAATTGTCACGAGGCTAGAGGAGATTTACTGGAAGTCTCTACCACTTAAGTCACTTCCTATAATCCTATTCTCCATATGCTTAGAAAGGAATGCCTGATGAGTAATCTAATGGATGGATTGGATATCAAGAATTGGTTTCCTCCTCTTTTTCCCTCGATTGTTTCTTAGAAGTCTTGTCCAAAGCAACAAAAAAATCTATAGGAAGAAGAAGATGGGAGTTCTGGATCTATGTATTTCTTCTTCCCCACCATCTCTCCTTATATAACCATGGGAAAAGGACCATTCAAGAGAGGCATAAAGAGGTCTTCAATGGCCTCTTCAGTTTCCTCATTGAAGAAGAGGAAATGGAAGAGATATACACAAGTGAGGGGCGTTTTCCTTCAAGTGGTTGGGGCCAATGTTGGGCTGAAATGGCAGTGGGCCCAATCCAATAAGGCTAACACTTTTCTCCTTGTTTGTGTGGTTTTTCTGTTTGATTAAATAATGGGGTTTATTGGGTCCATAATCAATCGGATTTGCAGTCCCAGGCTGTGTCGCCTTTTCTTGAAGATGGATAATTGTGAAACCTTACCAGGTTATCTCCCCCGGTTAAATCTTTGTGCAGACACTAAATGGCACTAAACTAGTTGGCTTGGAAGATGGAAGAAGTTGTGGATTGTTGCCGAAATTTCACTTGTTGGGTCCTCGGTCTTCCATACTTCTCACTAAGATAGTAAGATAAACATTTATGAAACCTCAGCGGATTATCTTGCATAGGCAAATCTTCCGCTCTGATACCAATCGGTGCAAACTTGATTGGCTTAGCAACAACTCCTTAAGAATCCAAAATATGAATTTAATCGGATGATATGATAGTTTCTAAGAAGAAACACAATATGAATATTTCATTACCAAATGAGAGTAACAATAGATGGATGCCTGCTGCTTACATTTTGGAACCCTTTGTACCCCCCTTTATATAGACTCACGGACATAACTCACAATTACTAACATGTAAATTCCTATATAACTCTTATACTTCCAAGACTATTAATTTACTAACACGAAAGTTCCCTAGGTATGCAACTCTTAGACTTTCAAGATTAGTCATTAATGCAACTCCTAGACTTTCAAGACTAAGTAATTAATGCAACCCTAGAATTCCAAAATTAGCTAATACATTGATTCCAACTTAATAACTAAAATTTCAAACAAGTTATATCTTAAAAAATTATAAAAAAAAAACAAAAAGTCTACATGGACTAACTCATGGAGTTAGTCCATGGACTAACCCTATGGTTATCATTCAAATATTGGATGTTCTCATCCAATATTTGGATAAGAACCATGGAGTTAGTCCATGGTTCTGTCCATAAGTTAGTCCATGGGGAGGGTCCATTTTGGTCCACGGTCGACCCATACCTCGATTCATGCTTGACATTTGTCTAATGTATAAGACCCCATTGCCCGTTCGGCAAGTAACAGGCTCTTATTGTCTTAAAATGGTTTGAAAACAGAAATTGACCGTTCGGTAATAAGCATATTGGGAATGGGACCCTTTGTTTCAAAACTCATAAAGACATTGAATGTCTAAAATACACAACATGTAAATAACAAATTTTGTGTATTAATGCAAACAAATCTGTGGGTCTTGGGCTCTGAGAAGTCCTTGTGTGTGCATGTGCGCTAAAGTGGACAATTTCATGCTTTGATGCTTTATGCTTACTAGGCCTTGATGCAACAATTTTAAGCTTTTCTCTGCAAGGTACACTGTTTAGTTTGTTTCTAGACCTCTGCTTTACAAAGTTATTTTTCTGTAAATATCCTTGTGATATCATAGCATTCGTATATTCAAAAAAGATATCATAGCATTCTTTTTTTTTTTTTTTTGTGCATAGAACATTTTTTGGTTTTGAATGTAATAAGATCTCTTCAGCAACTTTCTTGTGCCATCACAACCGATTTGTACAGTTTTAGTGACTCTGTTGGATTACATTAATTTTGTTTTTCCTAGTTGCCTATGCAAATTTTTTTCCTCCTATTCTGCAATTGGATTACATTAACTTTTTCATCCTACTTGAACTTTCTAGAATCCTGGTTCAAGGCTTTCTCCTCTTCCTCCTGAACCTGCAGATTTCAATGATGATCACAGTGCAACAATTGATATCCCTCTTGACAACGCAAAGGTGGGAAGTTTACTTCAGTAAACGAAAATCTCATTTCATATTTGATTTTTTTTTCCTCCCTTGCATTGTAATAGTGATCAATTGTTGACAACTCTTTTCCCCCTATTTATAGGATCTCCTTAAAAAGAAGGAGATTGAACTAAAGGCGAAGGAGGCAGAATTGGATAGGAGGGAACAGGTACTGCTAATACAGTTACTTTGTGCACAATGACCACATAGCTACAGCTTTCTGTAGAATCATTTTTTGGGTTTTCTTCGAATGTTGCTTTTTACCAGAGAAGCAAATGAAGCATCCAAATTACAAATGTATCTAGTTTTACCTCTGTAGCAATTCAGATTCTGAAGGTGTGAAAAATTATTCTTAAATGGAAATGTTTAATTGTGCATTCTTTAGCCAGTGCATGGTTTCTTTCACTTAAAGTCTAATATATTGGTTGTTTTCTATACATCTGCTGTTGTTGCAGAATGTAGCAGCCTGCAAGCTATTTATTAACTTGACAATTATTTCCTCTTCTTTTCTACTGCATCTGTAGTTTCTTCCTTTAGTTAATCTGTATTCTTAACCTTTCTTGCTTTTAGTTTTGTGCATGGTTTTGAGATTATTACATAGGTCATCTAATTAGAGACCCCATGAATGCACTATTGATGGTCCCCTTCGATCTCCTCTTTCATTGGTCTTAATCCATTCATTTGGCTGCCAAGAATAGTCTCTCCTTTGATGGCCCATTATTTGATGGGCGTTTCTCCAAGCAAATATTGGGTGAACAGAAAGTAGATTGGCTGCCTTAAGAATATCCCACGTTTTTGTTGTCCTGTTCCATTGTCCTGCTTAATCCTCCCCTATTTTTTGTGCGTTGGCTTGTGCTTATTCCAACCAGGGAAAAGTTGGAGTTCTTTTGTAATGGCTTCAAATCAGCAGTTGGCAGTAAAAACTTGCCAAACAAAATTTCACCTCTATTTAAAATGAAATTAGTACTAGGCCTACATCAGTTTGATGGGAAAAGATTCATTCAATGACATTCATGCACCCGTGCCACTTTTAGCTTAGGATATAGTTACCTATATCATTGTTTGAACCTCCTTCAAGTTGTTTTGTGCTGAGCCGAAGTACCAAACTTATGGAATGGGAATCTTCAATTTACAAGCTTTCGCAATGTGGGTGACACATAGCATTGCATGCTGTATGGAGTGATGATAGAACATAGTCCTACATAGATGAGTGGAAAAGCACAGCTCACAAACTGACCCTAAATGGATGGAACAAGGCTTCTTCGATATGGTTGTAATTGTATTGCATAATATATGATTCCATAAGCTTTATTTACATATCTAAATCCAAACAGGAGATTAATGATATCGATCCAAACCAAGTCAGTTTCTAACACCAGAAGTTGTGATTGAGCAGAAATTTAAAATGGGTTCTTATTACTTATATTGAATGTTGATTTTTCTTATTGTTGTCATTCAGGAACTGAAACGGAGGGAAGCGGCTGCAGCACGGGGTACTCTTTCTTAAATTTTATCGTTTCACTTTTAAGTCTGTACCATTTTTTTTTTTTTTATCGTTTCGCTTTTAAGAAGTTGTTAATGATAGTGCTTTCCAATGATTATATTCCCATGTGATTTGAAATCACTTTTCTCTTTTGCAGCTGGGATTGTTATAGAGGATAAAAATTGGCCACCGTTCTTTCCTATTATTCATCATAATATTGCAAATGAAATACCAATCCATTTGCAAAGGTTGCAGTATTTCGCATTCTCAACATTGTTAGGTATTTACCTTCTTTATTGTGAATCTTGTTGGAATTTTTTATCAATTGTTTGAAGCTTTATCATTCTCATTGACTTGCTAAGATATTCTCTTAGGTGAATCAAAAGTGTATCATAAGATTCAAAACATTACTCAATGCTGTCTATAAATTATGACAATAAATCAAGGACCACTGGACTTTAGTTGGTAAATGAGAGCAACATGCAGTGATGAACTATTAATTTTTGCAGGTTTAGTAATATGTCTGTTGTGGAATCTTGTAGCTGTTACTGCAGCCTGGATTAAAGGAGAAGGTCAGCTTAAATGTTTGGCCATATCTGTAACATGTTTCTCATTTTTTTTACTTTGATGCATGTCTGGGTCCATTTCTAACAAGGATTGGTAATCTAGTACTTCATCTTCTGTTTTCTATCATCTTGATTGATTCAGCATGGTTTAACTTGTAGGAGCTACAATCTGGCTCCTTGCTATAATCTACTTTATATCAGGGGTTCCAGGAGGTTATGTGTTGTGGTATCGCCCTCTTTATCATGCCATGAGGTACCTTTTAATATTTCTTTTTTCCCCTTAAAATTCTTTTGAGTTTCTCTCTGCTGTATGTTCATAAAATCTCATCCTTATATGTTATTTGTGACGCTTATGCATGCTACTCAACAAGATTTGTCATTCTTAATCCAACTGTAAAACATTTTGTAGGACTGACAGCGTTATGAAGTTCGGGTGGTTTTTCCTGTTTTACCTGGTAAATAAGTTTTATCATTTTTTTTCTTTCCTCAGATCAGCTTTTGCACCTCCAACATAGTTGGGACAAGGCTTTGATGATGATGATGATGATCAGCTTTTGTATATTAACTGTCGTGTTTTCTTCTTGAAGTTGAACCACATTCCTAACTTCTGTGTTTCTTTTTCTTTCTTTCTTTTTTTAACCATGTTTTAACAGCTCCACATTGGTTTCTGCATCTTTGCATCAGTTGCTCCTCCTATCATTTTCAAAGGGAAATCCTTGGCGTAAGTTTCCCTTAAAAAGTTTGACATATATTACCTTCTGCTTTTACTCTTATTTTCTGGATTGGTGAATGCGGATTACATTCAAATTTTTAGGTTTTAGCGGTACAAAACTGCTGCTTTTCAATTGCGTTACTACTGTTTTGTTCATCTTCCCCTATAAAACTCTTCAATCCCTCACTATAGAAACTTTCATCGGCCTCCCAAAAACTTTTATGCAACTCTGCTTTTCAGACAGATTCATTTATAGAATCTCTGGGAAGAGAGAGCACTTTTATATCCGCATACATACGAGTGGTACTGGTCTGTGCCAAAAAAATGATTTTTGAAGAGAATTTTGACATGAGCGGTAATGGTCTATGCCAAAAGTTGATTTTTGAAGAAAATTTCAGCCTTTTTATTGAACCCCCTCCCTTTATTCTTAAATTCCCATATCTGCAGCTGTAGTCTCTTCACTTCTGCTTTTGGGTGAAAATCTTGTAAGTTTGTGAATAAAAAAAAGAATTTGCAAGTTCTAATTTGCAGGTAACTGGGTAAGTGATATTGAGTATTATATTTAAGGAACACCTGGAATTGAATTTGAGAGAAGACTTGGACTAGAAAGTAAAAAAAACTTGTGTAGTCCATGAAGCTTTGCTAGGAGCTTCTCTGTGTATTTTAGTGTCTCTATCAGCATTCCAGAAGATTCATTAGAAGTGTCTGAGCTCCCTAATGTCCTTTTGTTACAGTAATCTAGTCATGGTTCTAAAACCCAGTTATGGACATGGCATCGACCAATGCCAAAACTTTAAATGTAGGCTGACATAGTGGTTGCTGACTGATACTCTGGATTGTTTCTGCACTTTTCTTCTAAAAGCAATAATGTATTGGAAATATTTATAAAATGGAAAAAAACTTCAATTTTTGTTTAATGTTGTTTTTAGGGTGTTTTAGATGTAAATATAATAACAAAATACAATCTAAAGGTAGTAGAATGGAGTTCCAAAACAAACTCTAATGCATATTTAGTTTCAAACTCACACATTTAAAATCAGTATTGATGATCGCCAAATCCTTAATGTATCAGGCAAATATGACTTGGTTTCAGCGAAATTTTACAAACCACGGGTTTAGTACAGTATTGCATCCCTCTGTATTATGTTCTACTCTTTCTCCAACGAGAATTATCCAATCACTAGTTGAAAAACTCAGGGCAACATATTTTATAAGTCAGTAAAGAACTTGAAGCTGAATGATTCTTTCCAAGAATTTAATGAGTTCAATTCATGAGGTACTCAATTCATTATCTTCTATTGATCAGACTACACTTGGATTTGAACGGGGAAAAGGTTTAAACTAAAAATGAATTCGTGGCATGTCGGTTCTGCATAGCATTGTGAGAAGCCTGGTTGCCTCTGTTAGTGTCTGTAGCCAGTATTCTAGAAGCTTTATTAGAGGCCATCAGGCTTCTGAGTGCCTCTTTGCTATGGTGTAGTCTAGCAGAGTTTAGTATACCACCTATGTACAAGTATGGTTCTCATATGAAAAGGGTCCAATCATTGGTTAAAAACCCCTGGATGACTGTCAGTAAAGCACTTGGAGCTGAATACAATTCTCACTATCCTTAGAAGTTTGAATGAATGTGTGGAGCTTTTTATTTGCAACGATGGATGCTTTAAGTGCACAGTATACTAAAAAGTACACGTCCAATATTCAGTAGCATCTTGATAATGATTCCATTTTTTGTGAAACAGAGGTATCTTGCCAGCATTTGATGTCATTGGAAGTAATGCTTTGGTTGGGGTAAGTTTGATCCTTTACCATTTTATTCTATTGTTAAAATCCTTCTGTTCAGTTCAGAAGACTAGATAATCAGAGAAGTCTAAAGGTCCTGGATAATGTAAATTCATGATCTTTCTGAATTTTCCAGAACAAGACCTGTCTTAGACTGTGAGGGCCCTATAAGTAAATTGTGTTTTTTTTTTTTTCCATTTAATTCTCTGAGCTATCTGGTCATTTGACGCTGTGAGTTGTCAGCATTGTTTTGATAATTTTTATAGACGTCTATTAATATTTTATACTCAATTGGGTATCTGAGTAAACCTTTCTTCTGCCTATTTTATCAAAAATTTATTTAGTACAAGGAGCATGGTTTTAAAAATTGGCCAGGACTGAGTTGACTTGGACACTAGCAAGTCAGGTCACCACACATGGTGCTAACTCGGTTTGAGTGAATGTTGGGCTGGTTTTCTGTTGACTCCCCTGATTTAGGAAATGTATCTATATCCAAGTCAAGTTTGAGAATGTACACTGCTTCTACAACTCTGGACCATTATTGAAGCCTTGCTATTATTACTTGTTGATAGTGTACTTTTTTGCTGATAGGTCTTTTACTTCATTGGGTTTGGTTTCTTCTGCCTTGAATCATTACTCAGTATATGGGTTATTCAGGTTCTACTCTTCACTTCAATGTACTCTTGCTAGTTGCCATCTATCTTCGCCTTTCTAACTTTACTGCTTCACATATTCAGCAAGTATTAATGTACTTCCGCGGGAGTGGTAAAGCTGCTGAGATGAAGCGTGAGGCAGCACGAGGCGCCATGAGAATAACACTATGATATAGTTCCGAAACTTGCTGATGCAATGGAGGGAAACATTGGAAATGCCATCAGTATGGAGTATAGAAGCATTCTATTCACTCATAGAGCAGAGGGCAGTCCATTTACCCATCTGTGCCTGCCATCCCTTGTTTCATATCTTTTAAGTTTGTAATATGTATTATCCTTTCTGTTGGTTAGAGCACAAGAATATTTTAGAGGTGTAGAGAACATTTCGTGCAGCCTTTTTTTTTTTAGTTTATTTTTGTTATTGTTATTATTATTTTTGTATGTATTTTTGTAAACTTGCACTGAAGAGAGAGAGAGAGAGAGAGAGAGAGAGAGAGAGAGAGAGAGAGAGAGAGAGAGGAGAGAGAGAGAGAGAGAGAGAGCACAGCATCTTTGATTTGCCTTTTACTGATTTTTTTTATTTGTGTTTTTATTTATTTATCTATTTTTTTTTAACAGATTTGTTCCAACTGCTTGCATGTAGAAAGTTAGAGATGTCCTTTTAGCAGATTATTGAGACTAGGTTGTCTTGCATTCAGTTGAATTTGGTTGCCCTGCACTCATGTTTCTGTAAATCTAAAAGTGCAACTCTGTTTAGATGCACTTTGTTAAACAAAACAACTCTCACCTTCACACAGTTTATGAAGATCCAAAGAAACCTATAATATCCATTGAGATGATTCAGTTTCTGTGTCCATATAGTTTTTCTATCATGTGTCCTGCTAAAGGATTCCTCTCAGGGCCCATTTGTTTGCTTCAATTTGAATTTCTATAAATTTGAAGAAATGAATTCCTAGCAAAGTGGCAAAAATTAAATAAATAAGGTACAGCTGGTTAGGGAGGGACATCATGTGTGTGAGTTCGAGTATCTAATAAAGCAAAATCAAATAAATATGGTGAAGATACACAAATGATCATTAAATAATCTCTCATTTCATGAAAAAGGTTTACCCAACCATCACCCTGCTATATCAAATCCCAAAAAAGGCGGGGTCCCATGTACTGTTCCTTCACCTTCACACCCCACCTCTTTAATATTACTTTGTTGGAACTTTTTTCTTTTAAAGATGAAATATATAGGTAAGAAGGAAAAGCACAAAGCAAACAAGAAAACACAAAAAGAGGATGTGATGTTTTTATGTGGTTGTATTTTTTCTCTTGGTTGTTGGTGCTTGTCTCCCTTTTGGATCCAATATAAATCTTTGAGAACTTTACCCAAAAAAGCACCTTAGAGGTCCACTAACCAAAAGAGGAACCCAGAGTTTTGGGCGTGTTTTTTAGGTTAGTGGCCATTTAGGGTAATTTTTTTGGTAGTTTTCTATAAATCTTTTAACAAAAAGAAAAAAAAAAATCCCGCCAGACTGGGTACAATTCCTACCACATCACAATTCAAAAGACAGTTTTTTTTTTTTTTTTTGTAAGACTTGAAACCCATTTTACCATGAATGGAAATTCAATTCAAACGGGAAGGATGAGCCCTCATGACAATCTTTAATTCATGTTCACGACAATAAAACTATTACTAACCCTTTTCTGATTAGCTACAAGAATGTTTCAAGGGAGTCTAGGATTTGTAAAAACTGTTATAAAGATGGTAACAATCTTTCCCAATTGGTTATTTTCTGATCTATGGTTGCCGGTAATATTTGGCAGGGCCTACTGTCTGGATCACCCACCAAATGCATCATCTCTTGTAGAAAGTAATGCCCGGATTAATATTTTTCTTATCTAGGTCTTTCATATTGGTTAATGTATTTTTATGGGCATGCACTTTGCTGGTGGGCTACATTTTTAATGAAATTGTACAAAGAAGAAAGTTCATTTCACCTATTTAATGTAAATGGAGAAACACCCAATCAAAGAGGAAAATGTATAAATGGGTTTTGACATATCAGTCCTCCTCAAGCAAATTTTTTTTCTATTTTTATGACCGAAATTTAGATAATATCACTAGAGTCGCTTGACTCTAGATAGCAAATTTTTAAAAACCCTTTTGCCCCAAATCCCATGACATCATGTGAACAATGTATGTCACAAATACTGATAAATTCCATAATGTCATGAATCTTATGCAATAACTCATAATTTTTTTTTTCCAAATGATAAAACTTAAAAAATGATAGTAAGATGTGTATTTGCTTTTCACATACTGTCATTTTATGTTATATGTAAAAGATAAATTCGCTTATTATATTATTGAAACTATACATTACAGAAGCTAATAAATCCCGTGATATCATACGAGAAGACTAATATGTCCAAACCCCATTAATAAATTGTCTTTACTTTTCTTTTTGCTTTTTTTTTTGAAAAATGGAAAACATTTTTTTTTCTCACAATAACCAAATGTAGCCCACCTACTGTGGGCCCCAGAAAGTGGTCTACAAATATGTATATATATCCTCCCTCTCCTCGGAGCAAAAACAGGTCTTCTGTTTCTCAAAGGAGTAAAAGTTAGCTGAACTAGGGACGCCTGAAAATCTCTACTCACCTCTTCAAAATCACCAGTTTTCAAGGTAAAGCATCTTCCTTTCCTTTGTCTTTTTCCCCCCTCTCCATATAAATTAGGGTTTCTCTAGGGTTAATTCTCCATTGCAATGAGCAGGGCCGTCTCAAGACAATATGTGGCCCCAGGCGAAAGTATAAACGAGGCCCCTAACTTCTATGTGTGACACGAGAAAACCCTCGTCCTTAATCCGGGTTAATTTGGGACCGGCAATGTACACTATGAGTAGTACATTGGCGGACTTAAAAAAAAAATTTGGGTTTTTTTTTTTTTTTGGTTTTTTTTTTTAGAGCTTGTTGAGGGATTTATTTTTTTTAAGTGAATTTAACCTTTCTTGCCTTTTGTGATGCAAACTTATTGATCAATTTTTTGTATTCAAGGTTTTCCAAAATTTTCTTCTTAATAGATAAAATGGCTAACCCGCTTAATCCCTCTTCTGACATAGTTGATCATAGATAAGATTTTATTAACTTTAATTTCGAAAAACTTTTTTCGGTGGAAGCAACTGTAACCGGTACTGTTAATAGTATTCAATAAGCAATATATAAGTTTGGAAAAGACTCAATAGTATCCTAATTAGTGGACCCCATGAGTCAAGGTTGATTTGAAATGCCATTTTATGAAAAACAAGGTATTTTCTATAAAACAAAGGACTTATTTGAAATTCTGATTTTATGAAAATTTTTCAATGATGGAATTTTTCGATGATTTCAGTTTCATTAGAAAACGGGTCAAATTGTGATCAATTTTCTCTTCTAGCTCGAGTTCATTTGAATTCATTTAAGATGATTCCCAGCGAGATTTGATACCTTTAAAAACGTACTTATTTTAGAATATTTTTATTTTTACTGTGCTTCTTCTTCGTCTATCTTCTTCTCTGTCTATCTTCTTCTCTGGTTTGATTTTGGTTTTCAAATGTACCATGATTTTCTCTTTTTAGTTTTATCATGTTAATGTTACTAATCCAACAAAATTATGAGGCCCTCTCATGATGAGGCCCCCACCACTTGCTTCACTTGCCTATAGGGTGAGCCGGCCCTGGCAATGAGAAGAAAAGAAAAATCTTTCATGTTTTCCCCTTCAACAGAATCTGTCAGAGTAAGAGAAGCTGAAAATCTTTCCTTGTGTTCTCACAATGTTTTTCATGAAAAAGCTGCTACTACATCATCACCAAAAGCATCAAGGGGGTAGCAGAAGAAAGAGATATGGAGGTTCTTTGCGTGGCATTTTCTCATCCTTTAGAAAATTTCTGATAAAAGAAGTGTTTGTTTGGTTGGAAGGATTAGCTCTAATTAACAGATGGTAACTCTCAAATACTTCTTGTGATCAAAGATGCGACCTTTTCGTTTTTTTCGGATGAGAAAAAAAAAAAAAACTTGGGAGGATTAAGTACTTCATGATATGCACTGTAATGATGTTCTTCGGATTCTGAGAAGAGCCGATCAAATGGGATAAGGTTTTAGATTTCTGGATTGAAATGGTGAAAGATGGGGTCTTGTGATCAATTGCTGGTTGATGTCTGTGGGGGTGAAGGGGTCTGCTGAAAGAAGCCCTTTTCTCATTTGATCACATGAAAGCAAGGGGAACTTGAAACTTACTGAGATAAAGTGATAGCAAATGATTTCATCTGTGTTCTTAAAGACAGTTGAATTTGATCTGGCAAAGTGATTAAGGATTTGTGGTTGGCAGGTGGAATTGGAAGATCTTCATTTCGAATCAGTTGATTGAGATATGGCTTCGAGCCCTAGTAGTACAAATGATTTTTTTTTATTGGTGTTTTTAAATCAGGAAGTAGGACCCCATCTGGAGATTTCAGCAGCATATGAAGAGATGGGTCTGTTTGGAAGCTTCACCTTGCTATCACATACAACATATTGATTGATTTCAAGGATGACAGGTAGGCTGAGATATGCTTCCTATGCCTTTACGGTCGTGTAGAGATTGGGTGGGGTACTTTATACATTTTTTTTTAGTACCATGATCTGCACTTTTTATTCTCATAGTCAGGGGCATTTTTATGAAGCAGGCTTTTCACTTGGTAAAATGGAAGACAGGGAAGCTTTTCCTATTATCAAAACCATCAACATTGATAAAGTCCTACCATTTTGTGTGTGTGTGTGTGTGTGTGTGTTCTCGATATTGTTAGCTATAAAACCATTCTGCAGATATTGTGTGGGAAAAGATGATTCAAGAAGTGAAGGTTGTAATCAATGAAATGGAAAAATCTAGTGTATGTTAAACAAGCAGTCCCTACCCATTATGAAGATGTATATTGAAGGAGGTTTGCTTACCAGGCATTTAAAAAATTTTATAGGTAACATGAATTCATTTAAAAAGGATAACGGTACATGGTAATTTAGCTTGCCACCCCTTCCTTTCGGAATTTCGACAGAGGATATGAGCGCTTAGGTATGCCGTCAGTCTTATGTCCCGGTTCACAATAGAGTCTCCCCCGCCGAGGAAACCCCCACTTCGGAATTACACGAGAAGGACTCCAGAGCCATTGGAGCAGAAACAGCTCTATTACCACGGTCCGTTCTACTGTTCCCGCAATGAAATTCCTTCGCCTATAATTAGGAGGAGGCTGGCATAAGGCTGGCTGCTAGCCATATAAATTTCAGTAACAATAATTGAATCCACTTCTTTTCTGAGGCAGTTAAGTGTATTATGCATAGAAATACCAGTATCCCTGAAAAGAAGAAAAGTTTGTATCATGAGCAAACATAAACCCCTACCCCAAGAATAAGAATAGTGAAACATCACTGGAGTCTCAATTACATTTGATTCCTTTTTTCTTTTCTATTCTTTTCTTTTTCATTGTAAAATGACTTCAACCCACAATGTTGAGGTTGTTACACTTAGCACCTCCAACTATGCTACAGGCTCTTTTCACATTTGATTCCTTAATTTTGAATGTTCCCAAAAAATATGCGCATGACATCTCCCTGTTCGTGCTTCAATGTACCAACTATTGTAGTTGAGTTTGCCTTGAGCCTCATGCATGAACTTCAAGATTCCACGAGCGGGTGGTCTCTTATTCTCCTTATTGTGTTTCATTACATCTCCATTATTGTTGCCCCTAGTTCCTTGTAATGTCCAGTGGCCTCATTCCCTAGAATTTTTTACCTTGATGATGTTCATAAAGCTGTTCTTGGTTTGTGAAGTCCATGATCTCCTTTTTTTGAGCCTTTTTATCCTAAAATACTCTACATTTCATCTCAAATTCTCGACCTCTACTTGCGCAATAATACCCAATCTTGTCTCCCATTCGTCCAAGTTCAATTCCTCCCTCATTTTAATGGTTTATAGTCTTCAACGGAATTATAAACCATGGTTTTTTTTTTCAAAGAAATCTGCACCACTAATTGTCCGCCCAGCTTTCAAGTCGTTTGCAGCCCACCTGCTCCCCCGTAACCATCATGTGATTTTCCTGGCTATCCTCCCTTTGGTATTTCTGCCCATAGATGGACCACTTCACATTATCTTCTGATGCAGGACTAGATGCAATCTAGCCTAATAAGGAATTATGAGATCAATCTGAAAGTTAATAATTAATGCTGAATTATAAGTCACCACCGTCCACGCTATCTAGCTTTGAAAAGTAAATGGGTAATTTATAATGAGCCAAGGCAATGTCATAAGTCCTGCAATAAATGCCCCTCTAGTGGTGAGAGGCAAGAATCCTAATGGAAGTTAGAACTCATATCTGCTTAGATGGGTAGTCTAATTCAAGTAAATTATTTGTCCCTTTGCGGGGATTTGAATTTTGAACAAAGGCCATGCTCAACTTGTTTGCAATTGATTCAATGTGTAATTTGGGCTTAAAGAACAAAATTCAGATTTAAAACAATTCTCCCACAGCAATATAAAGGTCCCAAACTAAATTCAGATCTGGTGTACTATGCTAATTGGCATGTAGGATGTGAAAATAGTGGAAATTATGGCCAAAATACACCTCCAATAGTGGTTTGGCTGATCAGGTCGGGCCCAATTAAGGGTCGGCCAGGTCTGGTGGGACTCACTTAAGGTTTGGTCAAGTAGGGGCAGGGTATAGTTGGGTTTGGATGGTGGGGGTCTTGGATTGGATGATTGGATTTGGTGGGATGATGGTGGATCGGAAAGATATGTGTGAATGGATCAGATCTGATGGATCTGATCAAAGGGCTGGTTGGCGGCTAAGGTGAATGATGGCTATGATGGTCAGATGGTGGGATCTAAGGGTTGGATGGAAGGATGAAGGAATCAAGGCCTGGTGGTGTAGATATAAATTCCAATAGTTTAGAGGTTTTTTAATGGCAAGGATCGTGTAGATCTATAGTTGTTGGTGGCTGGTGGGTGATGGTGGTTTGTAGATCTAGGAAAACTTAAAGGAAACTAAATAAGGATAAGAGAAGAGGTTTCTTTGACTTTGGCTCTCACCAAACTCCGATCCGGAGGCGTTATTGAAGATCCTGTGAGCACCTAGTGGAAACTCAAGGAGAGTTAAAAAGAGATTTTCAATCCATAGCATTCAAAACATAACATAAGGAAGAATATAACATAATAGTCTCTTGATACATAAAGCCCTAAAGTGATGACATCATCACCACCCAAAATAAAAGAAAAGAAAATAAATAAAAACATGTCGACACAATGACTTGTGCATAGGATTTCGTGCACATGGTATATGCGCACGAATCCCAAGACCACTACAACTTAAGTTGCGGGCCCCTCTTTTATTATTTCTTTTATATCATGGGCCCCTTCTGTTGTAGTTTTCTTTTAAATTCCCTTGGGCCCCTCTTGACTTCATGTAACTCTTTTATTTCCTCCCATGGGTCACTTCCCTTTGTGGGGCCTTCAAGATGATTGAGTGCATGGGGCCTTCCATCCATCAAAACCTAGATCCAACGAGATCCAATTGTTGTATGTCATCAAGCTTGTAATCCAACGGGTGGGCCTGTCAGTTTAGCCCGTTGAAATGGGTACTTGGCTTGGCTCGTCCCGTCCCAAGCCTGAAAACATAGAGCTTTTAAAAAGATTTGAGCCCAGCGGGCTGGGCTTGGACAATTATTTGAAAGCTCGGCCAAAATGGGACTGGGAATGCGCAGAGCCTACCCAGCCCGTCTAGGCTCGGCCTGGCCCACCTGTAAGTTATTTTACTAATTTTTAGTTTAAAAATTCATGTTTTATAATTTTACAATACTTTAGAAAAAATACAACAATTGAGGCACATGAGAAAGCAAACAAAGACCCAAGTCCTAGATTTATATCTCTGTGACTCCAGTCCAAACAAGTGAGACATGAAGCTCTCAATTCTCAACTCATACTTTTTTAGCATTACTTATTGTGAGCATGCAACTCACGACTGTGATCAGTAAGCTAGCAATAAAAAAATTAAAGAGAAAGTCGATGCCATACCTGCAAAGTACATCTTCCAAAATAAAAATTACTATCCCCCACAAATTTACTTGTTCGCCATGTTGCTTGTTGCATTGTATTGCCGGTCCCAAGCTAAAAAAAAAAAGAGGGTTTAAAGTGCGGTGACAGTATAGGAATAATTAGAGAATGTTGATCTTATGTTCAAGATCGTGGTAAAGCCTAAGCCCGACTAGGGCCCAGTCCGAGCCCGCACGGGATGGGATTTGACATAGGCCCGCTCAATTTATGGCTGAGATTGGACAACCCCCGGTAGGCCTGTCCAATATTCGGGACGGGATTGGACAACCCATGCCCAAGCCCAGCCCGTCCCATTGACACGCCTACCAACGGGGGATTCGGGACGAGATTGCGATCGAAGTCTGGATATGCGTCATCCATCCATAAAGAAGCTCGATATGCAATCCTATGCCTTCTTCGTTGGTAGATCTTAAAAGAATTGGGGGAATTAGGGTTGATGTCCCCATCATCTTCTGTCGGCAAATATCCGGTATCCATCCTCCAATGAGGAGATAGCAAGAAGATATATTACATGTCATTGAGATGCATATGCTAAGATAGATACATTGAATACCAGAAAATGATGGAATTAAGATTATGGGCAAAGAAGATTTGAGTATGTCATCAATTGATGAAAAGGAAAAGCAAGGAATGCCTTTCTTTATGTGATGTGACCCTGACATAGCTAGCAGGGGGTCATTACCAGTATATTGATGAACAAAGTTACAGGATCAAGCCATATAATGTCCTCTATAATGGAGGTATGCTTACCGTTGTGTCAACTGCTGGTTTGGCAAGGAGTGTCATGTAGTATAGCTGGGATTGTGCTTGGAAGAAAGGAAACAACCATGTCAAGTATTGAGAAACTGGAGATGAAAATGGGTTGTGTTTGGAGTGGGGTTATTCAGGGTGGGTCTACCTGGACCTGAAGTAAGTGCAATCAGAACAGGTTCACAATATTGGAAACCCGCCCCCCCGCCCCCCCCCTCTCTCTTTTCCTTTTTCTTTATTACTACCAAGGATAAAAATATCGGTATCGGCGGGCATATCGGCCCGCCGCCAAACCGATACGAAGCGGGCGATACGTAGCGTATCGAGGATACGTATCGGCGTAGCGGTGCGATTTGAAAAAATCGCCCAAAAAATCTGAAAAAATTTCAGAAAATCCAGAAAATTGTAAAATGAAAGAATATGTGGTTCTTTTGCAAAAGTAAGTAAGAAAAGGGGGCGTATCGGTGCCCTCAATATATGAAGTCCTGTATCGCTGTATAAATAGAAAATAATAGTAATGATTAGTTTTTTTTTACATGTATTCATGTTTCTTAGTGATAGTAATTTAGAAAGTAATGGAAAACTCATAAAAAAAAAATAGAACATGAAATAAAGGCATAAGACTTTAGGTCATTACTCATTATTGAACAATCAAATATCAATACTTCAACATTCAAGGTTCAAATTCAATCAAGTGAATGAACTATGAAGTGATCAACAATTAACATTCAACACCAATTTAGAAATGAGTCAAATGATAGAGTAGAGAGTTAGTGAAGGAAATAGGATTAGGAATACCTTAATCATCACCAAAAGGAATGTCTACCAAGATTCAAGGCGCCATGGTTATCCTCATCCTCATCAGTGTTTTCATTTCTATTGGCACCATATTGAATTTGATATTGATGAGCATTGGCATCCACAAATCCAAAGAAGGCAGTCGGATCATCATAGGAAATTGGAGGAGGTGGAGGTGGATATCTACCATGTTGTGTTTCACCATAGTCACCATATGAGTAGGACCCTGATGCTGAAGACTGTTCTTGTTCTTGTACTTGACCATATGGAAAATAATGTGAGGATCCTTATCCACTGTAACTAGGGTTCCACGAATCAACCCATGATGCCGCTTGTTGTCCTCCAACATCTCCACCCATATTTCCTTGCCCATTACCATCTCCAACCCCAAGTGGTGAGGCGGCGCCGTTGATAACCACGGCTTGGATCAAATCTTCCAGATGGTAACTCCTGTACTTCCTCTACAGGAACGACATCATCTTCATCATGTTGGTAGTATTCACTAGTTCCACCTGTCCCACTGTCTCCTCCTACATCTCCTCCACCATGGCTACTCGAAGAGACGGTGGTGGAACTAGCTTTCTCAGAAGATCCAATATGAGCAGGTTCTTTTCCACTCCTAGACCTACTGGACCTGGTACTAGTACCTTCTCCTTGAGGTGGCTGGCCTTCTGCAGGTGCCTCACCCATATCCTCATCTATCAATTCTTGAATCGTTCCTTGAAACCCCGGATCTGAATCTAGCAGTGGATCCTCTATCTCGGCTAGCCATGGGAGTAAGGGATCGTCATCTCTGAATATGTTATCCAAATTAATAGGACAATAAGCAGGATCATCCCTTGCTTTTATCTCCCTAGTTCTGTTTCTCAACTTCAAATTGTAATGACAGTATACAAGATTGTTGAGTTTTTGCATGCTAAGCCGATTCCTGGCCTTCGTGTGGATCAAAGAGAAAGTGCTCCAATTTCTTTCACAGTTGGAAGATGTTGTAGTTTGACTAAGGATGCGAACAACCGCTCTCCTTAGATGTGGAGCACTCTCTCCATAATTCATCCACCAATCAGCTGAAATGCAAAAATTAAATAAAAAGTTAGATATTCGTAACCCTCAAATTCTTCTACTCAATTAAGATAAATAGATCAAGACTATTGGGTGGGGTCTTTTGTTCATAGTCATACCAGGTGGCATCCTTCCAATCGATCGTATCACAAGAGGGTCAGCAAAGGTTCCTCTCCTTTGTGTATACATAGATATCTACAATGTGAAAATTGAAAATAAGTCAATAAACCCATACAGCATGTATGGCAATTGGCACTTGGCAGTTGGCAGCAAAATTAAATTCTCTTAAGTCTTAAGTAATCACTAACCAGTAACCACCCACTCACCTCTTGTATTTCATCAACTTGATCATCTGGGCTTAACAATCTCTTCAATACCTCCCGTAATCCTACCCGCAAGTCCGTATCTATTGCTTCGGTGTGTAGTTCGGCATTTTGGTAATAGAATTCGGGATTCAAAAAATAACCTACATTAAAAATATGTAGAATGTACCGTGAGCAAACAATGTAATAAATACATTAGACTTAGGAAAACAAAAGAGTATCAACTATCAAAGATATATATTAATTACCTGCAGCATGCAATGGATGGTGCAACTGATCGTTCCAACGGGCATCAATAATGTCTATATATTTCTGGTGATATGTAACATTTTCCATAATGGCTCGCTTTGCCCGATCCATTGCTTCATATATAAAGCCCATTGTCGGCTTGTCATCACCATCTACAAGACGCAACACTTTAACTAAAGGCTCAAAAACCTTTAATACTTTCTTCACTTTCTTCCAAAATTTATTGTCCCTCATCAGGTTTGGGATTTCAAACTCCGGACCATGAGTTGCATTGCCTCATTTCGAACGAAGCCATTCTTCCGATGCAAACATCTGAATCAGCTCTGTTCTAAACCTTACAAGGCTTTCCATAGCCAGAAAATGGGTTGCAAACCTAGTTAATCCTGGACGCAGCAAGGCATGGTTATTTGTGTATGTTTTCATCAAGTTTAACACCATGAATGATCATATATAAATCTTGTAATTCCTCTACATGCCTTGATCAATGAAGCCACTGTTGTCTTTCTTCCAATCTCTTCCAACATGAGATCTATGCAGTGTGCTGCACATGGGGTCCAGAATAAATGTTCCCTCTTGTCCATCAACATCTTACCAGCTGCCTTGAAATTGGCACCATTATCTGTAACAATTTGTACAACATGCTCCTCTCCCACACTCTCTACAATTTTATCCATAAGAGTGTATATATATACGGCTGTCCGTCTATGTTCAGTTGCATCAACGGACTTCACAAAGACGGTCCCAGCGACTGAATACACCAAAAAGTTTATTAATTGTGTTTGAGTGCCGCTGGTCCACCCGTCACACATGATAGTAACACCATTCTGTTGCCACATGGGCCTAAACTTTTCCACCCATGCTTTTATTTCTCTATATTCTTCTTCAAGGTATTTAGTGCCCACATCATATACGGAGGGCGCCTGTATACCCCGCCCAGCTTCGGCAGCAACATCAAGAATAGTCTGAAAATATGGGGAATCCACTGTTGTAGGTGGTATGTTCTTATGAATTAGCTATTTTGCGGTAGCTTTGGCTAACCTATCTCTTGCAGCCTTCATTACCCCCTTCACAACACGATATTTTTGGTTGTTTAGCACCCTCTTTTCTATATGCTACAGGATCAAGAGGAGGAGGAGCTGCTCTTCTAGTAGAGATAACTTCTACATCAACATCCCGTTCCGGGTACTAAATGCCCTACGTATAGCCCCCCCCCCCCACCAATGCCCTTGCCCGTGCTTGGCACAGCAGATGATGAGCCCCCTGCATCATAAAAATTTGCTTCCAGCAAATGCACGACGTTCATATTCTTCTTGTTGACTCATGATGGACTCTCGGCATGCAGCCTCCATTTGTGCATCTTCCTCCTCATCAAAGTATTCATCCCCAAATACTTCATAACGGGCAGCATCAACTTCTTGCCGCCTCTTTTCTTTTATCTTTACTTTTCTAGCTTTGTTTTGGCTAAGCAATGCTTTCATTTGTTCCCTGACTTCCCTTGGTACTTCGGTACAGCCAGCAACATTACCAGAAACATGGCCCAAGTGGTCCTTGAATCTTGTAATGCCCCCATGGATCACTTTCCCACAAAACTTGCATTTGATTTTCAACCTGTTATTATCAACTGCCTCACCAAAGCTCCATGCGGGATCAATATCACGAGGCATTTTAACTTTTCAATAGAAGACTGAATACCTGGCTATCAATAATTAAATATGAACAAGTAGTATGTTAAAAATTAAAAAAATAAAGAATTAAAAAATAAAAAAAGTAAAAACACAAGCAATATATGTTGGAATGATCTATGGAATGCATCTCCAAGTGGTTTCATGGGTTGTCAATGAGTATTCACATTTTTTTTTTCAAAAAATAAATAAATCCGAAAATAAAAAATAGAGAAAAATAAGAAAACATTCAAAATGTGATGGATTGATCTATGGGAAACATAGATCTATCATTTAGAATGCATCTCCAAGTGGTTTCATGGGTTGTCCATGAGTATTCACATTTTTTTTTTCAAAAAATAAATAAATCCGAAAATAAAAAATAGAGAAAATAAGAAAAACATTCAAAATGTGATGGATTGATCTATGGGAAACATAGATCTATCATTTAGAATGCATCTCCAAGTGGTTTCATGGGTTGTCCATGAGTATTCACTTTTTTTTTAAAAAAAATAAATAAATCCGAAAATAAAAAATAGAGAAAAATAAGAAAACATTCAAAATGTGATGGATTGATCTATGAGAAACATAGATCTATCATTTAGAATGCATCTCCAAGTGGTTTCATGGGTTGTCCATGAGTATTCACATTTTTTTTTCAAAAAATAAATAAATCCGAAAATAAAAAATAGAGAAAAATAAGAAGACATTCAAATGTGATGGATTGATCTATGGGAAACATAGATCTATCATTTAGAATGCATCTCCAAGTGGTTTCATGGGTTGTCCATGAGTATTCACATTTTTTTTTTCAAAAAATAAATAAATCCGAAAATAAAAAATAGAAAAAAATTAAAAAAATGTTTAAATCATCAAAGGAAAACATAGATCTAACAATATTACAAGGTTTCACAAGCATTTATAGTAGTTAGAGAGAGATTCAATTGATAATCTCAAAAGTCAACTACAAAATATCTAAAAGAAAAAAAACCTACTTTACCTTGAACCTTCAACCTTGGAAGCTGGAATCTTGTAGTTATTTCACTTATTTCTCCCTTGCTTTGATGTTTGTTGTAGTGGATCTTGTATTCTTGTGGTAAAATGACTAAAATGTTGATTTAAAGTTTAGGGCACTTCAATGGTTTTTCTCATACTCACACTGACAATAGAAAGATGAGTGAAAGAGAGAGGTGAGTGAAAAGTAGTAAGAAATGTTGAAATGGGTCGGATGGGGGGTTTTTAAAACCCCCGATACGTATCGTATCGGCATGTATCGGCCGATACGATATAGTATCGGCCGATACGGTGCGATACACGATAAAATCATTTTATCGTGTCGCTGCGTATCGGCCGATATTTTTATCCTTGATTACTACTACTACTACTACTACTACTTGTACTTGACTCATAGTTGATCTAGAACCCATTCAAAACTGCTGTTTTGAGACATCCATCCCAACCAATTTTAGTTGCTATCCTGATCACTCATATTGGGTACCCCAATGTGGTGTTGGACTTAGGCAGCACCATCAAGACCCTAAAATTCTAAGATCTGAACCTTTCAAATCTATAGCAAATTCTTTCCACGACCACTACCACCATCGTCATTGTCATTACCATTACAAAAAAATCCAAAAATACCATGAAAAGAAGAATATTAAGGGAGAGAGAGTTTTGTCTTTGCATTTGAGAACAAAGAACAGCAAGGGAGAAAGATGCATCAATGCTGTTCCTTCTGTTGGTCTTCTTAACACAAGGATGGCGAAAATGTTGTTAATTGGAATGGTAGGTGAAACCTCTTTATAGTTTGTTTGAAGGAGAGGGGAGAACCATTCACTGAGAGAGATCCTTCCTCCCATTTTTGGTGTTTGCATGGAAAGAGGGGCACCACCTGGCGTTGCAGTGTAAATGTTAGAAGAGTATGCATGTTAGAAACAATTAGGGACGTGCCATCTTGGATACACGTATCTGGAATTAGACTATATGAACCAGTCTTGTCCCAAATGCTATCGGATCCACTGATGTGGATCCAAACCAGACCTGAATTTAAACCCAGTCCAATCATATACGCACATCTGACGACTGATTTCTTCAGGTTGGGTCCTTCGGGTATTCAGGGAGCCATTTCATCAGTTGAAGAAACAGAAAGAGAACAGAGGCCAATGGAGACAGAGAATGGATTACTTAGAAGTGATTGCTGGAGTGACAGAAGAAATCTGAAAATAGGGATGAGAACTAACCAAGTCCATCCCTGATTAATAAGCCCCTTATATTAGTTCTTCCATAATATGTTTATGTTGTCTCCCATTAAATTGAAATTTAAGAGATGTCAAGTTATATTAAAGCATTTCAACAATTAATGAGAAAAACACTAATTATTAGATAACAAGAAATACACCACTGTAATTTACAATGGATTCATGGACCCAACTTAGAAACAGGAATTGCATCGTTCTCTGTTGTTTTCGAGTTCGAAGATCTGGCCGATTCTGGTGCTTCTCCCCATTTTCTTCACTTTCTTCTTGCAGCCCATATTGAAATTAGTTTACATCTTAATTGATGGTCCTCCTAGAATTCATGCAGTCCTCAGTGTGCACACCTGAAGTAGTCTGTTCTCAAACTAATAACTAGTGCTATCAGACAAAGCAAATGAGCAGTTAGATGATCCTTGCAAGACTAATTTCTTTGCAGCAGGTGAAGAAGCTACTACTTTTGCCTCGCCCTTCAACATATCAGTCACTGACCGCTGATCTACTTCTGCATGTCGGATCTCCTTAAGCAATGCAACGATGTCCTTCATGGATGGGCGGTCATCCGGCCGTTGGCTTATACATAGGACCGAAATTGCAACAGCCTGAAGCATTTCTTCAATCAGTGTGTCAGGTCGCCCTCGTAACCTTGTGTCAAGGATATTGACCGGATCACGCTTGTTTTGCAAGTGGTCACGAACCCATTGCACTAAGTCCATGCCTCCTGGCAGCAATGGGTCCAGTGGGTGCCTACCTGTTAACACCTCTAGCATAAACACACCAAAGCTGTAGACATCGCTCTTCTCTGTAATACGTTGCATGGATGCGTACTCTGTGAATGCCACAATCATCATTGTTAAGCTAAATAAATTATAAATGTCCACAATTCTAGGATGCACCAAACAAAAAGCAGGTAAATTCTACACAAATTTCAACTACCTACAAGTTTCAGCAGGCAGATTTCTTTGGAATTGCATGTGAAATTATCATATTAATTCTGTGATTTAGTATATTTCAAAAAAATTTAGTCATTTGTTTTTACAGAATGACATCCATTGTGAAATAAGTAGAATGTATTTTTAAGGATGCGAATTGACGTACTTTAAATCGCTATTGGTTTGCATTTTCAATGAACAGATGAATGATTACCAATTTTGCAGTACATTTCGGGTGTCATGGTAATGTATGTTTGACTGGAGACTATTTTTTGGGCTCTCCATTCCAATTCAATATTGCCAGTGATGATTTGGGTTAAGGGTCCAAACGATATTCAGCTACTTCAGGTTTTACTTTCTGCACCATTTCAGACACTTGAATGTATAATTGTAAAGTCAAAATATTCAAATCAATCACAATTAGTAGAACATCAATATAGTCAATCCATAAATGTGATAGATGCGAAGAATTTGAACAATAAAAACGGCTACTAGGAGCATAAAGGTTTAAAGGAAAGAAGAGTTACCTGGAGCCATGTATCCATAAGACCCCCCAATGCGATTAGACATTCTGTGATCCAACTTTGAATATCCATCGCCAGGATTGTTAACAGGCCTGGCTAGTCCAAAGTCAGCAAGGTATGGTTCAAACATGGGCCCTAACAGCACGTTCAATGCCTTCACATCCCCATGAAGGATTGCAGGGACGCAGTCATGGTGCATGTAGGCAAGTGCATGTGCCACTCCTAACATGATGTCATACCTGAGCTCCCACTCAACTGCAGATTTGCCACTGTCAGCCGTGTGAAGGAGCACTCTCAGGTTGCTGTTTGGGTGGTAGTCATAGAACAGAAGCTTGGTGCACCTGTTTGAACCCCACCCAAGCAGGCGAATGATGTTCCGGTGACGGATTGATCCAAGTGCATGTACCTCAGACATGAATGCACCTGAGTCCTCTCCAGACCACATCTTCTTCACTGCAAGCATTGTCCCATCTGGGATCATGACCCTGTAGACCACCCCAGAGCTCCCTGTCCCGATCACATTGGAGGAATTCAGGTTCTTGATGACGTCATCGATGGAGAAATGAAGCTTCTGGTAGAGTGTTATCTTCCATGTTTCATCTGGTGGTTCGCCGTGGCCTGCTCGTGAGCGTATTAACAGGTAGAGTGCCAGTAACAGTATTACAGCACTGACACTAACTAGGATGAACACCGCCAACTTAAGAGCAGATGTAGTCTCATCAGTGGCACCCACATGAACCATGGGCCCTGCAGCGCGACCAGAAATGTAGAGTGCATGATTGCCTGCAAAGTCGCTAAGGGGGAGCTTTTGGAAAAATGGAGTGTCTGGCAATTCACCAGAGAAATCATTAAAAGATATGTTGAGAGTGACCAGGTTCTGAAGTGCTGTGAGCATGTCAACTTTGCCTGAGAGCTCGTTGTGAGACAGATCGAGGCTTCCGAGCTTTTCGAGTCCTGATATCTGGTTTGGGATCTCACCTGAGAGTTTGTTGCAGCTGAGATTTAGAGCAATTTCAAGCGCCGGAATCTGACCCAACTCCAACGGTATCTTGTCTGAGAAATCATTATTGCCAAGGTCTAACAGCTGCAGCCTACTGCATGACCCAAGCTCTGCTGGAATTCTCCCGGAAAGTTTGTTCTTCCCAAGAAAAAGTTTAGTCAATCGAGTCAGTGACCCAATACTTGGGGTCAATGGACCTGAGAGTCTGTTATCCGAAATGTCCATCAATTGTAGTGTTTTTGGAAGCATTTCGGGTATTGAACCTGTGATGGAATTTGAATGGAAGTCAAGGAACTCGAGATTATCACAACCAGAGATAGATGGTGGGATCTGTCCGATGAATTGGTTGCTGCTCAAATCAAGAAAATTCAAATTCTTCAACTTTCCGATTTCTTCAGGAATTGTCCCTGTGAGCCTGTTGTTGTTTGACCGAAAACGGAATAGATGTGTGCAGTTCCCAATCTCAGGTGGCAGGAATCCAGATAAGTCATTTGACAGCAGCAGAAGCTTGGTGAGATTTGTCAACCCGAAAATTCGTTTGGGAATTGGTCCTGTGAGATTGTTGTAAGAAAGATCAAGAGCTTGGAGGTTTGAGCATGCCGCAATGCCCTCTGGGATATTTCCTGTGAGCTTATTCTGCCATGCAAAGAACAGAGTCAGGTTCTTCAGATTACTGAAATCAATTGGAATTTCACCCGAAATTTCATTGTTGTCAACTTCTAGATAGGTGAGAGAAGCGCAGTTTGACACTTCAGAAGGTATTGAACCTGATATCTGATTCATACTCAGTTGAAGTCCTTGAAGAGCTGTCATGTTTCCAAAGCTGATTGGTATGCTGCCGGACAAGAGATTTGCTGATAGATCTAGTACTTTAAGCTCTCTGCAGCTCCCTAGCTCAGTTGGAATCACTCCCACCAAGCTATTTCCCACAGAAGAATATTCTGGAGCTTTTGGAGCTTCCCAAAGTGAGTTGGTATCGAACCTGATATTGAGTTCTGATACAAATACAAGTTCTGCAAGTCACTGCAGTTTCCAAGCTCTTCTGGGATAGGACCTGTCAGAAGAGCAGTGTAAATTTTAATGGTTTGGATTCTTTTCAGCAATCCAATGGAGGAAGGAAGGACTCCTGAAATCCCTGTTTGAGCAAGACCCAGCATCACTAAATTGCTGCAGTTTCCAATCTCAAATGGCAATTCGCCTTTGAGATTTTGATTCCCACCAGCTCGGAAGACTTCAAGCTTGTGTAAGCTTCCGATACTTTTCGGTATTTCACCACTCAGTTGATTGTCGTACAGTGTCAGATGCTGAAGGCTTGAGAGACTTCCAATGTTGGAAGGAATTCCACCTTGGAGAAGGTTTGAATTGAGATAGAGACTCTCCAGCTTGCTTAGCCTGCAAATCTCTACTGGGATTTCACCTGAAATTGCATTGTTGCTGAGATCAATGAATTCCAATTTGCTGTACTCCCCGAATTCTTTTGGAATAGGCCCAGAAAGATTTGCAGCTGACAGAACAAGAGACTTCAAATACTTCATTGATTGGAAATTTGAAGGAAGTGGGCCTTGTAAATCCATTGATCCTAACCTTATTTCGGTGACTTCTGATTCTGAATTGCAGACAATTCCAACCCATTTGCAGGTATTCGGATCCCAACGGTTCCATGTTGCCAATGCTTCTGTAGAGCCGTTTAGACTATCTTTCCATGAAAGAAGAGCTTGGCCTTGTTCATCTATTGAGAAACAACAGACGAAAAGGAGAGAGCTCAGAGAAAGAAAGGAAAGTGAGGAGAAACCATTGGGAAAAGGGAAGGGGTTCTCTGGTTTTGCAGGCATTGCTTAGGGGGGATAACAGATTATCTGTTTTGGGATTGTAGAGGGGAGAACCCTATGTTTTGTTTATAACAGAAAAGCAGGGGATCTGGATCCATGAGCAGCTTCCATTTTGTTTGTTTTTTTTAATTCTTACAAGTTGTCAAGTCAGAGATGCATATGGGTTTTGGTTTTTTCTGTTGTCCATTGATGGAAGGTTGATGGGTATTGGTTTATATAGAAATGTGGTAGGTTTGTCAATAGAGGTAATGAATTAGAAAATCTGGGCACTGAAGAGTTTTGTTGGACCTGTCATTTTTTAATCTTTTTATCTTTTGTGTTTTCATCAAGAGGAGATCATGATTCACGTTGTAGATCTGGAGATTTCTACTGATGGTTAATAGAAAAGGTGAAAGGGGGTTAGGTTATCATTGATTATGCTAGTTCTTTGCTTGCTTAGTTGAGGAAGATGGGGTAACTATTTATTACCTTATTATATTGTAAAAGAGTTTCGAACACCATCTAATTTGTAAACTGCATTTAGGATAAGCCATAACACAAAAAACCATACCAATTGGAAGCTTAAAAACTATCCAATCAATCTTTAGATTTCAGATAATCAAACCTTTCAAACTGAAAAAAGGAGATAATTGAGAATAGTTAACAGAAAAGCCTAGGGGAATGTTCTCCTACGAGTAGACTGCATACTTCTCATATGCAGTCCAGCTTGTGGGGCCTACTTAAGCCCTGTTTCTTTAGTGGAATTTCTGCAAGGAATTCATCATGTCCAGGAATTCCTAGACATGATGTGACAAGTTGTCCCCTGAAATTTCTGAATTCCATGTTTCTTTACTGACATTTTTGGATTCCAGCCACCTTTTGACCTTTGGGAATCCAGGAATTCCACTACCAATGCATTTTTGTGGAATTCCTGGATCTCAAGCCCAAAGGGACATACAGGAATTCCACTTTGTCTAAGAATTCAGGAATTCCCTAGACAGGAATTCCTGAAATTTCAGCAAAGAAACAGGCCCTTAGGTGCTTACTTATAAGTGGGGTGGGGTACATGGAAATGTCTCCTTAATGATAAGGGTCAACAATAAAACCAGCCCCATAAGATCATCCTAGCTCTTTATTAGCCATAAACTTTAGTGGTATTTTAAACATGAATTTCTTTTATATCAATCCAACGATGGATAAAGGTTTGATGAGAGTGAATTTGGGCATGGTGCCAGGTCATGAGGGGATGAAAGTGTGAAACGGCTTGCACTGATAAAAGGTGGTCCCAAGTGGGCCCCAGAGAGTTGGATTTTATTTACTGATGCTCAGAGAACATTTCTCTAAAACCCCATTGATCTAATGGTTAGAAACTTCAAAGGCTACAAAAATCTCTTATGGTCCATTGATGGAATGGTCAAAAGATCTAGTAACTTAAAATTTCATGTGATGAGCCCTTGGTTGTCCTAGTGTATACCCAAAACATTTTAGAAGTTGCATGTGTGAAAAAACCCTACACAACCACGTAGCCATATAATGATAAAGAAATTTGCATTAGACCATCATTGTATGGAACTTTTGAATGCAACAATTGCTTTTGAAGAATTGTCCAATTTCTGTATGGTCCCTACTTAAAAGAGATTGCTAAATTGTGAATGTATTTGTAATCCCACTTTATTTGACCAACCTGGAAGTTGGTGGAGTCACATGAGGTGTGGGTTTGCCCCCCTTGTCTTGTATTCAAAATTGCCCGAGAATTGCCCAGTATCCGTTTGTGTGGGTTTAGCATGCGCCCCGTGTGGGGATACCCATGTCATTGAAAAGAAAAACCCACCTTATTGTGACTTACTACAATCTAATAGCATATTAGTGCAGGGTACTCTTACCACGTACATTTCATTTCCATGATGATTTCCTTTATGTGGAAAATGGAAACTGAAGATTTTGTTTTCTACAGCTTAAGTTCTATTGTTTGGTTCAACAAAATTGCAGTCGAGTTTGAACTTTACCTCAAAAGGAGGAGGAGAAGAAAGAAAGAAAGAAATCATGAAAATGTAGACACGAAAAAAGGTAAAATTATTTGCCTTCATAAATTATTTTCATTTGTTCGTGGAAACTACTCCCCTGAAAACATACCCAAAGGTTATTTTCTAATCTAATTGGACTATAAAGATGGGTATAGTTACTATGTACAAGAATGGGTGTTTTGAGTATTATATTGTCATTAAGGCATTGATGGAGAAAGGTTATGGTTATTTTATGTTGGGAAAGAAAAAGGGTGAGGAATCTGTTCTATAGTGCTGTTTGGCAGTGAAGTGCACATGCAAGAGAAGATTAATCTAAAAGCAAAACAAAACTAGGTTATAAACAATTGCAGATCTGGTCATTCTGTCGAGCTGCATTTGCTAGAAAGGAAGAAGAAAATGAGTAAAAGAACAGGCAACAGTACATGGCCTTGAGTGGAAGGGACAACAGCAAAGACATGGCCTTTTCTTACTGGTCTAAGCTCAAGGCAATTGATTTATTTAAAACATTGGGACGGCACA
Organism: Litsea cubeba; assembly: GCA_012931725.1. Classification (NCBI taxonomy): domain Eukaryota; kingdom Viridiplantae; phylum Streptophyta; class Magnoliopsida; order Laurales; family Lauraceae; genus Litsea; species Litsea cubeba. The sequence goes on along the minus strand of CM022944.1, from coordinate 21,205,375 downwards.
TCGAATCCTCATGCGGTCAAGAGTCAAGGGTGGTGAGGATGGTGACATCAAGTCCATGTTCACAGGCTAAACCCCTCAACTTCGTTAGAAATGAAAGAGGAAGAAATGATCTCATGATGATGAGTGCATGGGAGTTTAACTTCCATTGGCTTTTATGGGACCTTGCCTTTCTTTGATCCAGCCCATTAATGTGGTAAGAACCCCAATTTCAATTTAGTTGGAGATATATGCACGGTTGGATTGATCATCATCCTCAAAGACTTGTTTGAACTATATTGGAGTCCAAAGCTTACGATAGAATGAAATGGAATTTCGTCACGTTGGTTTTGGAAGCTTTTAGATTTCACTGTGACTTCATCTGGATTGTTATGGGTTATGAAAATTGTTTCTTACTCAATTGTGCTGAATGGAACCCCCCCTATCGTAATACTATTCCCTAAAACATAGATTAGAAATGAAAATTGAAGAAATGATCCCACATTGATGACTATATCGGAGTTTTGAGTTATATTGACTTGTGTGCGTTCTACCCTCGTTTTATCCCACCATCTCATGTATGCATTGTTGAATTGATCGCATGAAAAAAAAAAAAAAAAGCCTATTGAGCTGAACTTTTGTTATTTTTATATCTTAATCAATCCGAACGTGTTGTTCTTTGGGTGGTGTGGTATATATTCAGACAAAGTATATATTCTCAAAGGTGTATGATGAGAGTGGCTAATTAGATCAAGCATAGATGGACTCCCATGTGAGTCAAGAAGTCATATGCCTAGCTCTGAACTAGCTCCCATTGGGGTCATCTGCATGTGATCATAGCTCTAGAAAAACGAAGGCATGCAAAGAAAAGAAAAGCCCCACTCATCTCTTTACACAATAGATATAAGCTTCTATATGGCTCGGTATAATGTAACCATGAAACAATTTTGGGCTGATATCTTTACCTTATAAAATGAAGTATGAGATTTATGACAATATTCACCTGAAAACTAAAGTGAATAAGAAGGTATATACAAACTATATCAATGTTAGAGGAAAATGAACTAAAACATCATTAGAGATGTTATAAAATCTTCTATCTTTCAATAAGAGAATGAAGACTTTATTGCTACTCCCTAGGATCTTGAGATAAATGAATCGGTTTTTCAGCTGGGATCCCTTAAATCCGTAGGTCCGGATAGCTGTCTGACTAGTTTCTACCAAAAGATGTGGGAGGTCATTGGAGTTGATATTATTAATTTGACACAAAATAAATAGAACTTTTGTCACCCTCATACCTAAAAACTCATATCCTCGAAGTATCAGACCGATAAATTTATGGAATGTCATTTACAAAATTATTTCAAAAGTGTTGGCCAACTAAATCAAGAGGATTCTTGATAAAATTATAGACCCATTTCAAAGTGCCTTTTGAGTAGTAGGCATATAGTTGATGATAAGTACATATCGGCTAATGAGAGCATATCCAACAGCATTATCAATTGCCACATGGCCACCCCAAAGGCCAAAATTGGCATGCAGCTAGCTCTCTCCAACAGCCATGCCATATGTGACTTGGGGTTTGGCATAAAGGATGGGCATGCTAAATTTGAAGTATGGAAAAGGCACATGCTAAATAATATTTCAGAATACTTTATGCAATGGGGGCCCAAGGGAATGGAAGAATGAAAAAATATAATAAAAATTTAAATTTGGCATACCAGGTGGAGTTCATACTTTGGAGATGCCAAATTTCAAACCTTCAAATTGCTACATAAACCTTTAAATGGAATTTGGTGTCTCCAAAATAAAATATCTATTGGAGATGCAATGAGATCCTCCACTCCTTTTAAGAAAAAGAAGAATAGTAAAATCATGGGACTTAGATTAGACATAGGCTTTTGACTTGTTGGAATTAGACATGGCAAAGGCTTATGACAGGATGTAATGAGATTTTATGGAGGGCATTCTTTATGCATTTGGCTTTTGTTGACTTGTATGGCTCAATAGAAACCGGTGATATTGAGTAAGAAGTTAATAGTCTCGGTTGACCAGGCCACGGTACCATATACTTGTTCTACTGTAATTAGAAGTAGGTCTTTTATAAGTCTACTGTGATTTGAAGTAGTCTGTTCTGGGTGTACCACGGTTTTGGGGCTTATATTATAAATAGGGGCTAAGAGCCTTTATGATGTACACCTTGTCTAATTGAATAGTAAATTCTCTCATTTTTTTGTGGATGTAGGCCAAAAGCCGAACTATATAAACCTCTATGTTCTTGTGTGTGCTTGATCATCTTCTTTTAGGCTCTAGATCACAACAGTTTTCATAAAATCTTCATTCTTATTATCAAATGAATGTATATCCTTTGTCTCTTATCCGATCTTATCAAATTGTTCCCTCTTTGGTAACTTTATACCTTCAAGAAAGTTTAGGCAAGGAGACCCTTTCTCCTCCTATTTGTTCATCTTAGGTGCCAAAGTTCTCTCATGTATGCTTGTGAAGGCCAAGATGGATGGGAACCTCTATGGAGTGAAGGTGGCTAAAGGGACCCAAAGTGTCTCTCACCTATTCTTTGCGCATAGGTGGTAGTTTTATTTTTTTTTAACACTAATTTAAATGAAGTTAGAGAAACTAAGGATATCTTAGATAACTATTGTGATATCTTTGGTCAATTAGTTAACTTTAATAAATTGGCTATCTGTTTTTGTGAAGGTAGTTGTAAGAACAACTGTGCTAGCTAGCATTGCTAAAATCTTAGGTATTAGAATTATGAATAATGATGAGAGATATTGAAAGTCGTTGATTTAAGCCTCAATATGGGCTAAGGTCCCTTGAATCATTATCTCTATTAGATTTCAACTCGGATTATTAATCTAGTTAATTAAACTAAAAACAATCAATCCACAAGAGAAGGAGACGTAGGATTTATATCTGGAAAACCCTACTTGGAAAAAAACCACGGGCCTTACCCTCTAAGCCAACAGACAACCAATGACTAATAATAGAAAGTTACAAATCTCACAGTTCCCTTCTCAGTTGCAACTCAACCTAATGACTGCTCAATTTGCCATCGCCTCGTCGTACACCTTCACCATGCTTAAACCTAGGGGTGTAAAAAAAAACTGAGAAACCGTCTAACCGACCTGAACCGAACCGAACCGCGGTTAATAACCATGTTCCACGGTTCGGTTACGGTTACGTACGGTTAATGAAATAAAAAAACCGCATGGTTCGGTTCAGTTACGGTTTTCTAAAAAAACTCACTATGGTTAACCGAACCGAACCGTAAAATGCGGTTCGGTTAACCGCATACGGTTAACCGTACCGTTATAAAATAAAGAAAAAAAAGGAGGGGCTGGATGAAAATTTTCTCAATACGTAATAAATAAGTATCAACTTTCTATGATATGTTGTTGTATTTATGAACAAATTTGTAAGGTTACTGAACTGATACTATCAGGTGGTATTTTTGAATTTGGATGAGGTTTGAATTTTGGTGAAGTAGTTGCCTATAGTGATGGTGGTTTGGATCTGTACAGGTGAAGTTATTTTTCTATGGAATGTTGGTGGATATGTTTAGGTGAAGTTGTAGAGGTTCAGGTGCAGATCTGAACTATCTATGGAAATTTAAATTAGAGGTGTAGTCCCACATTCTGGATATGTTCAGGTGAAGTTGTATGGCTGCTTCTGTTACACAAGCTTTCCTCCAATTTCATTCATGTGAATGCTTTGATTTTTTTATTTTTTATTTTTGTAAAGTGATAAGTGGTGGTGGCAGTTAATAAGTGGTGGTGGCAGTTATCTTCTGTCTCAGGTAATAGGGCATCCAGTGAGTAAACTAACATTGTATATGGACGAGAAGAGGAAAAGAGAATTCTTCATTTGACAACGGAATTTTTCAATGTATGGACGAAATTGAGTTCCATAAATGGACGAAATTGTATATTGATCGATCCAGTGGTCAATTGAGTTCCATATATGGACGAAATCTTTCCCATTTGATTCCAATTCCTTTCAATTTGAAGATATTGTATATTAAAAGTCCAAAAAAGAAGATGGTAGTAAAATCGAGAAATTAATACTTAGATTTTTCCACGGTTATTAACCATAACTGAACAGTACGGTTAACCGCGGTTCGGTTTTTGTCTTCACGGTTACGTTTACGGTTTTCAAATACAGAAAACCGCGGTTACGGTTCGGTTAACGGTTTTCTCAAAATAACCGGTTAACCGAACCGTTACACCCCTACTTAAACCAACTACCTTGACAGCCTCTTCAAGGTGAATCTACTTCAGAAAAGTAGATGAAAGGAACTCCAAAGTGTGAAGAATTTCAGCACAACAATTTGATGAAACTTTGGAGAACAAGAAGGATCTCTCAAATTAATTCTAAGGTTTAGAATTGGAGACAAGTGTAAGAGACACCTTTAGGGTTTCTAGGGTGTTCAATTTATAGGCCTTGGGACGTGCATAAGGTTACCTAAAGAGGGTATGACTCAAATTGGTAAATTGAGACAAATTAAAAAGCAGTTTCCTGAAATAACTCAACTCGCTGCAAAGCATCCGGTTGAGCACATGATGGCTCGCTCAAGGGCGAGTGCTCTGGGGAAAATGTGTGCTCCAGTGTATGTGGGTCCGCTCGAGCGCCCACTCAATTTTCAAATTTTCAGTTTCTTTTGATTTTCTTCTTTAATCTTCATTATGAGTAGTCCACTTATAAAATACATTAAAAATAGAATTCTCGGTAATTTTGTGTACCCAATGAATTTGCCAATACTAAGAAATCCTTACAGATATTTGGGTAACCCTTTGGTTCTAAGAAAACACAAACACTTGAGTTTTGAACCTCTAATCTATAAAATTAAGAATAGGATAAGTTGTTGGAAGATCCCCTAGTTGTCCAAAGAAAGAAGGAATACCCTAGTTAAATTAGTTGCATCAACCATCCCTATCTATATATAATACGGTTAAATTAGTTGCATCAACCATCCCTATCTATATATAATACGATGATTTTGAAACTCCCTGATAAAACTAGTAACCAAATTGATTAAATGATAAGAAAGATTTGGCGGGGTAATCAAAACGACAAGAAGAAGTTTCACACTATCAAATGGAGTGAATTGTGTAAACGTATATATGAGGGTGGGTTAGGTATTAGGGATTTTAGGAGAAATAATCTTACGCTTCTTGCTAAAACAACTTGGCAGTATCCAACCATTAGTGAGTTGTTATGCCCTAGAATCCTTAAAGCTAAATATTGCACTAATAAATCCCTATTGGAGGTCAGCTATAAAAAAATGATTATTTTTGTCATTCTGGAAAGGCTTTGTAGAGGCTGTTAAAGTGGTTAAAGCTAATGTTAGTTGGATCATTGGAAATGATGAGGGTATCCCTATGTGGAATAAGATATGTATTAATTGTAGGGAGGGACTCAGAAAACCGTTGTCAAATATCTTTGCCCCTAATATTTGGATGAAAGACCTTTCGGATGTGTATAAGAACAAGGACTTGACTAGATTAAGGTATCTCTTTAATCACCCTAGGGATGTTAAGGACGTCTTCTGGATATATATATTCCTCTTTCTAATCATAAGGATAAGAGTGTTTGACCTTTTTCAAAAAATGGACAAGGTTTTTTAAGAACTTTGCACATTGGGTGGAGGCTTCAGCCCCCAGACCCTTGAACTTGGGTCTGCCCTGCCATTTTTGGCTCCTTAGAAGAATCCTTTTTACATGCTTTATTTTATTGTGATTTTTCAAGGGTAGCTTGGTTCTCATCTCATTTGGGATTATTATCCCATAGTATTCTAGATGGGGCATCATTGATTGGTGGGTGAATCTCTTTGAAACTAATTGTGTGGTTTCTGTTTATGGGTCTCGAGATATAAAAGCATGGGTTATGGCTCTTTGGTGGGTTATTTGGAAGGCTAGGAATAACTTTGTTATTAGAAAGTGAAAATCAGATCCTATCCAAATTATTCTACATGCGTTAAGCATCTTGAATCTTCCAAAGTCTCTAGTTAACCCCAAAATTAATTGGAACTCGAGTTTTATATCTCATACTCTCAATTCCTGCCTAGAGAAGTTCTTGATTTTTTCTAATGCCGCTTTCTCTAAAGCGGAGGGAAAATCAGCCTATGATCAATGACTTTTGTTTGTTGTAGGTATGGCTAAAGGCCCAATACTGTATTGGGTAAAGGAAGCCGAAGTGGGAGCGATTCTCTTCCCACTAGGCTTTGCTAGAGATAGAGGTTTGAATAGGATCTGGATGTTCTCGGATGCTTTGAAGGTTGTCGAGACTATAAATGGAGTGTTGGATTAGTCCATCAAGTCCCATTTTTTTGGCTTAAAAGTGGCACGTCATTTTGATTTTGTTGGTTTTAAATCTATTCCTAGAAAATGGAATGAAGGCGACCATAGAGCATCTAAGTTGGGTCTTTAGTGCAAGGACTATGTTTTTTAAATAAACAGTTTTCTGATGTTGTAGGTTGGGATCATGTGATGATGTTTTGTATTTTGTTCCTTTCCTAATTAGAGTACTCCTTTTACCAAAAAAGCTATTATACTATAATAAATCTTCTTTTTCAATTAAATTTCAAATATACCAAACAATCTTTGTAAAAGGGTTAATTGAAATAGCTCTATTTCAAGTAGATCTATTTGAATTAATTTCTTTTTCAAATGCTAAACAAACCTTAATTCTAAATTAGGCCGTTTGCTCTTTTACCAAAGAAAGAAAAAGATATTTGGTGTGTCTCATTTATTATTTAAAAACAAACTTGTCATAAAGTAAAAGTTATATTTACAAACTTGTAAGACAAACAAAAACTAGAAAAAATTAAATAGTTGTTCGATCATTTAGGCATTTACATCTATTTGAAAAAGTTTACTCTTTTGTTACTTACTGAAAAGAGAAGAAATGATCTCAAATCTCGTTCAACCAGAGTTCATATAAACATTTATAGGCATTCTAAAGTACTCAATCATTTGTCAAAATCAATGTTAAGTCAAATGGACCCAAAAAGTAGACTTCTAATGTATGTTGTTTGACCATATTTCTTCGACAAAAGTGCAATCAATTGATAAGTTCGAACTTTGGAAAGATGCTTTAGAACCAAATGGGTTGATGAATGAAGATTTAATAGATTTGAGTGTAGGAAAGATGTGTAACTAAAATTTGAAAATAGCTCAATAGCACAGTGTCATATATTTAAATTCCTGGGAGCAACTTTGAGCAAAACAAAAGTCTCAGATTTTAACATAACAAAAAAGTAAGTTGGCAGGTCAGTGGATTATTTTGCGATCCATGAGTGACTCTTCAACTAAAAGAGAGATTTTCATAATGAGTTTGGATCATCCAAGGCTTTAACTTGGAGAAATCCTAACCTATGCATTCCATAGTGCAGCATACCTATTGAAAACCAGATTTGCTAAAAAATCAAAGCTTACCAGTACATGGGTATCCCCAAGTTTTACCCTAATTGGAGTTGGTCCCACCGTAACATTAGTTATTTGATTAAAAAAACAACATAATCTTATACATTATTGATTAATCAAGCTTTTATTCAAACAATCAATCTTGCGGCGACCAACTCCTATTGAGGTAAGATTCGGGGATACCTCATACCTTGAGGCCGGGTCCCCTGTTTCGCGGAAACAGAAAGATACCGTTTCATCCTATCAAATCATGCCAAATGTAGCCTTCTTGGAATGAAAAAGGAAAAGAAAAGATTTTATATAGTTGGCATGATTTGATAAGATGAAACATTATCTCCCTATTTCAGCGAAATAGGGGATCCAAACTCTCATACATTGGGAGGACTTTTATTTTAAGTAGCTCAAACTTTCAATAGGCAGGCCCCACTATGAAGTTCCACACCTTCAATTTGAGCTTTCTCTAATTCAAAGCCTCAAAGGATCCAGGTTCTTCCATAATATGGCAATTAAGCCAACTATGTTGTATGGTATGGACCTAAATTCTAGGTGATGTGAGATAAGAAGCAATAGTGAGCTAAGAGAGATGATTGGTGATCGTCCCAAAACAAGGCTTGCAAATATAATTTATACCTAGCTATATCTCTACTCGTGAGAGTAAAGATGTTAACCGAGTGTCGTATCCACCGGGACAAAAAGGCTAAGTTGTGTTGGTTCCAAAATTCCTAAATTAATCCTATTAGAAAACGAAGTATTGATTTGATGGGTTTGATTCCTAAATTAGCAAAGTAAAGACAATGTTTGATTCAATCGAAGAAAAGTCTTAGGATACAAATTCACTCTAATCTCGCATAATGGTGAGTATAGACCTAGGGTTTCACTATCAACGCCTTAAGGATTCGTTTTGGTTACAAACATTCACAGAATCAACAAATAAGGGATGTGGGTTTAGATCTGAGCACAACCTATCTCTATGACATAGATTATCTTAGATCTAGCAGCACATTCATTCAAACATCATTATATGACCAGTATTCAAATCTACAAGATTGAAATACTAAAAATAAATATTGCATTAAGAAATAAAATCCAATCAATGGATAACATTCATGTCATATAACCAAAAGCGTTCAAAGTAAAACCTTAAAACCTATACATCACCAAAATACAAGATTAGGGCTTCATCGCAACCCTAGGGTGGAGAGTTAGTTACTCATGGAGAGAGATTAACAAAGAATCATTGACGAAATTCCCATTGGCGCTCTTCCTAATCTTCCAAAACTAGCCTCTCGTTCTTCTCCCAAGATGTGAATGACCTAAAAATGAGTTTGGCTCCTTTTTTATATATTTTTCCTCAATTTTCTCTTTAAACGCGCAAAGAGGCAAAGTCCACCTGGGTCAGGCGTCCGGACGCCAGGAGGTAGTAGCCTCGGAATCAGTTTGTGGGTCTGGCGTCCGAACGCCCGGAGGCTGTTTGCTCCAATTCGTCATTTTTTGTGCCCATTCATTCCAAATTCCACTCTTTCCACCTATGGCACCTGTAAACACAAAATTATCACAATTAATGCCGATTAATATCATCTGTAGGTATAACGAAGTCCTCATTGAGAGGCCTAAATGGTGTAATTAGGTTCTCATCAATGGGGCTGCATGAAAACAAAAATGATAAAATCAAGAATAACCTAATAATAGAACTTACCGATAGTTCCAATAACAAAAACCAATAAATTTCTTTTGAGATTATCCAAACGCATACAAAGAAGCTAGAAGACATCTGTTACATGATGAATTGTTGAGTTGCATGTATAAGGATGAAGGACAAGGAATAGACAAGTAAAAAGCTTAAATAAAGTGGTGGAGAAATATATTTCATAATTATAACATGATCGTAAGTAAGGTTGAGACAGATGAGCGGAGAAACTTATATATTGATGACAACTATTAACCCATTTTTTCCCTCTTGGCTATGCCTGTCAATGGGTCGGGCCAGGCCTAGGCTTGAGTTGTACAATCTCGTCCCGAATATTGGACGGACTAGCCGGGGGTTGTCTAATCCCGGCCCTAAATTGAACGGGCCCGGCCCTAAATTGAACGGGCCTACGTCAAATCCCGTTCCATGCTGGCCCGAGCTAGGCCAGGGCTTAGTACAATCTTGTATATAATCTAAACATTCTCTAATTTTTACTCTATTTTGCTACAATGCTATTGCACAAGAATGTATTTTATATTTCTGACTAAATACTCTTGGATAGAGTTTAAAAAATAAGCATATTAAAGATGAGCATGCATATAGAATAAGATAGCAGGAAAAAAGCACTACTAATCTAACAATTTGAAATGTATATATATCATCAATCATCAGCTGATTGAAATGAATGAATCTCTATATAAAGAATGAATCAATACAATGCAATAAACTGTCCATGTACATTAATCGTCCATGATATGAAATTTGTCCATAGTAATCAATACACAGTAACAAACTCTGAAAAACACTGATTGTTCACGTCAGTGAACTAGTTTGCAGGGTTTGGATTTGGTCGAAGTGTCCAGACCCCAATGATCAATTGGATAGTAGGACCCACAACCTGATTTAGCTTCAATTTCCTTGCGGGAAGGGTGGGCCGAGCTTGGCTTGTTCTAGTCATTCCCAGTCCCATTTTGAATGGGCTTTAAAATCATTGCCCAAGCGCAGACCGCTAGGCTCAAATTTATTCTTATTAAAAGCCTTGTATTTTTGAGCTTGGACTGGGTATCTATTTCAATGGGCTCAATTGACGGGCCTACTGTTGACTTCCATCAAATATTGTACTCCATGAGTCTATTTTCTCATATGGGTGATTTTCACCCATGGGATTCTAACGCCTTATGTGAATTTTCAGTCATGCCTTTATTTTAAGAGAGTCTTAGTACTATAAATGATGAGGATCAAAATTTTGACACTATTCAGTATGCATGTAAGATATCCAACAAATTGTCCATGGTTGTAGCTTAGCTAGCAAAGGACATGTGTGCAAGCATAGAGTGCATAAGTTTAAATCTCCGATGTTATTAATAGAAAAAAGAAGAGAGAAAAAAATATATATACAAACTGACCAGAGTCTAATATTTGCCACAGCTGATAAATTATTCAAAATTCTAACCAATCAAATGGAACTAATTGGAGGACAAGTCAAACTTAGGTTTTGACCATCCACTTTTTCATAAGAAATTTATAATTGAAGCACTAGGTATTTTGATGATAGATGAGAACTTTGGGCTATGACCCATATTGTCGGACTTGATAAATGAACGGCTCAGATTATACTATGCATTACTGAGAAATTAAAAAGAAAAAGGTAAATCATATTGTCCTAACCTTTTTCAATAAAAAAAGAGCAAAGAAGATAAACTAGACAAAGGCAAACATCAAAAGAATAGAAAGATAGCAAAAGGAAAAAGAAATCAAGATGTGGAAAGCCCACCAAGACTTCCATACACACGAGAATTGAATCTATTGTTTTCGAACTTGAAAAGCCATTGGAGGCGACCTACCAATTCCTCCTTGTTTTTAGTATATTTGAGATGCATGTGAAATTATATGTCAATGTTCTTAGTAATGACCTTTTTTATTAGTAAGATGTTAATGACTTTGGCGATGAACACATAACTATAAGTTTTGTCTTTTTAATTTTTGAGTAATCTTGTATTGGGATAAATAGGAAATCTCCAAATGTTGTGATTTCCGTAATGCTGAAATATAGTCCAACATTTAAAAAGTCGGGATTCTGAGAATCCCAAAGGCCAAAGGTGACCTTTTAGGATATTGATTTTCAAAAATTTTAACGTTCAAAAGAAGAGTTTTAAATGCTTACTAGATATGATCCAACAGCAGCGTAAAAATTCTCAACACTTGTAATTTCCATCCCCTAAGACATGCCGACATTCTATTGGTTGAGTGGTGTTGGTACATCAGTGTCACACACATACTTGTGATTGATTTCTGAGTCTTAATAATGATAGTATCATTCTTAGCTTGTAGGGCAACAAAAAAACAAAACCTAAGACATAGCTTCCATCATGGAGCAAGTATATATAAGCTTAAACTTGTGTAGACCTAGTGGTCATTAGTGCCCCAAGTTATTAAAAAAAAAAAAAGACTTAAAACCAAAGTCCAATTGAACATCGATCCATTATTTGGGTTTTTTTACAGGGCAATTGGGCTTGGTGCTGGTTAGGCTAAATCCAAACACAGTCTGACTTTTACTTTCCCTGTCCAAAACCAAATCGTCTTAGGACAAATCATTTGTAAGTAATACAAATCCTGCCCGACTTGTATGTGGCATCAAATCCGCCCCAACATAAACATTTAGTTTTATAGTGCTAAAATCATTTTTAATGAGCTAAGAAGGATTCAAACCCACAACCTCACTGCTAACTTTGTAAGGGCCCACTTTTGTTTTAGCAATAATCATCTAAATTAATCATACATGGGGCAGGGATGGGTGGGGAGCCAAAATCCAAACCCACTCTGAAGTCTGAACTAGACCCTTGATCTATAATAAATACCTTTTTAGTATATGGAGCATCTCCAAATCTTACCTTAATCTGAGTGGGTCCCCCTATAAGATTTACTGTTTGATTAAAAATATGATAATGCAATCTTATGTATTATTTATTAATCAACTTTTTTTTTATCAAATGGTCAATTTTAGAGTACTGGCAGCAACTCTCAGTAGGGTAAAAACTTTTACTCAATACCTGATATGGCACTTATTTTCTACTGCTTAAGTGTTTTTTTTTTTCCTGCTTTCGCACTGGTATCCAGAAACCCTTTGGACACTTACTATTTCGGCTTACTGCTTAAGTTTTTAATAATTAAGATTTCACAGTAGAATAGAGTTTCACTCCTTCACCACTGCATTTTTCTCCGAGTCAAAGAAACCTTTGAGAGGTCCACGGTCTCGCAGATAGAATAAGACAGTGGTAGGCCGGTAGCACAACCTAAAGACACTAAAATGGAGTACAAAAACAAGTTTAACAACATTGCTGGTGTTCCATCACATCACCCATGTCGCACTCTCAATAGGTATTCTTGTCTCTCCATGACTCCATGGAATGTCCCAAAAAAATGATTAACATCAATGGAAGGGCCCCACCTCCACAAAAATAAATGCTTGGCCTTAAGATACTGCTGGTTCTTGTAGAAAACAACAAAAGTCATTTCTTATTATTTATAGCTACCCTTGTCTATGAGCAAGGACTTCTAGGGTCAATGATATCGAATCCTCTTTTAATACTTCATAAATTTCTATGGTTTAGTGGTCTAACTATGGAGCAATAATAGCCAAAACCATTCCCTAGTGGTTGTTGGATGATTGGATTAGTCTCTTATTTCTTGCTGTTGACCGTATTCTTACACAATCCATCCACTGTAGGGTCTGAACTACAGGATGAAGCATTTCTGAGACTTTGTTAGTGGCATGAGTCCAGATCCTCATTTAGGAATCAGATAAACTCTATGGGTAGGCCTACAAATTTGTTGCAGCGATATAACCTTTAAAACCCAAACTACTTAAAATAAAGTTTTTCGTTCATTATATTTGGGTGAAGGCCCAATATACAGATTGATCACATGTCAACAGAGGCATACCCAGGCTTTGATGACCTGGGGCGACCTCCCCAGGTTGATTTTAAATTCTTCATTGATTTAAATGGGCCCCCCATATTTATTTGTCTAAACACTACACAATCGCCCCATGTCCGAAGCACATATGTCTAAATGGTAAATAATCGCCCCACCTAAATAAAAATTCTGGGTCCGCCACTGCATGTCAAACAAGGTATTTCACTTTTAATTATTACTGTTTTTTGGTATGTATGAACTTGTCTCGTTAGTGATCAATCTGATGGTGGAATCGACTCTTATTAGTGTTAAATTTGGCCCATAGCCAATAATACAAAGAGGGGGCATTACCTTTTGATTGTTTGGATTTAGTAAGTGGGCCCCAATGATGAATTTATAGTCCTGTCATTGGATATGTCCATTTCTCATAGTACAATATTTCATATCGTCTATATGAAGCGTGTAGCTATAAGTGATAAATGGGCCGAGTTTACGCAGGTCCATGTTGATCTAAACACGGTCATTTTGGGTCCACTGCAATCCAATAAGATGTATGTAAAAGGATGTCTTACTTACGTGGGATCTGTGAAACATCATCATCACCACCGCCGCCGCCATTATGGTCGTAATCAACCACAACAACAAGAACAGAGCCTTATCCCATCTATCCGGCAAGTTGGGTTCAGGGACTCAATGACCCAAGTGTTTTGGGCCGGATTCTTCTGGGGTTTAGGTCCTTTAATAGCCTTTCTTAATTTCATACGATTGATGACAGAATCATTCTATTTATCGTGTTTGAGTTTCCTCATTTCTTTCTCCGTTATTTGATGAAAGAGGGGGAAAACCCCTTATCTAAGAATTGATTCCATAAGGTTTAATGGTAGTTTTAATTTTGTTTTATCCTTTCTGATTTTTTTTTATTATAATTCTAAAGGTGATCAATCCAGTTCACCCAATGCCAAAGTGGTTACAGTACTAAGTCATTGTCAGTAGTGAGTTTGAGCGAGTTGGATGATAGATGAAGCCTAAAAAAGCGGAGCATCATGAGAAGATCCCATGTAAGATGTGAGTACTAACTGAAAGCTTGACAATCATAGTAGAGGTATAATTTTAAGAGATCTCCCTTAACAACCTTTATAAAAATAAAATATGGATCACAATCCAATTATAGAAGATTATTTTGTTGGCTGGCTTTAAAGTTGTACAAATACTAGCCTTTAGAAAAGGTTTGATAGGTGTCAAATTTGCATGATGGATCTAAGTGGTTGCAAAGCTTAATGGTTGATATTGGGGTGAATGCTATGAGGGATTTAGATTGAAGATAGAAGTGGTCTCAGGGACTTGCTCAATGTGAGGGTTTGACGATGGAATCTCTTGACGTCAGAGGTAGATTTGCTCAACAGTGGGGATAAAAGAGATGAAGCTCCATTCCACAGTTGGAAATTAGATAGCGTTTGGTTCGCTGTAATGAAGGTCGGAATGGAATGGTCATTCCAACGGAATGATCATTACAGCGTCTGGTTCGCAAAAAAGTGGCGTAATGACCATTACCTCCGTAATCACATTCCCTAATGTATAGAGGAATGGCCATTCCATCCGGGATGGGAATGAATGGCCATTCCATTCCTTTCAACTTTTTGTGGAGACAAAAATACCATTTTTCACATCTATACATATTATTATAACAATAAGATTATAAAAGAGAAAGAACTTGTGTGGACCCCACCTATATAATAATAATATAATATATACATTATTATTATAATTATAATTATAATTATTATAAGATTATAAAAGCGAAGAACTTGTGTAGGCCCCACCTATATGGTAATGATATAATCTATACATTATTATTATAATAATAATAATAAGATTATAAAAGAGAAGAACTTCTGTGGGCCCCACCTATATAATAATAATATAAAATATACATTATTATTATAATAATAAGATTATAAAATAGAAGAACTTGTGGCCCCACCTATATAATAATAATATAATATATACATTATTATTATTATTATAATAAGATTATAAAAGAGAAGAACATGTGTGGGCCCTACCTATATAATAATAATATAATTTATACATTATTATTATTATTATTATAAGATTATAAAATAGAAGAACTTGTGTGGGCCCCACCTATATAATAATATATAATATTATTATTATTATTATTATAAGATAATAAAATAGAAGAACTTGTGTGGGCCCCACTTATATAATAATAATATAATATATACATTATTATTGTTATAAGATTATAAAATAGAAGAACTTGTGTGGGCCCCACCTATATAATAATATAATGTATACATTATTATTATTATATTATAAAATAAAAGAACTTGTGTGGGCCCCACCGATATAATAATATAAATTATATTATTATTATTTTAAGATTATAAGATTATAAAATAGAAGAGCTTGTGTGGGCCCCACCTAAATAATAATAGTATTATCTATACATTATTATTATTATTATTATTATTATTATTATTATAAAATAGAAGAGCTTGTGTGGGCCCCACCTATTTAATAATAATATAATATATACATTGACGAGCCAAAGATAAAAATTTAAAAAGGGTATTTTGGTCAATCTTATGTAAAATTTATTCCATTCCAGGACTCATTCTAGCGTACTAAACGCAGGAATATGAATCAACTGGAAGTTGATTCTTCAGCGTACCAAACGTTGGGATGGAAATGCTTATTCCTATCTAATTCCATTCCAGACTAATTTCGGTCTCCATTCCATTCCCGCCTACAACTATTCCAGCAAACCAAACGCTACCTTAGAAGACTACTATTCCAGCTCATTCATCATTAGCTTACATACAACTCCTTCCATGGCAATCACACATGAAATGTTAGTACTAAAAAGGATGCAATGAAAAGAGAAAGATCTTAACTAAATATTTAGGCGGGGCAGTAGTGGAAGAAATTCTTGGGCCAAATAAGGTGGGCCAGCATTGCTTGATGTTTCTATGTGGGCAATCTTGATGCTTGGGCTAGGCCTGTCGATTGAGACCATCAAAATGGGTACCTGGCCCGGCCCAGCCCAAGCCCGAAAATACAAGATTTTTTTAAAAAAATGAGCCCGATAGGCTGAACTTGGACATTAGTTTTTAAAGTCCGGCCAAAATGGGACTAGGAATGGGAAAAACAGGCCCAGCCCGCCCACACGTCCTCTTTCATAACTTTGTTAAATTTATCTCTGAAATCTCTCATCATGCTCGCAACTTTTTTATACTAATTAATAATTGCCCATTTCATCATCCATTACTTCAGGTATATATGGCGCATATATGTAATATATACTCCATTTGCATATTTACTTATTGATGTGGTTCCAACGACAAAGAGCACAATTCTAGACGTCCTCGGGTTTCTCTCCATTTTGATTCCCCGTCTCATTTATCTATAAAATTTAGGTCATCCTAAAGCTCGCATCTAACTAAGTCATCCTCTGAAGAAAATGACATGGTATAACCCTTCATCCCACATAAATTTATCATAGACTGCAACTTATGCATCTTTTTTTTTCCTGAATAGTGCAAACTATGTATTTGTTGCAATGTAGGACCCTCTAATCATTTAAAGAAATGAACCTCGACACAGGTATATGGATTCAACTAAGCCCCCTCTTAAGAGCTAACCCAAGTAATTCAAAATTAAAAGAGACTTTCAGTTGACTCAGAAGGCGTTTACGTTTTACCGAGGCTAATCCAAAAGGGAATTTCCAAGTTTAAGTAGAGGGTTCATCACCTGGTCTCATCAATGTGTAAAGTAATTTTTCTCACTAATAATAAATCATAAATGTTATTTCAATGTTACAGTGTTAAAAAACTTACAACAGCTTGCCACACAAGCATCATATCATTTGTATCTATGGCTCTCTCAATTTGCATCGTTTTCTTTTTCCAGAAAGATTAGGTTAATTTGTAACTTGTGTATTGAGTGGATGATGAAATGCACTGGGCTCTGAGTAGCTTCTGCTTAAATTGATGGAAATGCGTAAAAACCTTTCAATCAGACTTTACATTATTAAGATTTTGTTATGTTGATTTTTATTGAGTTCTTTTAGATATTACTTGACCCACATAGGATACTTAGCTGATTTCTATTAATTTCTATTGATTTTTTTATTTTCTACTTTGTCACCAGTAAAAAAATAAATAAATACATTGCTTCGTTGTGTTGCCTGTTGCATGACATTTTCGGTCATAAGCTTGGGAAAAATGAGGAGGGTTTAAAGCCCAATTCAGACTCGATATCCGGTGACTGTATAATAATAATTGGAGAATGCTCAGCTTACATTCAAGATTGCGCTAAGCCCTGGCCCGACCCTGACCCAGCCCAGGCTCGCACGGGATGAGATTTGACATAGGCCCATTCAATTTAGGATTGGGATTGGACAGCCCAAGCCCAGACCCGGACCAGCCCACTGACAGGCCTAGCTTGGTCTCATTGGCAACTGAATGGAGACGATCAATAGGCATGACTAAATTAAAGGTTCAATTGGTTAGGGCGAAATCAAAGCCCAAATATCCAGGCCTGCATGAAAATCCTTTTTGGACTCACTCTGGCTTGAGCTCAAGCCTTGGGGACCTGAATCAGGCCTAGATCGTGGAATAACATAAATATTATTGCTAATGCAAAAAAAAAAAAAATGCTATTAATTTAATATACATATATAGTACATATAAATACTTAATTGGGATTTTCCTAGGGACTGGGTCAATATCAGGATGGGCTTGACTTGGTCGACATTGGCCTGCCGAAGTTGCACCCCTAGCCATGTAAAATACGTGACTCAATTCCTATAAAGCAGAGGAAATGCTTAGGGTGTTGCCACACACCTCTGGGATGTAAAGATTCTTGGCATTTATAACCGACATTTGCCTTAGAATATATAAAGTTTAAATATTTTCCACAGAGCTATTTGTATAATATGTGTGATATCGCACAAGACAATATGTGCAATATCACACAGCCCAAGGACATTGCATATAGCTTTGTGGGAAATACTTAAACTTCAACTACTTAAGGGCGAATGTCATTTCTAAGGACAGTTGTACTAGCAATATCCTTTCATTCTTCACGGATTAAAAAAAATATATGGGTAATAAGTAGGATCAAGGGTTTAGCGAGGAAATTATTCTTGAAGGGATAATTTGCCTTTCATACATGGCATAGGGAAATGGGTTTTACATATGTAAATTAGTCATATCAAATTAGTAAAGAATGCAGGTGCATGCGCATCATTTCTTTTAATTAAATGAATGACATCATGAGACTCAAGGATGCAATATAAATTATTTTTCTTCTTTTGGTAGAAGTTCAATGTAAATCAGTTGAATTATCATTTAAAGCAAAAGGAAATAACAAAAAAAAATGTAAATCAATTGAATCGTGATTCATCATTTAAAGCCAAAAAGAAAGAAGAAAAAAAATTGTAAATCAATTGAATCATGAAATCACATCCCATCTATTTGAGTCACATTTACAAGCTCTACTCGCTTGACAACCTGTTTGAGGCGGCCCTCCATTTTCAAAAAACATTGACATGGAAGAACGATAAAAGGTTTTGTTTAAAAAAAATCAAATTAACCATGCAGGTATCTCCTACAAGTTACATGACACACACATATATGGAGAGAGTAGGGCTCTCCTAAGTTACAGCTTATATTATCTTAAGCTGAAATAGTATTGGTCCCATAAATAAAAGGTTTTGATTCAATCGAAGAAAAGTCTTAGGATACGAATCCACTCGAATCTCGCATAATGGCGAGTATAGACCTAGGGTTTCACTATCAACGCCTTAATTTGTTACAAACATTCACAGAATCAACAAATAAGGGATGTGGGTTTAGATCTGAGCACAACCTATCTCTATGACATAGATTATCTTAGATCTAGCAGCACATTCATTCAAGCATCATTATATAACTAGTATTCAAATCTACAAGTTTGAAATACTAAAAATAGATATTGCATTAAGAAATAAAATCCAATCAATGGATAACATTTATGTCATATAACCAAAAGCGTTCAAAGTAAAACCCTAAAACCTATACATCACCAAAATACAAGATCAGGGCTTCATCGCAACCCTAGGGTGGAGAGTTAGTTACTCATGGAGAGAGATTAACAAAGAATCCTTGACGAAATTCCCATTGGCGCTCTTCCTAATCCTCCAAAACTAGCCTCTCGTTCTTCTCCCAAGATGTGAATGACCTAAAAACGAGTTTGGCTCCTTTTTTATATATTTTTCCTCAATTTTCTCTTTAAACACGCAAAGAGGCAAAGTCCACCTGGGTCAGGCGTCCGGACGCTAGGAGGTAGTAGCCTCGGAATCAGTTTGTGGGTCTGGAGTCCGAACGCCCGGAGGTTGTTTGCTCTGATTCGTCATGTTTTGTGCACATTCATTCCAAATTCCACTCTTGCCACCTATGGCACCTGTAAACACAAAATTATCACAATTCATGCCAATTAATATCATCTGTAGGTATAATGAAGTCCTCATTGAGGGGCGTAAATGGTGTAATTAGGTTCTCATCAATGGGGCTACACGAGAACAAAAATGATAAAATCAAGAATAACCTAATAATAGAACTTACCGATATTTCCAATAACAAAAACCAATAAATTTCTTTTGAGATTATCCAAACGCATACAAAGAAGCTAGAAGACATCTGTTACATGATGAATTGTTGAGTTGCATGTATAAGGATGAAGGACAAGGAATAGACAAGTAAAAAGCTTAAATAAAGTGGTGGAGAAATATATTTCATAATTATAACATGATCGTAAGTAAGGTTGAGACAGATGAGCGGAGAAACTTATATATTGATGACAACTATTAACCCATTTTTTCCCTCTTGGCTATGCCTGTCAATGGGTCGGGCCAGGCCTAGGCTTGAGTTGTACAATCTCGTCCCGAAGATTGGACAGACTTGCCGAGGGTTGTCTAATCCCGGCCCTAAATTGAACGGGCCTACGTCAAATCCCGTTCCATGCTGGCCCGAGCTAGGCCAGGGCTTAGTACAATCTTGTATATAATCTAAACATTCTCTAATTTTTACTCTATTTTGCTACAATGCTATTGCACAAGAATGTATTTTATATTTCTGACTAAATACTCTTGGATAGAGTTTAAAAAATAAGCATATTAAAGATGAGCATCCATATAGAATAAGATGGCAGGAAAAAAGCACTACTAATCTAACAATTTGAAATGTATATATATCATCAATCATCAGCTGATTGAAATGAATGAATCTCTATATAAAGAATGAATCAATACAATGCAATAAACTGTCCATGTACATTAATCATCCATGATATGAAATTTGTCCATAGTAATCAATACACAGTAACAAACTCTGAAAAACACTGATTGTTCACGTCGGTGAACTAGTTTGCTGGGTTTGGATTTGGTCGAAGTGTCCAGACCCCAATGATCAATTGGATAGTAGGACCCACAACCTAGTTTAGCTTCAATTTCCTTGCGGGTGGGGCGGGCCGGGCTTGGCTTGTTCTAGCCATTCCCAGTCCCATTTTGACTGGGCTTTAAAATCATTGCCCAGCGCAGACCGCTAGGCTCAAATTTATTCTTATTAAAAGCCTTGTATTTTTGAGCTTGGACTGGGTACCCATTTCAATGGGCTAAATTGACGGGCCTACTGTTGACTCCCATCAAATATTGTACTCCACGAGTCTATTTTCTCATATGGGCGATTTTCACCCATGGGATTCTAACGCCTTATGTGAATTTTCAGTCATGCCTTTATTTTAAGAGAGTCTTAGTACTATAAATGATGACGATCAAAATTTTGACACTATTCAATATGCATGTAAGATATCTAACAAATTGTCCATGGTTGTAGCTTAGCTAGCAAAGGACATGTGTGCAAGCATAGAGTGCATAATTTTAAATCTCCGATGTTATTAATAGAGAAAAAAAGAGAGAAAAAAAAGATATACAAACTGACCAGAGTCTAATATGGGCCACAGCTGATAAATTATTCAAAATTCTAACCAATCAATTGGAACTAATTGGAGGACAAGTCAAACTTAGTTTTTGACCATCCACTTTTTCATAAGAAATTTATAATTGAAGCACTAGGGTTATTTTGATGATAGATGAGAACTTTGGGCTATGACCCATAGTGTCGGACTTGATAAATGAACGGCTCAGATTATACTATGCATTACTGAGAAATTAAAAAGAAAAAGGTAAATCATATTGTCCTAACCTTTTTCAATAAAAAAAAGAGCAAAGAAGGTAAACTAGACAAAGGCAAACATCAAAAGAATAGAAAGATAGCAAAAGGAAAAAGAAATCAAGATGTGGAAAGCCCACCAAGACTTCCATACACACGAGAATTGAATCTATTGTTTTCGAACTTGAAAAGCCATTGGAGGCGACCTACCAATTCCTCCTTGTTTTTAGTATATTTGAGATGCATGTGAAATTATATGTCAATGTTCTTAGTAATGACCTTTTTTTTTAGTAAGATGTTAATGACTTTGGCGATGAACACATAACTACAAGTTTTGTCTTGTTTAATTTTTGAGTAATCTTGTATTGGGATAAATAGGAAATCTCCAAATGTTGTGATTTCCGTAATGCTGAAATATAGTCCAACATTTAAAAAGTCGGGATTCTGAGAATCCCAAAGGCCAAAGGTGACCTTTTAGGATATTGATTTTCAAAATTTTTAACGTTCAAAAGAAGAGTTTTAAATGCTTACTAGATATGATCCAACAGCAGCGTAAAAATTCTCAACACTTGTAATTTCCATCCCCTAAGACATGCCGACATTCTATTGGTTGAGTGGTGTTGGTACATCAGTGTCACACACATACTTGTGATTGATTTCTGAGTCTTAATAATGATAGTATCATTCTTAGCTTGTAGGGCAACAAAAAAACAAAACCTAAGACATAGCTTCCATCATGGAGCAAGTATATATAAGCTTAAACTTGTGTAGACCTAGTGGTCATTAGTGCCCCAAGTTATTCAAAAAAAAAAAAAAGACTTAAAACCAAAGTCCAATTGAACATCGATCCATTATTTGGGTTTTTTTACAGGGCAATTGGGCTTGGTGCTGGTTAGGCTAAATCCAAACACAGTCTGACTTTTACTTTCCCTGTCCAAAACCAAATCGTCTTAGGACAAATCATTTGTAAGTAATACAAATCCTGCCCGACTTGTATGTGGCATCAAATCCGCCCCAACATAAAAAATTTAGTTTTATAGTGCTAAAATCATTTTTAATGAGCTAAGAAGGATTCAAACCCACAACCTCACTGCTAACTTTGTAAGGGCCCACTTTTGTTTTAGCAATAATCATCTAAATTAATCATACATGGGGCAGGGATGGGTGGGGAGCCAAAATCCAAACCCACTCTGAAGTCTGAACTAGACCCTTGATCTATAATAAATACCTTTTTAGTGTATGGAGCATCTCGAAATCTTACCTTAATCTGAGTGGGTCCCCCTATAAGATTTATTGTTTGATTAAAAATATGATAATGCAATCTTATGTATTATTTATTAATCAACTTTTTTTTTTTATCAAATGGTCAATTTTAGAGTACTGGCAGCAACTCTCAGTAGGGTAAAAACTTTTACTCAATACCTGATATGGCACTTCTTTTCTACTGCTTAATTATTTTTTTAACTTTCGCATCGGTATCCAGAAATCCTTTGGCCCTAACTATTCCGGCTCACTGCTTAAGTTTTTAATAATTAAGATTTCACAGTAGAATAGAGTTTCACTCCTTCCACTGCATTTTTCTCCGAGTCAAAAAAACCTTTGTGAGGTCCACGGTCTCGCAGATAGAATAAGACAGTGGTAGGCCGGTAGCACAACCTAAAGACACTAAAATGGAGTACAAAAACAAGTTTAACAACATTGCTGGTGTTCCATCACATCACCTATGTCGCACTCTCAATAGGTATTCTTGTCTCTCCATGACTCCATGGAATGTCCCAAAAAAATTATTGACATCAATGGAAGGGCCCCACCTCCACAAAAATAAATGCTTGGCCTTAAGATACTGCTGGTTCTTGTAGAAAACAACAAAAGTCATTTCTTATTATTTATAGCTACCCTTGTCTATGAGCAAGGACTTCTAGGGTTCAATGATATCGAATCCTCTTTTAATACTTGATAAACGAGGAGAACAAGGTAGACTAGGTCCTTTTCAATAGATTTCTATGGTTTAGTGGTCTAACTATGGAGCAATTATAGCCAAAACCATTCCCTAGTGGTTGTTGGATGATTGGATTATTCTCTTATTTCTTGCTGTTGACCGTATTCTTACACAATCCATCCACTGTAGGGTCTGAACTACAGGATGAAGCATTTCTGAGACTTTGTTAGTGGCATGAGTCCAGATCCTCATTTAGGAATCAGTTAAACTCTATGGGTAGGCCTACAAATTTGTTGCAGCGATGTAACCTTTAAAACCCAAACTACTTAAAATAAAGTTTTCCGTTTATTATATCTGGGCGAAGGCCCAATATACAGATTGATCACATCTCAACAGGGGCAGACCCAGGCTTTGATGACCTGGGGCGACCGCCCCAGGTTGATTTTAAATTCTTCATTGATTTAAATGGCCCCCCATATATATTTGTCTAAACACTACACAATCGCCCCATGTCCGAAGCACATATATCTAAATGGTAAATAATCACCCCACCTAAATAAAAATTCTGGGTCCGTCACTGCATGTCAAACAAGGTATTTCACTTTTAATTATTACTGTTTTTTTGTATGTATGAACTTGTCTCGTTAGTGATCTATCTGATGGTGGGATTGACTCTTATTAGTGTTAAGTTTGGTCCATAGCCAATAATACAAAGAGGGGGCATTACCTTTTGATTGTTTGGATTTAGAAATCTATTGAAAAGGACCTAGTCTACCTTGTTCTTCTCGTTTATCAAGTATTAAAAGAGGATTCGATATCATTGAACCCTAGAAGTCCTTGCTCATAGACAAGGGTAGCTATAAATAATAAGAAATGACTTTTGTTGTTTTCTACCAGAACCAGCAGTATCTTAAGGCCAAGCATTTATTTTTGTGGAGGTGGGGCCCTTCCATTGATGTTAATCATTTTTTTGGGACATACCATGGAGTCATGGCCGAGAGACAAGAATATCTATTGAGAGTGCGACATGGGTGATATGATGTAACACCAGCAATGTTGTTAGACTTGTTTTTATACTCCATTTTAGTCTTTAGGTTGTGCTACCTGCCTCCCACTGTCTTATTCTATCTGCGAGACCGTGGACCTCAAGGTGTTTTTTGACTAGGAACAAAATGCAGTGGAAGGAGTGAAACTCTATTCTACTGTGAAATCTTAATTATTAAAAACTTAAGCAGTGAGCCGATATAGTAAGGGCCCAAAGGGTTTTTGGATACCGGTGCGAAAGCAAAAAAAAAAAAAAAAAAAAAAAACTTAAACAGTAGAAAATAAGTGCCATATCAGGTATTGAGTAAAAGTTTTTACCCTATTGAGAGTTGCCGCCCGTACTGTAAAATTGACCATTTGATTAAAAAAAAAGTTGATTAATAAATAATGCATAAGATTGCATTATCATATTTTTAATCACACAGTAAATCTTATAGGGGGACCCATTCAGATTAAGGTAAGATTTGGAGATGCTCCATACACTAAAAAGGTATTTATTATAGATCAGGGGTCCAGTTCAGACATCAGAGTGGGTTTGGATTTTGGCTCCCCACCCACCCCTGCCCCATGTATGATTAATTTAGATGATTATTGCTAAAACAAAAGTGGGCCCTTACAAAGTTAGCAGTGAGGTTGTGGGTTTGAATCCTTCTTAGCTCATTAAAAATGATTTTAGCACTATAAAACTAAATGTATATGTTGGGGCGGATTTGATGCCACATACAAGTCGGGCAGGATTTGTATTACTTACAAATGATTTGTCCTAAGACGATTTGGGTTTGGACAGGGAAAGTAAAAGTCGGACTGTGTTTGGATTTAGCCTAACCCGCACCAAGCCCAGTTGCCCTGTAAAAAAATCCAAATAATGGATCGATGTTCAATTGGACTTTGGTTTTTAAGGCTGTTTTTTTTTTTTTTTTTTTTTTTTTTTTTTGAACTTAGGGCGCTAATGACCACCAGGACTACCTATTGAGAGTATAAACTAGGTCTACACAAGTTTAAGCTTATATATACTTCCTCCGTGATGGAAGCTATGTCTTAGGTTTTGTTTTTTTGTTGCCCTACAAGCTAAGAATGATACTATCATTATTAAGACTCAGAAATCAATCCCAAGCATGTGTGTGACACTGAGGTACCAACACCACTCAATCAATAATGTGTCGGCATGTCTTAGGGGATGGAAATTACAAGTGTTGAGAATTTTTATACTGCTGTTGGATCATATCTAGTAAGCGTTTAAAACTCTTCTTTTGAATGTTAAAACTTTGAATATCAATATCCTAAAAGGTCACCTTTGGCCTTTGGGATTCTCAGAATCCCGACTTTCTAAATATTGGACTATATTTCAGCATTACGGAAATCGCAACATTTGGAGATTTCCTATTTCTCCCAATACAAGATTACTCAAAATTAAACAAGACAAAACTTATAGTTATGTGTTCATCGCCAAAGTCATTAACATCTTACTAAAAAAAAGGTCATTACTAAGAACATTGACATATAATTTCACATGCATCTCAAATATACTAAAAACAAGGAGGAATTGGTAGGTCGCCTCCAATGGCTTTTCAAGTTCGAAAACTATAGATTCAATTCTCGTGTGTATGGAAGTCTTGGTGGGCTTTCCACATCTTGATTTCTTTTTCTTTTGCTATCTTTCTAATATTTTGATGTTTGCCTTTGTCTAGTTTATCTTCTTTGCTATTTTTTTATTGGAAAAGGTTAGGACAATATGATTTACTTTTTTCTTTTTAATTTCTCAGTAATGCATAATATAATCTGAGCCGTTCATTTATCAAGTCCGACAATATGGGTCATAGCCCAAAGTTCTCATCTATCATCAAAATAACCCTAGTGCTTCAATTATAAATTTCTTATGAAAAAGTGGATGGTCAAAAACTAAGTTTGACTTGTCCTCCAATTAGTTCCAATTGATTGGTTAGAATTTTGCATAATTTTTCAGCTGTGGCCCATATTAGATTCTGGTCAGCTTGTATATCTTTTTTTTCTCTTTTTCTCTTTCTTTCTTTCTTTTTTTTTCTTTTAATAACATCAGAGATTTAAACTTATACACTCTATGCTTGCACGCATGTCCTTTGCTAGCTGAACTACAACATGGACAATTTGTTGGATATCTTACATGCATACTGAATAGTGTCAAAATTTTGATCCTCATCATTTATAGGAGTAAGACTCTCTCAAAATAAAGGCATGACCTAAAATTCACATAAGGCGTTAGAATCCCATGGGTGAAAATCGCCCATATGAGAAAATAGACTCGTGGAGTACAATATTTGATGGGAGTCAACAGTAGGCCCGTCAATTGAGCCCATTGAAATGGGTACCCGGCCCAAGCTCGGAAATACAAGGCTTTTAATAAGAATAAATTTGAGCCTAGCGGTCTGCGCTTGGGCAATGATTTTAAAGCCTGGTCAAAATGAGACTGGGAATGGGTAGAACAAGCCAAGCCCGCCCCGCCCCGCCCCGCCCGCAAGGAAATTGAAGCTAAACCAGGATGTGGGTCATACAATCCAATTGATCATTGAGGTCTGGACACTTCGACCAGATCCAAACCCAGCAAACTAGTTCACCGACGTGAACAATCAGTGTTTTTCAGAGTTCGTTACTGTGTATTGATTACTATGGACAAATTTCATGTCATGGACGATTAATGTACGTGGACAGTTTATGGCATTGTATTGATTCATTCTTTATATAGAGATTCATTCATTTGAATCACCTGATGATTGATGATATATATACATTTCAAATTGTTAGATTAGTAGTGCTTTTTTCCTGCTATCTTATTCTATATGCATGCTCATCTTTAATATGCTTATTTTTTAAACTCTATCCAAGAGCATTTAGTCAGAAATATAAAATACATTCTTGTGCAATAGCATTGTAGCAAAATAGAGTAAAAATTAGAGAATGTTTAGATTATATACAAGATTGTACTAAGCGCTGGCCTAGCTCGGGCCAGCACGGAACGAGATTTGACGTAGGCCCGTTCAATTTAGGGCCGGGATTAGACAACCCTCGGCAAGCCCGCCCAATATTCGGGACGAGATTGGACAACTCAAGCCCAGGCCTGTCCCGGCCCATTGACAGGCATAGCCAAGAGGGGGAAAAATGGGTTAATAGTTGTCATCAATATATAAGTTTCTCTAGCTTATCTGTCTCAACCTTACTTACGATCATGTTATAATTATGAAATACATTTCTCCACCACTTTATTTAAGCTTTTTACTTGTATATTCCTTGCCCTTCATCCTTATACATGCAACTCAACAATTCATCATGTAACAGATGTCTTCTAGCTTCTTTGTATGCGTTTGGATAATCTCAAAAGAAATTTATTGGTTTTTGTTATTGGAACTATCGGTAAGTTCTATTATTAGGTTATTCTTGATTTTATCATTTTTGTTCTCGTGTAGCCCCATTGATGAGAACCTAATTACACCATTTACGCCCCTCAATGAGGACTTCATTATACCTACAGATGATATTAATTGGCATAAATTGTGATAATTTTGTGTTTATAGGTGCCATAGGTGGCAAGAGTGGAATTTGGAATGAATGTGCACAAAACATGACGAATCAGAGCAAACAACCTCCGGGCGTTCGGACTCCAGACCCACAAACTGATTCCGAGGCTACTACCTCCTAGCGTCCGGACGCCTGACCCAGGTGGACTTTGCCTCTTTGCGTGTTTAAAGAGAAAATTGAGGAAAAATATATAAAAAAGGAGCCAAACTCGTTTTTAGGTCATTCACATCTTGGGAGAAGAACGAGAGGCTAGTTTTGGAGGATTAGGAAGAGCGCCAATGGGAATTTCGTCAAGGATTCTTTGTTAATCTCTCTCCATGAGTAACTAACTCTCCACCCTAGGGTTGCGATGAAGCCCTGATCTTGTATTTTGGTGATGTATAGGTTTTAGGGTTTTACTTTGAACGCTTTTGGTTATATGACATGAATGTTATCCATTGATTGGATTTTATTTCTTAATGCAATATCTATTTTTAGTATTTCAAACTTGTAGATTTGAATACTAGTTATATAATGATGCTTGAATGAATGTGCTGCTAGATCTAAGATAATCTATGTCATAGAGATAGGTTGTGCTCAGATCTCAACCCACATCCCTTATTTGTTGATTCTGTGAATGTTTGTAACAAATTAAGGCGTTGATAGTGAAACCTTAGGTCTATACTCACCATTATGCGAGATTCGAGTGGATTCGTATCCTTAGACTTTTCTTCGATTGAATCAAAACCTTTTATTTATGGGACCAACACTATTTCAGCTTAAGATAATATAAGCTGTAACTTAGGAGAGCCCTACTCTCTCCATATATGTGTGTGTCATGTAACTTGTAGGAGATACCTGCATGGTTAATTTGATTTTTTTAAACAAAACCTTTTATCGTTCTTCCATGTTAATGTATTTTGAAAATGGAGGGCTGCCTCAAACAGGTTGTCAAGTGAGTAGAGCTTGTAAATGTGACTCAAATAGATGGGATGTGATTTCATGATTCAATTGATTTACAATTTTTTTTCTTCTTTCTTTTTGGCTTTAAATGATGAATCACGATTCAATTGATTTACATTTTTTTTGTTATTTCCTTTTGCTTTAAATGATAATTCAACTGATTTACATTGAACTTCTACCAAAAGAAGAAAAATAATTTATATTGCATCCTTGAGTCTCATGATGTCATTCATTTAATTAAAAGAAATGATGCGCATGCACCTGCATTCTTTACTAATTTGATATGACTAATTTACATATGTAAAACCCATTTCCCTATGCCATGTATGAAAGGCAAATTATCCCTTCAAGAATAATTTCCTCGCTAAACCCTTGATCCTACTTATTACCCATATATTTTTTTTAATCCGTGAAGAATGAAAGGATATTGCAAGTACAACTGTCCTTAGAAATGACATTCGCCCTTAAGTAGTCGAAGTTTAAGTATTTCCCACAAACCTATATGCAATGTCCGAGGGCCGTGTGATATTGCGCATATTGTCTTGTGCGATATCGCACATATTATACGAATAGCTCTGTGGAAAATATTTAAACTTTATATATTCTAAGGCAAATGTCGGTTATAAATGCCAAGAATCTTCACATCCCAGAGGTGTGTGGCAACACCCTAAGCATTTCCTCTGCTTTATAGGAATTGAGTCATGTATTTTACATGGCTAGGGGTGCAACTTCAGCAGGCCAATGTAGACCAAGTCAAGCCCATCCTGATATTGACCCAGTCCCTAGGGAAATCCCAATTAAGTATTTATATGTACTATATATGTATATTAAATTAATAGCATTTTTTTTTTTTTGCATTAGCAATAATATTTATGTTATTCCACGATCTAGGCCTGATTCAGGTCCCCAAGGCTTGAGCTCAAGCCAAAGTGAGTCCAAAAAGGATTTTCATGTAGGCCTGGATATTTGGGCTTTGATTTCGCCCTAACCAATTGAACCTTTAATTTAGTCATGCCTATTGATTGTCTCCATTCAGTTGCCAATGAGACCAAGCTAGGCCTGTCAGTGGGCTGGTCCGGGCCTGGGCTTGGGCTGTCCAATCCCAATCCTAAATTGAATGGGCCTACGTCAAATCTCATCCCGTGCGAGCCTGGGCTGGGTCAGGGTCGGGCCAGGGCTTAGCGCAATCTTGAATGTAAGCTGAACATTCTCCAATTATTATTATACAGTCACCGGATTTCGAGTCTGAATTGGGCTTTAAACCCTCCTCATTTTTCCCAAGCTTATGACCGAAAATGTCATCCAACAGGCAACACAACGAAGCAATGTATTTATTTGTTTTTTTACCGGTGACAAAGTAGAAAATAAAAAAATCAATAGAATTAACAGAAATCAGTTAAGTGACCTATGTGAGTCAAGTAATGTCTAAAAGAACTCAACAGAAATCAACATAACAAAATCTTAACAATGTAAAGTTTGATTGAAAGTTTTTTACGCATTTCCATCAATCTAGTCAGGAACTACCCAGAGCCCAGTGCATTTCATCACCAACTCAAAACAAAAGTTACAAATTAACCTAATCTTTCTGGAAAAAGAAAACGATGCAAATTGAGAGAGCCATAGATACAAATGATATGATGCTTGTGTGGCAAGCTGTTGTAAGTTTTTTAACACTGTAACATTGAAATAACATTTATGATTTATTATTAGTGAGAAAAATTACTTTACACATTGATGAGACCAGGTGATGAACCCTCTACTTAAACATGGAAATTCCCTTTTGGATTAGCCTCGGTAAAACGTAAACGCCTTCTAAGTCAACTGAAAGTCTCTTTTAATTTTGAATTACTTGGGTTAGCTCGCAAGAGGGGGCTTAGTTGAATCCATATACCTGTGTCGAGGTTCATTTCTTTAAATTATTAGAGGGTCCTACATTGCAACAAATGCATAGTTTGCACTATTCAGGAAAAAAAAAAAGATGCATAAGTTGCAGTCTATGATAAGTTTGTGTGGGATGAAGGGTTATACCATATCATTTTCTTCAGAGGATGACTTAGTTAGATGCTAGCTTTAGGATGACCTAAATTTTATAGATATATGAGACGGGGAATCAAAATGGAGAGAAACCCGAGGACGTCTAGAATTGTGCTCTTTGTCGTTGGAACCACATCAATAAGTAAATATGCAAATGGAGTATATATTACATATATGCGCCATACATACCTGAAGTAATGGATGATGAAATGGGCAATTATTAATTAGTATAAAAAGTTGCGAGCATGATGAGAGATTTCAGAGATAAATTTAACAAAGTTATGAAAGAAGACGTGTGGGCGGGCTGGGCCTAGCCTGGACGGGCTGGGCCTGTTTTTCCCATTCCTAGTCCCATTTTGGCCGGATTTTAAAAACTAATGTCCAAGTTCAGCCTATCAGGCTCATTTTTTTTAAAAAATCTTGTATTTTCGGGCTTGGGCTGGGCCGGGCCAGGTACCCATTTTGATGGTCTCAATCGACAGGCCTAGCCCAAGCATCAAGATTGCCCACATAGAAAGATCAAGCAATGCTGGCCCACCTTATTTGGCCCAATAATTTCTTCCACTACTGCCCCGCCTAAATATTTAGTTAAGATCTTTCTCTTTTCATTGCATCCTTTTTAGTACTAACATTTCATGTGTGATTGCCATGGAAGGAGTTGTATGTAAGCTAATGATGAATGAGCACTACTAGAAAAAAGGGTTTTTATATCGGCTAAAAACCGATATAAAAGACTTATTATATCGGTTTTTGCGTGAATTTCAAACCGATATAAGTACCCCCGATATAAAAGATAAACGAAACCGATATAATAAATGTAATATTTCATATCGGTTAAGCCTAAAGCGATGTAATATCATATGTATTTATATCATAAATTATTGTAAAACCGATATAACTTATAGCCAAACCGACATAATTAATATATGTTATATCGGTTTCATATGGTTTTTTATATCGGTTTCATAATAACCGATATAATTGATTAAGAATAACCGATATAAAAAATATGTAATTGGTTTGTTATATCGGTTTCATATGGTTTATTATATCGGTTAAATTATAACCGATATAATTGATTAAGAATAACCGATATAAAAAATATGTAATTGGTTTGTTATATCGGTTTCATTAAAAACCGATATAATTTCACAATTTATTTATTTTTTTAATATCAAAAGAACATGTTGTACCACGATAAAAAAACCTGCAATATACCTCAAAATACTAACATCTAAACAACAAAATCCTTTATATATATATAAACAAATTAATTTCTATGTACATATATACACATGCATAGTATAGTATAGGTAGTTCATTCACTTCCATGTACTGTACAACTTAACAAGCTAAGTTAAACTAAAGCAAGAAAGATAAAATTATGTATTGAGAACTACATGCATAATGCATCGACCGCTTAGTCCTTGTTCATAACTAATAATTAACATAAAGCTTGACTAGACAAATCTCTATGGAAATATTATGAATATATATAGTATCTACACTGTCTTCCATGGAATGTACAAAAAGTTGAACTATATACAAACAAAAAAACCAAAAGTATGTATATATGTACCATGTGGCATATGATGCTCCGTGTACCGTTGCTTCCCCGATTAGTTCTCCAATGAAAAATGGAGCTACAAAGCATAAATCACTTCATCGAGCAAGAGAAGCCTAGCTAATATATATATATATATATGCTTCTTATCTCATGCATGAAGAACTATACAGTAAAATGAGATTTTCTGGTAAAAACAGCCACCATATGCAATCAAACACAGCTTAAACGACATAAAGTGGTTCATAGAAAAGGTTCACATCTTTGTAGACCCAAAAAACATGGGATGTACTTGGAAAGATTTTCTCGAAATTTCGGCATAGTCTCCCTTGTACGTGTGACATGTAATTTTTTTTTTACAACCTGCTAGTACCTGTACATGATAAAAAAAACACTTCATATAAACAACCCAATGCCCCAACACACTACAAAGCCATTCACCACTCGTCATCAGTCATACACCATTTGACCATAGCACTTCAATGACCCTTGAATGCAAGATGATAACTAAATGACTCACCTCATGCCTCTCCTCAAGTGAAGCTCTCATGAGGCTGGTCGTATAGAACTGTTGCTCTAATCATTTATAAGGTAATATATGTAAAAGAAATATATAACCCTAAAAAAACCCACAGGAAAGTTTTAATGTGCGAATAATGAGAATGGATTAAAATTAAGTCAATCCACTCACTTGATTCCCCAGTTTTGAGCCAGTTCATGTTGCATTGCCTTTGTAACGCAAAAGGAACCATTGGCCTTCTTCCCATAATGCTTCTCAAACCTACAACAAAAGTTCATTAGCAACATTGTCACAGCCTTATACCATCTATCTAGGGTCAGTTTTGTTAGTTAGACTTTCCACTCATCCCTATTAAACCTACAATACAAAGTAACAAGTTCATTTTACATTTTTTGTGATCACTAACAACAATGGTTGATAAAAAATTGGAAGAGATTCTGAGCTCAAAACTAGATATACCAATAGTGAGAATATACAATACTGAGAAAAAAATGCAACTTTTGTCACACAAACTAATCCATTTTTGCACGTTGGGCTACAAAGGTTTTTAGTTGCCAATATAAATAAAATAAGAAAAAGTTTCTATTCTTCAAAGCCCAACAATGCTTACAATTTATTGGTAGGACTACAGATGGACAGTTCTTATAGAAATCTGAACATATTACTTGATTTTCTATATTGGTGTTATCACTTTTTCCTACAATTAAATTGACTTTTCTGCTTTAGATTCTATTAACTACAGTTATCTCCTCTCCTTTCTCATAAGCAATTTTTAGGCAATATGCTTTAGAACATGATTTGAATAGTTTCACAAATGTAGATCCTTTCACATTTTTGTGATCTCTACTTACAGTGTTATTCATGGGCTGTGTTGTGCTGTGCATTTATACCTGTAGCTGTGGTGAACAGTTGAATATCTAGCTACATATCTACATTGCCTCTTAACTAAAGCTTTGTTTAGGCCCCTTGAAAGAAAACTTCTGGTACTGCCCTAGTAAAAAAAGGATCCTGTTCTCCAATACCTAAATCCCTAATGCCACCATCAGCACAACTAGAACAGTGGTTAACTAGGGGAGTTAGGTTAGGTCCCTGGATTGAATCCATGATAACTTATGTATTGGTTCAATCTTGTCTGAATTTGTTATATAATGTGATTTACCGAAACATGATGCATAAGGAAAAGAGAATTTCCAATTGGCTGTAGATAATGCAATGGTATTTCCTAGTATATGACTTGTGAGTAAACATGTAGTCATAGAAAGTGGCACTGTAGGAGCTGATGGAATCAATTGTACTAGGAGCTGCGACTTGTTTCCACATCTTCAAAAATAAAGAGCCATATCATAATAAGATTTGTCCAAGGATAATGATGCTTATAAATTAAAGACAGAAAAACTACGTAAAGCAATTACATAATTCCTCACAAGGCATCTCGAGCATCAATCCGGCATGTGATGGAATCAGCCAGCGAGGAAATTGCTAATTCCAGGCCTGATATTTTATAATGCTGAAAAGTGGAACCATCTGTCAGTTTTCAAAAAAATAAAAATCAAAATAAAGGAAGCAGAAACAGGAACTTTATACTAACAATCTTGTCAAACCTTATGTATCTGAGCTTTGTTCGCTCTGCTTTCCAACTCTTCCAAATCGATCTCTTTCCCAATGATAAGCTTCTCTACCAATTTCATCTGAAAAACATGTCAATACCAACATGGATTTAGGTATCAAGAAACACCATAAGCATTCAAAAGAGAGCCCAAGTCTGTTTACTTCCAAAATACCTATGTTGATAACAAAACAATAAAAAGAAAAGCAGACATCCTTTGAGAAGATGATGGAGCTTGCACAAATTTCACATCATATAATGGAAAGATAACAAAATAAAAAAAAAGAAGCAGCAGCATTGGTGATTGAACATGATCACAGCAGAAATTGATCCCTCCTGGATACGCATTGGTGTAGATTCTAACAAGAATGAATGCTTTATGGAAAAACTTTTGGCTTTTTAAAGATTGTACCATGATAGAAAATATGAATAGTTATAAAGAATAGATCATTCGGGCAAGATGGGATAGGGCTTGGTGTATTTTTGGTAATTTCTATGCCATTAGATATCTAGAGCAGAGATTGTGGGGTTTTGGCCTACTTGGTATATCAGGGCCTTCTGAAATTTGAATTCTCAAATGAACGGATCATCTGTCCAGAGAACAAAGTCAAGTTGATGAAAACCAAGCATGCAGACTAACTTCATTGTTACAGAGAGAAAAGTTTTCATGAGAATTGCCAAATTGCTTTACAGCAACAAATGACTAAGTTCAAGCAAAAACATACCCCTTATTTTTTATGATGACAATTGACAAGAACTTGCTATGTAGAATTTTCTCTCAAATAGGTTAGGGGGGAAAGCCATGACAGTATATATCAAATCTTATCATGTAACAAGTTTCTTTAAACATTATCATAACAATTATGGGTGAGAAAGTTACCCTTCAATCAATTTATATATATATAGCCAACCTATGAATAGGATGGCAATATAGACCTGAATTTCCAGTCCAATAAATGAATAGGATGGCAATATAGACAAACATAATGGTATGAGTATACAATATACATACCGATGCTATAATGATCAACTTCCCTGCTCCACTAGAGCCACCAATAAGTGCAACAATTAGACTTGGAACTATTGCCAAGAAGTACCAGCAAATAAAAGACTACAAATATAGCCTGAATCAGATAAATCAGATTATATTCATCATTATATTATAAGAAGAAGAAGACCAACTTAATTAGTGCTCACCGCAGGCATGTACTAAAATTGTGTAGCATCAGATAGCCTATGGAAACCAATAATCTGACCAGCATTTTGTAATGTTTGTTGCAGTGTCAATGGCTGTATGACATCAGGGTCACATGTATATTTTAACCCGAGCCATTTGAAGCCCTGAAACAGTAGAATTAGCCCCACCTGTGAATGAATTTTCAGATCAGTCTACATGTCTTTCATCATAATTTAACACAAAAATGAAAAAAAGAAAAATAAAATAAACTATATCCATTCCTTGCACTCTTTTATAACTCAAATTCAGCCATGGTTAGGAGAATGAACCACATCTCTCTATCATGTAGAAGTCATAGAAGATAACATGTAGAACTCAGATTTTCATGGAAAGTATACCACATAGAATTCTATTAGAAAATGGACTGGAAACATGGAATATACATATTTACATTTCATTACATGGTCAGGTACATAGTCTAAAACCGTGGGTTCAATGTCTATAATAAGATTAATGATGATACAAAAAGAGAGACAATGGAATCAGCACATGCAACAAATTTTGAACAAATTCTATAAAAGTCAATATTTCAATCCAACCATAAGTAACAGTTAGATGGTCAGTGTGGGAAGAGTGAAAATTCAAGAGATCATAAGAGGGAGGGGTTGAATTCATCATTAGTGTACCCCACAAATGCATTGGGGTATCATAGCAAGTGTATATCAATGGGGTATCATAGCCAAGTTTGGCTCAAAAAAAAAAAAGTTTGAGAAGTTAGACCTATAATCAGTCTTAAAAACAATAAAAAGAAGCTAAACACAATCTCAAAGATTTAAGCCAAAGTAATGTTATAATCCCAACCCTTTCATAACTGATTGCATTAGAAACCAATCAAAGAGTACGAAGCAAGACCATACCAACCATGTAGAAGTATACATGTCAAAACAAAGATAACATCATGGGTATAAACACCACTATACCAGCTATTTCACCGTAAATTGGAAATGAAAAATATTGCAAATTCTTTAAATGAGACAACCCATGTGATGATCATAGACTTCACTTTAAGTGAAACCTCCACAGCATTAAATTTATTGTTAAAGTTTAGAAAATTAATCTTTCATTTTCAAGCGAACGGCTTTAATCTTGAGCTTCAAAATGCAATAATAGCAAAAAATGTCAGACACACACAAGGGAGGGAAAGGAAGGGATGACCTAAAGCTTGGAAGAATGATGCTAGGGTGGGGGGTCTCTTTCACTGTGGGTCTTATTAAAAGGTTTAAGATTTATCATAAGGATGGTTTTCTGGTATGACATTTCCGTGGGTGTGAGTCATTTGAAGCTTAGTATCAATCAATGTTTAAATTGTTAGTGCTTTGTGGTGATTTTGTGGACTCTAGTCTTTGAATTTTGGAAGGAGTTCATGGGAATCAGTGAAATATTTCCTTCTCAGAATTTTTACTTGCACGAACGAATCAAGTAAGAGAAAGTAGCAGATGCCCCCTCAAGAGTGTTTTATGGGGCACACTTGTTCCAGATTCTTCAATGAGGCCTTCATATTTTCTAGGCTTTGATAGAGCATCAAACACAGCAAGGAGGTTCTCTGTTGGTCAATACTAGCACAAAAATTCTTACATAGAGTGTTATAAAAAAAATAAAAAATTCTTACATACAGTTTGCTTCAAACTCCTCAAATACACACAATCAATAACATCATATACAAATTCTCCAATATAAAAAACCCCATATACATCACTTGATCTTCATAATCATCTGATTGTGAAGGACAAAGACTGAGCGCCAAGATCTTCTATTCTGGAAAACATGTTGGCCATCTCCACCCATCGTGGGTCCCGTCGGATTAATGGTCTGGGTCATCAAATAGTGGCCCCAAACTTGCACATAACGGAACTATGAGAGCATCACTGCACTAATGATTTTGATACATTATGAGAATAATTCCTCAAAAAAAAAATGCCAACTACTTGGCAGGCAGGGGGGATATAAAGGCACAGTATGGCCTATCCCCAGCCTCAAAATTGGAAAAGCCGTGCAAGCTATGGTTCTGTGATCCAGAAAGATAATCAGAATAGATGGAACCCAATGTGTGAAATGCTCCAAACATAACCCAAGATTCTGAGGGGTAAAAGAGAAGAAAAAATGGAATTTTTTTTTGAAATCTTATCAATCTAATAATTGGCCTTGGTTAACTATGGTCCTTTGATATGATTCTTAATAACTACCAATAAAAAAGTGAAGATTGTCCCACACTGAAAATTCAGGGCAATCTTTAACTATATGATCCACAAGACATCAATGGTCTGAATCACCAAAGCTAGTCCTGCTTTTAGATACTTTGAAGATTGACGACACTGCGTATCCTTGAAGCAAATATCACAAAATTCTTCTTACATCATATCATATCTTGTATTAAAAGAGGTCATATAACTGATTAAATATTCAGACCTCATGACAGATTAATATTCATTGAACAACTTTACTTTTACACGGTGCCACGTCAAACCAGACTCCTAGAATGGAACCCAATAATGCCATTCAAGCATGCAAATAAGAACACGCTATTTTCGAATAGATCTGCCTATGAACATAGCATGAAAGCTCAAAAGAATAGTTGGGTTTCAGTTCACAAGATAGAATCAGTACCTTCAACCTTTTGGGGAATGGAAAGGTTGTCCTCAAGCATGAAAGAAAAATCTCTATGGATCTGCATATCCGACTCCTGCACATCATCGCTTCCAGTGAATACCAACCGAGAATGTAGAACTCAGGGAACACCTTCTTATCTAATTGACACATTCACATTAAAAAAAAAAATCAAAAAGCATACCAAACAAAATCCTAACCCTAACCCAACAAAAAAAGAAAAACCTAGAGAAAGCAAAAACGTGAAAAAAAAATCACTGACACGATGAAATCAACTTCATGCATCTCAACTATTCGATGAAATCCATTCAATTAGGGCACCAAGAAAAAGGGCAAAACCTCATGAGATATACAGAGAGGAAACAGGAAAAAGAAACCCTATAATGTAGAAGGAAGAAAGGATTAGAGAGCTCGAGCTTTTTGAGGAGGAATGCGCGGTCGAGAGAGTCAGTGGTGGGGTCGAAGAGGAGTTCGAAGCTAGCTGTTGAAGATCTCGACAAATCATCCCCTCTGGATGCCGATGATGCAGTCGAAGACGCGGGGGGGAGGTGGGCCGCCGTTGTCATTGGTGGTAAGGGGAGCGGAGGAGGCGTTGGATTGGGATTTGACACAGGTGTAGTGGTCGGAGATGTTGACGATGACGAGTGGGTGGGCAGAGCTCGGGAGAGACTGAGCGACGATGGAGATGAGAGGAGATAAGAAAGAAATGAGTGAGGAAAAGAGGGAAAAGGGGAGGGCAAAGCGCGGGAGGGGAAAAATAAAGTTGGAAGAAAAAACGAGCAAAAGTGGGTTTCATCATTCATATCGGTTTTTTGGGAAAGCATATAATATCGGTTTCGTAATAACCGATATAAAATACAGGGATTATTATATCACATATGTGTTAACTGATATTATATATAACGATTATTATATCGGTTACTATATAACCGATATAAAAAAAAAAGTAACCGATATAAAAAAATATTAACCGATATAAAAAACATTGACGAAAGATATTATATCGGTTATATTAAAAACCGATATAAGGCTATTTTTGTAACCGATATAAAATGTCCTTTTTTTAGTAGTGGAGCTGGAATAGTAGTCTTCTAAGGTAGCGTTTGGTTTGCTGGAATAGTTGTAGGCGGGAATGGAATGGAGACCGAAATTAGTCTTGAATGGAATTGATAGGAATAGACATTTCCATTCCAACGTTTGGTACGCTGAAGAATCAACTTCCAGCTGATTCCTATTCCTGCGTTTGGTACGCTAGAATGAGTCCTGGAATGGAATAAATTTTACATAAGATTGAACAAAATACCCTTTTTAGATTTTTATCTTTGGCTCAGTCAATGTATAGATTATATTATTATTAAATAGGTGGGGCCCACACAAGCTCTTCTATTTTATAATAATAATAATAATAATGTATAGATTATATTATTATATAGGTGGGGCCCACACAAGCTCTTCTATTTTATAATCTTATAATAATAATAATAATAATAATAATAATAATGTATAGATAATACTATTATTATTTAGGTGGGGCCCACACAAGCTCTTCTCTTTTAGCATCTTCTCATCTTAACACTCAATAATAATCTAATTTATCTTATTATATCGGTGGGGCCCACACAAGTTTCTTTTCTTTTATAGATAGAATAATAATAATGTATACAGTATATTATTATATAGGTGGGGCCCACCCAAGTTCTTCGATTTTAATTATCTTATAATAATAAGATAGTTATATTATTATTA
This sequence comes from Litsea cubeba, assembly GCA_012931725.1. Lineage (NCBI taxonomy): Eukaryota > Viridiplantae > Streptophyta > Magnoliopsida > Laurales > Lauraceae > Litsea > Litsea cubeba. The sequence goes on along the minus strand of CM022944.1, from coordinate 21,165,336 downwards.
TATAGGTGGGGGCCCACACAAGTTTTCTATTTTATAATACTTATAACAATAATAATGTTAGAGTTTATTTTTATTATATAGTGGGGGCACCACACAGTTCTTTCTTAGTTAGTATCTTATAATAATAATAATAAGAATATATATTAGCTTATTTATATAGGTGGGCCCCACAAGTTCTTCTATCTTATAATCTTATAATAATATTATATATTATATATTATATAGGTGGGGCCCACACAAGTTTCTTCTATTTTATAATCTTATAATAAAAATAATAATAATAATGTATAAAGTAATATTATTATTATATAAGGTAGGGCCCACACATTTTCTTCTCTTTTATAATCTTATTATAATAATAATAATAATGTATATATTATATTATTTATTAATATGGTGGGGCCACAAGTTCTTTCTATTTATATCTTATGATTATAATAATACTGTATTATTTTAGTATTATTATATATAGGTGGGCCCCACACAAGTTCTTCTCTTTTATAATCTTATTATAATAATAATAATAATAATAATAATGTATAGATTATATCATTATCATATAGGTGGGGCCTACACAAGTTCTTCGCTTTTATAATCTTATAATAATAATAATTATAATAATAATGTATATATTATATTATTATTATATAGGTGGGGGCCACACAAGTTCTTTCTCTTTTATATTCTTATTGTTATAATAATATGTATAGATGTGAAAAATGGTATTTTTATCTCAACAAAAAGTTGAAAGGAATGGAATGGCCATTCCTTCCCATCCCGGATGGAATGGCCATTCCTCTATACATTAGGGAATGTGATTACGAAGGTAATGGTCATTACGCCACTTTTTTGCGAACCAGACGCTGTAATGATCATTCCGTTGGAATGACCATTCCATTCCGACTTTCATTACAGCGAACCAAACGCTATCTAATTTCCAACTATGGAATGGAGCTTCATCTCTTTTATCCCCACTGTTGAGCAAATCTACCTCTGACGTCGAGAGATTCCATCGTCAAACCCTCACATTGAGCAAGTCCCTGAGACCACTTCTATCTTCAATCTAAATCCCTCATAGCATTCACCCCAATATCAACCATTAAGCTTTGCAACCACTTAGATCCATCATGCAAATTTGACACCTATCAAACCTTTTCTAAAGGCTAGTATTTGTACAACTTTAAAGTCAGCCAACAAAATAATCTTCTATAATTGGATTGTGATCCATATTTTATTTTTATAAAGGTTGTTAAGGGAGATCTCTTAAAATCATACCTCTACTATGATTGTCAAGCTTTCAGTTAGTACTCGACATTTTACATGGGATCTTCTCATGATGCTCCGCCTTTTTAGGCTTCATCTATGATCAATCATCCAACTCGCTCAAACTCACTACTGACAATGACTTAGTACTGTAACCACTTTGGCATTGGGTGAACTGGATTGATCACCTTTACAATTAAAAAAAAAAAAAAAACAGAAAGGATAAAACATAATTAAAACTACCATTAAACCTTATGGAATCAATTCTTAGATAAGGGGTTTTCCCCCTCTTTCATCAAATAACGGAGGAAGAAATGAGGAAACTCAAACACGATAAATAGAAGAGAAATTCTATATGCACCCCAAAAATTGCTGAACACACCCACATTTTTCAATGAACAGTGATTTTTTTCTTTAGAATGTGGGTGTGCTTAGCAATTTTTGGGGTGCATATAGAATTTCCCTTCTTGATGACAGAATCATTCTATTTATCGTGTTTGACTGAGATTATTTTCCCAAACTGGGCTGGGCTTAGTAGGTAGATAACTAGAAAATCCCCCGAGCTTTGTAGTCTATGCTAACCCTTGAATGGATGTTTAGGATCAAATGACTTCAATTTGCCCATTCCAGACTCACGTTTAAGTTTCCTCATTTCTTCCTCCGTTATTTGATGAAAGAGGGGGAAAACCCCTTATCTAAGCATTGATTCCATGAGGTTTAACGGTAGTTTTAATTATGTTTTCTCCTCTCTCTCTCTCTCTCTCTCTCTCTCTCTCTTTTTTTTTTTATAATTCTAAAGGTGATCAATCCAGTTCACCCAATGCCAAAGTGGTTACAGTACTAATTCATTGTCAGTAGTGAATTTGAGCGAGTTGGATGATTGATCATAGATGAAGCCTAAAAAGGCGGAGCATCATGAGAAGATCCCATGTAGGATGTCGAGTACTAATTGAAAGCTTGACAATCATAGTAGACTTAGAGGTATGATTTTAAAAGATCTCCCTTAACCTTCTTTATAAAAATAAAATATGGATCACAATCCAATTATAGAAGATTATTTTGTTGGGTGGCTTTAAAGTTGTACAAATACTAGCCTTTAGAAAAGGTTTGATAGGTGTCAAATTTGCATGATGGATCTAGGTGGTTGCAAAGCGTAATGGTTGAAATTGGGGTGAATGTTACGAGGGATTTAGATTGATGATAGAAGTGGTCTCAAGGACTTGCTCAATGTGAGGGTTTGATGATGGAATCTCTCGACGTCAGAGGTAGATTTGCTCAACAGTGGGGATAAAAGAGATGAAGCTCCATTCCACAGTTGGAAATTAGATAGTGTTTGGTTCGCTGTAATGAAGGTCGGAATGGCGTAATGACCATTACCTCCGTAATCCCATTCCCTAATGTATAGAGGAATGGCCATTCCATTCCTTTCAACTTTTTGTTGAGACAAAAATACCAGTTTTCACATCTATACATATTATTATAACAATAAGATTATAAAAGAGAAAGAACTTGTGTGGGCCCCACCTATATAATAATAATATAATATATACATTATTATTATAATAATTATTATTATAAGATTATAAAAGCTAAGAACTTTTGTAGGCCCCACCTATATGATAATGATATAATCTATATATTATTATTATTATTATAATAATAAGATTATAAAAGAGAAGAACTTGTGTGGGCCCCACCTATATAATAATAATATAAAATATACATTATTATTATAATAAAAAGATTATAAAATAGAAGAACTTGTGTGGGCCCCACCTATATAATAATGATATAATATATACATTATTATTATTATTATTATTATAATAAGATTATAAAAGAGAAGAACATGTGTGGGCTCTACCTATATAATAATAATATAATCTATACATTATTAGTATTATTATTATAAGATTATAAAATTGATAAACTTATGTGGGCCCCACCTCTATAATAATATAATATATATTATTTTTATTATTATAAGATAATAAAATAGAAGAACTTGTGTGGGCTCCACTTATATAATAATAATATAATCTATACATTATTATTATTGTTATAAGATTATAAAATAGAAGAACTAGTGTAGGCCCCACCTATATAATAATAAGAATATATATTTACTTTTTATTCTAAGCATAAATAAAATAGAAGAACTTATGTGGGCCCCAACTTATAGAATAATAATAATATATATATAGTATTATTGTTATAAGATTATAAAATAGAAGAACTTGTGTGGGCCCCACCTATATAATAATAAATATAAATATATAGCATTATTATTATTATATTCATACAATAGGAAGAACTAGTGTGGGCCCCACCTAATATAAATAATAATATTAATTATATATATATTATTATTATAGATTATAAGATTATAAAGTAGAGAAGAGCTTGTGTGGGCCCCACCTAAATAATAATAGTATTATCTATAACAGTATTATTATTATTATTATTATTATAAAATAGAAGAGCTTGGTGTGGGCCCCCACCTATTTAATACAATAATATAATATATACATTGACGAGCCAAAGATAAAAATTTAAAAAGGGTATTTTGGTCAATCTTATGTAAAATTTATTCCATTCCAGGACTCATTTTAGCGTACTAAACGCAGGAACAAGAATCAACTGGAAGTTGATTCCTCAGCGTACCAAACGCTGGAATGGAAATGCCTATTCCTGCCTAATTCCATTCCAGACTCATTTCGGTCTCCATTCCATTCCCGCCTACAACCATTCCACCAAACCAAACGCTATCTTAGAAGACTACTATTCCAGCTCATTCACCATTAGCTTACAAACAACTCCTTCCATGGCAATCACAAATGAAATGTTAGTACTAAAAAGGATGCAATGAAAAGAGAAAGATCTTAACTAAATATTTAGGCGGGGCAGTAGTGGAAGAAATTCTTGGGCCAAATAAGGTGGGCCAGCATTGCTTGATCTTTCTATGTGGGCAATCTTGATGCTTGGGCTAGGCCTGTCGATTGAGACCATCAAAATGGGTAGCTGGCCCAGCTCGGCCCAAGCCTAAAAATACAAAGTTTTTTTTTTTTTTTAAAAAAATGAGCCCGATAGGTTGAACTTGGACAATATATAGTTTTAAAGTCCGGCCAAAATAGGACTAGGAATGGAAAAAACAGGCCCAGCCCGTCCAGGCTCAGCCCAACCTGCCCACACGTCTTCTTTCATAACTTTGTTAAATTTATCTCTAAAATCTCTCATCATGCTCGCAACTTTTTTATACTAATTAATAATTGCCCATTTCATCATCCATTACTTCATGTACGTATGGCGCATATCTGTAATATATACTCCATTTTCATATTTACTTATTGATGTGGTTCTAACGACAAAGAGCACAATTCTAGACGTCCTCGGGTTTCTCTCCATTTTGATTCCCCGTCTCATATATCTATAAAATTTAGGTCATCCTAAAGCTAGCATCTAACTAAGTCATCCTCTGAAGAAAATGACATGGTATAACCCTTCATCCCACAGAAACTTATCATAGACTGCAACTTATGCATCTTTTTTTTTTTTCCTGAATAGTGCAAACTATGCATTTGTTGCAATGTAGGACCCTCTAATCATTTAAAGAAATGAACCTCGACACAGGTATATGGATTCAACTAAGCCCCCTCTTGCGAGCTAACCCAAGTAATTCAAAATTAAAAGAGACTTTCAATTGCGAGCTAAGCCCCCTCTTGCGAGCTAACCCAAGTAATTCAAAATTAAAAGCCCAGGTGCGGACCAGCCCACTGACAGGCCTAGCTTGGTCTCATTGGCAACTGAATGGAGACGATCAATAGGCATGACTAAATTAAAGGTTCAATTGGTTAGGGCGAAATCAAAGCCCAAATATCCAGGCCTGCTTGAAAATCCTTTTTGGACTCACTCTGGCTTGAGCTTAAGCCTTGGGGACCTGAATCAGGCCTAGATCGTGGAATAACATAAATATTATTGCTAATGCAAAAAAAAAAAAAAATGCTATTAATTTAATATACATATATAGTACATATAAATACTTAATTGGGATTTCCCTAGGGACTGGGTCAATATCAGGATGGGCTTGACTTGGTCGACATTGGCCTGCCGAAGTTGCACCCCTAGCCATGTAAAATACGTGACTCAATTCCTATAAAGCAGAGGAAATGCTTAGGGTGTTGCCACACACCTCTGGCATGTGAAGATTCTTGGCATTTAGAACCGACATTTGTCTTAGAATATATAAAGTTTAAATATTTTTTACAGAGCTATTCGTATCGCACAAGACAATATGTGCAATATCACACGGCCCTAGGACATTGCAAATAGTTTTGTGGGAAATACTTAAGCTTCGACCACTTAGGAGCGAATGTCATTTCTAAGGACAGTTGTACTCGCAATATCCTTTCATTCTTCACGGATTAAAAAAAATGTATGGGTAATCAGTAGGATCAAAGGTTTAGCGAGGAAATTATTCTTGAAGGAATAATTTGCCTTTCATACATGGCATAGGAAATGGGTTTTACATATGTAAATTAGTCATATCAAATTAGTAAAGAATGCAGGTGCATGTGCATCATTTCTTTTAATTAAATAAATGACATCATGAGACTCAAGGATGCAATATAAATTATTTTTCTTCTTTTGGTAGAATTGCAATGTAAATCAGTTGAATTATCATTTAAAGCAAAAGGAAATAAGAAAAAAAAATGTAAATCAATTGAATCGTGATTCATCATTTAAAGCCAAAAAGAAAGAAGAAAAAAAAATGTAAATCAATTGAATCATGAACCATGAAATCACATCCCATCTTTTTGAGTCACATTTACAAGCTCTACTTGCTTGACAACCTGTTTGAGGTAGCCCTCCATTTTCAAAATACATTAACATGGAAGAAGGATAAAAGGTTTTGTTTAAAAAAATCAAATTAACCATGCAGGTATCTCCTAAAAGTTACATGACACACACATATAGAGAGAGTAGGGCTTTCCTAAGTTGCAGCTTATATTATCTTAAGCTGAAATAGTGTTGGTCCCATAAATTAAAGTCGATTATCTCTATTTTTTACATGATGGAACTGGAAAACCCAGTTCTGATTGAATTTATCTTGATTTTAGAGACGGTGATTTGAGGCAGTTTATAATGAAGAAGATTTTCTAGACTGTTTCAACTTAAGATAACATAAGCTGTGCAGCTTAGGAGAGTCTCTCATATATATATATATATATATATAACATTTTTTACTCTCGGAGTTCTCTGCTACACCACATCATCGTCATCATTAAACCATATCCCATCTATATATTTGAGTCACTTTTACGAGTACTATTAATTCATTTGGTAGTCTGTTTGACGCCTTTTTCTGTTATAATAAGAAAGCAATTAAGAACAATACAATCTGAAATTTGCATAACAAAATATCAAGTGATTTATAAAAGGTATCTGTTACAAGTTACATGGCCCAGTAGTACCTAAATAGCATTTTCACCTTTGGAGCTCTCAGCTACGGCATATCGTCTTTATCATCTTCATTCAACCAATTATACTAACAAACGGCCAGTCCAAACCTGGAGGTCTGATCGAAGAGCATTGTTTCAATCTGGATGGCTCCCAATGTTGGTTCATTTGTTCCAAGTTTCTTCAAAGACGAACATCGTTTTAGAAAGCCAACGTTCCTTTGATGATATCTCAGTGGCGTTAGCACCTCGGCATCACATGAACGTCCGAGGATGGATCACTAGGCATGTAGGTTCACATAATGTGCCACTAACCATTGCTCCAAATTAAGATTGGAAAACTCGAGACTTGAACTCGACTCGTCTAGTTAAAAAAAAAATGACTCGGATAAAGTCAACGCAGAGACCCGAGAGAGTCATGTTTTTTAAAAATAAAATCATTACTTATAAATATAAATAAATATTTATTCGCATGCATTCATGATAATCAACTCAAGATAATAAATTTATATATGCAAGAAAAGTACTACAATAAGGAAAATAAAAGAAAAAAATAATGTATATTACATAATTTGTTAGTCCAAATATCTAAAGTAAAAGATCAAATATAGGTTTCAAAATACATTTCAATCAACACTTTTTAAATTGTTGGCTCCAAATCTTGTGCATAATTATTTAAAAATAAAAAATAATTGTTAAAAATCAGATCTACCTATCAAATGTTCATAATGCAAGTAACTTATTACAATGAGATGACTCGGCGAGTCTCTCCTGCATTTTACTCGGTCTTTCATCAGAATGAGATGACTTGGGAGAGTCAAAAGTTGACTTGAAGAGTTTTTCAATCATGCTCCAAACTAACAAAAAAAAAAAAAAAAACTTCCTTTAAAAATAATTAGTAAAAGTTTTATAGTCCCTATTCCTGGGAAAAAAAACCCAATAACCTTAGGCCTATCATCTTGTGTAACATTATTTATATGAAAACACTCAAGGTGGTGGCTGGTAAGTTAAAATTGGTCCTCAATAAAATCATAAGACCATTGTAGAGCACTGCCATTAATGGAAGACATATCTTGGATAACTTTGTTATTACTCATGTAGTCATTCATTCTTTTAAAACGAAGAAAAAGAGAACGATTAATGGATTTGAAATTAGATATGTCTAAAGCCTATAATTATAAAATTGAAGAAACTCTAGATGCTGCTGGCTTACAAATAGTTAAGCGTCAAGTTTTTATTCTATGCTTCTTTTAGAATCACCATTCCATCTGGAGGTATTAAACAAGGAGACCCATTTTTCGTTATACATTTTTTTTTATTGCTGGGCAAGAACCATGCATGTTAGCAAGATGGAAACCATGTTGCATGAAAATATATAGATATTGTGTGGGGATATTTCCGAACTCACCGGATGACTGGCCGGATGCTCTATCTCATGCTCCGGCGCCAGCTAGGCCATCTCGGCAAGACTCGTCTCAATGACCACCAGCTCGGCCAAGTGCTCCCACTTCGGCCAGAGACTCATCTCGGCCCCATGCACAGCTCCACTTCGGCGTTCCTGCAGGGTCCCCCGCCACGTCAAGGTCACTCCCCGACCTCAGCACTCCCCGACCTCGGCAACACTCACTAACCTCGGTCAGGATGCCAGAACTAGCCAAGGCAGGGGTTGACAGCTGTCCCCCCTTGAACACTCATGCACGCTACAGCACGTGTGACAAGACAAGGGCACGCCCATACTCTCTGACAGAGCCTCCCATGCCGCCCACGCTCTCTGACAGCGCCTCCCATACCGCCCACGCCCTCTGACAGAACGGCGTCCACAGACGCCCGGGTATGGCCCGATGCGACACGACATGTCACGATGGGATAGCTCCCTGACAGAGTCACCTCCTTGTCTCCTCTCCTCCTCTATAAAAGGGGCCAAACCAGAACAATAAGCGGACTCTCTCTCCCGTCCGAGAGAACCACACTGGTATCGCCTTTTTCCCCAAAATCTCCTCCTACTGTCCAGTACTCATACTGACTTAGGCATTGGAGAGCCCTGCGCTGCCCACAGCCAGGGTCCTCTGACCTGTTTCTTCTCCCTCTTCCAGGTTCTCAGGCATCGGTTCTTCCATCTTCAACAAGGAGACGGGGAGCTTCAGCCTTCGTCCTCCTCAGTGAGTCTCAAGAACACCAACCTCACCGGGTTCGTGAATTTTTGTGCACTTACAATTGGCGCCGTCTGTGGGAAACGCTACAAAAAGCCATCTTCCCAAACGCCATGCCTCGAAGAACCAGAAAGGGAAAGGAACCGCTGATACTGTCGACACAGCTGCCGACGGTCCCCCACCGGGGAAGATCAGGAGCAAGATCTGGTCCAGCAAGTGTCCAGCAGCAGGGTACTCGACCGGGTTCATCCTCTAAGGAGTCGACCTCGACTCCACCTTCCAAAAAGCGCACCCTGAAGACAACAGAAGCAACCAAGCTCATGGTGAAAGCCCGGGTAACAACCACGACTTCAAAAAGTGGCTTGATCGACACATCGAGCAAGCAGTACGACAAAACATGGAGGTTGCCGGTTTCGCTCGAGTTCGGCTGAACTCTGATGATCTCGGCACATCTCCCCTCTCTCCAGAGATCAGGAGCTTCCTCCTTCCCGAAGATTTCAAAGTCCCGAGGTTCGTCGTTTACGATGGAACCTCGGATCCAGCAGCACACCTCCGGCACTTCACTCAGAGGATGTCGGTGTGGGGCGATGCAGGCCACCTGAACTGCATAGTCTTCTCCTCCAGCCTCGGGGACCTCCCCCTGAAGTGGTTCTGCGCACTCCCCCAAGGATCAATCAAAAGTTGGCAGCAGCTCCGGAGTTCCTTCATGACGAAATTCCAAGCCCACAAGGTCGTCCCCAGGTCAGCCGCCGACCTGATGGCCCTTAGGATGAAGCAGACCGAGAGCGTCACGCAGTTCGCCAAAAGGTTCTGGACTGTCTACAGCCAGATCGAGGAAACTTCAGATGCATTAACGATCCTGTCTTTCCAACAAGCCCTCCTACCAGGCAACGAGCTTCGAAGGGACTTGGTCATGCACCCCGTGGACACTATGGCAGTACTGATGACCAGGGTAAACCAGTTCGTCAGGCAAGAAACAGACGAAGCCCGAGCCCAGAAGCATTTCAACGACAATCAACAGGCAGCGCCCATCTCGGCGGACGCCTCCATCTCGGAGGATGCCTCCAGCTCCGCAGCAGCGTCCATCTTGGCGGACACCTCCATCTCGGCGGATGCCTCCAGCTCCGCAGCAGCGTCCATCTCGGCGGACGCCTCCATGACAGAAGTCTCCTCCAGCTCGGGGGGCTGCTGAAGCCTCCTATCATCTTTCAGCTTCGACCGCCCGTCAGCTTTGATCGCACGACCCTCTACCGTCATTTCGACGGCACGGTCCTCTACTGTCAGCTTCGATGGCGCCGTCAGCTGCGACGACATCGGTACGACCCTCTACTGTCGGCTTTGATCGTACGACCCTCTACTGTCATTTCGACGGCACGGTCCTCTGCTGTCAGCCTTGATCGCACGGTCCTCTGCCGCCGCTAGTCGTCCAGAGCTACGTACCCCTGGTGACGAGCCAGTGGGATCTCCATCGCGTGCGGCGGGCGCATCTCGGCCACGCGCCAGATGCCCGGCACAGGCCCCTGGTGACGAGCCAGTGGGATCTCCATCGCATGCGGCAGGCGCATCTCGGCCACGCGCCAGACGCCCGGCACAGGCCCCTGGTGACGAGCCAGTGGGATCTCCATCGCGTTGCGGCGGGCGCATCTCGGCCACGCGCCAGATGCCCGGCACAGGCCCCTGGTGACGAGCCAGTGGGATCTCCATTGCGTGCGGCGGGCGCATCTCGGCCACGCGCCAGACGCCCGGCACAGGCCCCTGGTGACGAGCCAGTGGGAATCTCCATTGCGTGCGGCGGGCGCATCTCGGCCACGCGCCAGACGCCCGGCACAGGCCCCTGGTGACGAGCCAGTGGGATCTCCATTGCGTGCGGCAGGCGCATCTCGGCCACGCGCCAGACGCCCGGCACAGGCCCCTGGTGACGAGCCAGTGGGATCTCCATTGCGTGCGGCAGGCGCATCTCGGCCCTCGCGCCCGATGCCCGGCACAGGCCCCTGGTGAAGAGCCAGTGGGGCCTCCATAAGCGCATCTCGGTGCCCACTCTCCAGCTCGGCAGAAGCACCCTGTTACAGCTTAGCAGTGATGCCAACCTCCAGCTCTGGTCCATTGCCAGCCAGTCATCCTCCATGATACTTACCTTCTGACCTCAAAAGAGCAGTCTATTGAGCTCAGAAGCTGGGGGGCTATTGTGTGGGGATATTTCCGAACTCACCGGATGACTGGCCGGATGCTCTATCTCATGCTCCGGCGCCAGCTAGGCCATCTCGGCAAGACTCGTCTCAATGACCACCAGCTCGGCCAAGTGCTCCCACTTCGGCCAAAGACTCATCTCGGCCCCATGCACAGCTCCACTTCGGCGTTCCTGCAGGGTCCCCCGCCACGTCAAGGTCACTCCCCGACCTCAGCACTCCCCGACCTCGGCAACACTCACTAACCTCGGTCAGGATGCCAGAACTAGCTAAGGCAGGGGTTGACAGCTGTCCCCCCTTGAACACTCATGCACGCTACAGCACGTGTGACAAGACAAGGGCACGCCCATACTCTCTGACAGAGCCTCCCATGCCGCCCACGCTCTCTGACAGCGCCTCCCATACCGCCCACGCCCTCTGACAGAACGGCGTCCACAGACGCCCGGGTATGGCCCGATGCGACACGACATGTCACGATGGGATAGCTCCCTGACAGAGTCACCTCCTTGTCTCCTCTCCTCCTCTATAAAAGGGGCCAAACCAGAACAATAAGCGGACTCTCTCTCCCGTCCGAGAGAACCACACTGGTATCGCCTTCTTCCCCAAAATCTCCTCCTACTGTCCAGTACTCATACTGACTTAGGCATCGGAGAGCCCTGCGCTGCCCACAGCCAGGGTCCTCTGACCTGTTTCTTCTCCCTCTTCCAGGTTCTCAGGCATCGGTTCTTCCATCTTCAACAAGGAGACGGGGAGCTTCAGCCTTCGTCCTCCTCAGTGAGTCTCAAGAACACCACCCTCACCGGGTTCGTGAATTTTTGTGCACTTACAGATATAAAGACTATCTAATCAACTAGCATAATGATAGAAGCCATGTTTCATGGAAAATATTTTTGATATGATGATTATCTGATCAACTTGCATGAGTTTGATGTATATTTCGATGAAAACTGTCCAGAAATTACAGGAAAACCCAAAAGAGGAAAAAAATTATAACTTCAGTTTTGAGTTGTATTTTGTGTTTGATTTTTTCACTTTTTCCTGTTTTAAATAGATTTTGATATAGAAAACATATACAAATGATTTTAGCCATATATTTTGTCTATTGTAGATTTGTTTTCTTCCTTATAATGTCTTAATGAAACTTCCTAATTTTAAATATAGATTATTTCAATATCTACATTTTATGATGTTATTCAGATTAAAGATTCTAGATTTTTTTAATCTATTAGTTTATATTTTAGAGATTTTTCTACTAGTTTCTCAAAACAGCCCTAAAAGAGAATATTGATTTCGGAATCAATGCATTATAATACAAATCCGGATCCGGTGCACATTAAAACACTTTAGTTCAGAGTTCAGATTCCCTTTTTCTTATAGAAATAGGGAGATACTATTTCACCAAATCCAAATTCGCCAATGTGTAAAACCTCATGCCAACTAATTTACCCTCTATTTATTTTTTTGGAATGAGAAAATTAAAAAAGAATTTTTACACAAATGATAAATTTAGATTGGGTGAAACGTTATCTCCATATTTCGCAAGAAACATGGGATACTTGTTCAGAGCCCACCGTGCTTGGCTAATGGCTATGCACCCAAGAAGTGCCTGTTCACGTGTGCCACTAACACAATACTTCTATACTTGACTGCCCTTTGCATTATCAATTATCATTTTCTTTACTCTCTCTCTCTCTCACACACAAATGATGTAACCCAAGAGAGATTCCGGCCACAAAAATTTATTTTTCCCCATAATTCTTATAGCCAGATTCCCAGAATCAACAACAAATAAAGATTTCTGGGTCTAGCCATATCTGTGAAAGACCCAGTTCATCGAATGTGATCTTACACAATAAATTAGGGAGATCAAAGCTGAAATATATCTGACTTCTTCCAGAAGACTAATTCCCAAAATGATCTAACCAGTACGGGTTGATCCAAATGATGTACAAGCAACTGAAAGAAGTAATCAATAGTTTGAAATGTATAAAGATATCATGTCGGGCTGACCACTGCACCTGGTTGTTGACTCAAAACTCAAAAGATTTTGTTCGCTCTCAAAAGGTAACTCAGCCTCAGCCCCAGGCCCCCAGCTAGCACCACCAGGAGATCAAATGTTTGATTAAGCTGATTATTAGCTAATGGATAACCTACAATCCCATTGGATCCTGCGTGACCAATAGGTCCCACATAAAGACAAAATTATGTACCATGTGGTGTGGGTATATCATCTCGACTCGATGAAAAGACGAGACACGAACATGTTGGACTGGTCAAAGGACATGGGACCGCGTCATACAATGGGGTTCTTACGGGAAGCAAGAATCTGATAAATGGATTATTGCGGTGCATCTTATTGAGTGATGCGATCATAAACTTAAGACCAATTACTAGCAGAATCCTATGGATCTTTTTTTTTTTTTTTTTTCCTTCTTTCTTTCTTTCTTTTTTTTTTTTTTTTTTCTTGCTATCGGAGGATTTCCAACCTTCTGGGCTAGATTAATCCCTCCGAGCCCAGAGGGAAGTCGGATAAACTCCCATGTAATCCCAGTGTGGTAGTACAGTTTCGAATCTACAAATTCTTGGTGCAAACCGTGGTCCTAGGCCAACCAAACTACCCCTTGGAGTTATGAATATAATATGTCTAGTTTTTGGAAGATGACCCATGAAATATTTAGTTGTACAAAATTCTAACACATGTTTTACAAAGATATTGATTAACCCATGTATTTTAAAGATGCAATTGCAAATAGGCATGATACACAAGTAGTAATATGACTTAAAAAAAAACTTTTTATATTAAATTAAGATAAAAAATTGTGGAAAATTATATTTAACATACTTATTAGAGAACTGTGTTAGAAAAAAAAAATGAAAGATTATAAAAAAAATGAAAGATTAATTATAGAGTTAGAAGGGTGATAGATATAAGACAGACATGCGGATATATCCTTTGGTAGGATTTGCTTTACTGGGTTGAAAGTTGCATCTTCATTATTTTTAAGGGGGGACAGTTTGTGGTTATTTGTGATCTTCACTTTTAAAAAGAAGAAAAAGAGAACGATTAATGGATTTGAAATTAGATATGTCTAAAGCCTATAATTATAAATTGAAGAAACTCTAGATGCTGCTGGCTTACAAATAGTTAAGCGTCAAATTTTTATTCTATGCTTCTTTTAGAATCACCATTCCATCTAGAGGTCTTAAACAAGGAGACCCATTTTTCGTTGTACATTTTTTTTTTTTTATTGCTGGGCAAGAACCATGCATGTTAGCAAGATGGAAACCATGTTGCATGAAAATATATAGATATAAAGACTATCTAATCAACTAGCATAATGATAGAAGCCATGTTTCATGGAAAATATTTTTGATATGATGATTATCTGATCAACTTGCACGAGTTTGATGTATATTTCGATGAAAACTGTCCAGAAATTACAGGAAAACCCAAAAGAGGAAAAAATTATAACTTCCGTTTTGAGTTGTATTTTGTGTTTGATTTTTTCACTTTTTCCTGTTCTAAATAAATTTTGATATAGAAAACTTATACAAATGATTTTAACCATATATTTTGTCTATTGTAGATTTGTTTTCTTCCTTATAATGTCTTAATGAAACTTCCTAATTTTAAATATAGTATATTCCAATATCTACATTTTATGATGTTATTCAGATTAAAGATTCTAGATTTTTTTAATATATTAGTTTATATTTTAGAGATTTTTCTACTAGTTTCTCTAAACAGCCCTAAAAGAGAATATTGATTTTGGAATCAATGCATTATAATACAAATCCGGATCCGGTGCACATTAAAACACTTCAGTTCAGAGTTCAGATCCCCTGTTTTTATAGAAATAGGGAGATACTATTTCACCCAATCCAAATTCGTCAATGTGTAAAACCTCATGCCAACTAATGTACCCTCTAATTGTTTCTTTGAATGAGAAAATTATAAAAGAAATTTTACACAATTGATAAATTTAGATTGGGTGAAACGTTATTTCCATATTTTGCATAAACATGGGATACTTGTTCAGAGCCCACCGTGCTTGGCTAATGGCTATGCACCCAAGAAGTGCCTGTTCACGTGTGCCACTAACACAATACTTCTATACTTGACTGCCCTTTGCATTATCAATACTCTCTCTCTCTCTCACACACACATAGGCATGTCAAACGGGCCGTGCCGCGGGCCAGAATAAAATGTGTCTAGGTTAGGATGTGAAAGATAAACATAACCACTAGACCAACTAACTTTTGCATACTAAGATTTATTCAAACAATATTAAAACTAGTTAGATGAGGATGAGAACCTAACCACGAATATTAAACTACTAGTTAGATTTGGATGAGAACCTAACCACTTTAGATGATGTTGAGAAGCTAACACATTTTTTATCCAACTTCTCACTCTTTCATTCAAACAACCTAAATTATAAAAAAATCATATCATGTCCTTTTTTTTACTCATTTTTCAGCCAAATTGAAATCCCATGGTTAAGGCTGTCTCAATTGAGATGGCAAACTCAATTTCTATTTTTTTGGCTTAATTATCATACTTTAAACGAGAACTTAGCGCGGTTAAATATTTCTATCTTTATCAACAATCATTTCAAGTCTTCCAAATGACCTACCATGAAACTACAACCTTGGACTTCATTTTATTTAGATTTGCATCAATTTCTTTATTTTTTAGTTATGGGTTTTTAGTCTTAGTCAATAATTCTCATTATCTTTATCATGGTTACATATTTTTTACTTCTTTTTCCTAGTGTTCATATCAATGTAAATATATGGCTTCATGTGATGTGATCGAGAGTGGAGTTATAGGTACATGTAACTAGATTATATTGAACATAAATGACTGAATTATGAACATATTCATGTGTTTAATTGTGAGCTTTCCAACCTATAAAGAATCTCAACTTCTCAAATGCTCAGGGGTTCTTGAACATAGATGAATCCAGGTAGGGAATTTCATTTGAGATTTTCAAATATCTCTGAAGACAACAAAATTAGTGAAGGCAAGGGGGTAAATTTAGTGAAGGTAAGTGTGTCACACCAAAACATTCCCCTTATTACTTCTCCCCAAAAACACATTGCCCCTCATTATTAGTGTGACAAATTTACACTAAAGTCCTACCTTACCAAGTTATGTAAGTATTTTTTTTTATTAGAAAATGCTTAGGGTTGTTGGTTGGCTGGGAATTAGATTTTTATAAATTAAAAAATATAAAAAAATAGCTTTTTTTTTGCGGGCCAGGCAGGCCGTGCCTAACGGGTCGTGCCAGGCAGGCCTGGCGGGCCAATCCTGGCGGGCCTGACGGGCCGCAGGGGCTGGCCCGCTAGCCTGGCGGGCCTGGTGGGCCGTGCCAAACGGGCCAGTGGGCCTGCGCAGCTCGGCCCAACACGGCCCGCGTCATGGGCCGTGCCGTTGACCGGGCCGTGCCGTGCCACGGCCCGTTGACTGGCGGACCGCCCGGCACGGCCCACTTGACATCTCAACACACACACACACACAAATGATGTAACCCAGGAGAAATCCGGGCCACAAAAATCCATTTTTCCCCATAATTCTTATAGCCAGAATCAAGAACAAATAAAGACTTCTGGGTCTAGCCATATCTGTGAAACACCCAGTTCATCGAATGTGATCTTACACAATAAATTCGGCAGATCAAAGCTGAAATATATCTGACTTCTTCCAGAAGACTAAATCCCAAAATGATCTAACCAGTACGGGTTGATCCAAATGATGTACAAGTAACTGAAATAAGTAATCAATAGTTTGAAATGTATAAGATATCATGTCGGGCCGGCCGCCGACCACTGCACTTGGTTGTTGACTCAAAAGATTTTGTTCGCTCTCAAAAGGAAACCCAGCCTCAGCCCCAGCCAGCACCACCACCAGATCAAATGTTTGATTATGCTGATTATTAGCTAATGGATAACCTACAATCCCATTGAATCCTGCGTGACCAATAGGTACCACATATACCATGTGGTGTGGGTAATATGCCATATCATCTTGACTTGATGAAAAGACGAGACACAAACATGTTGGTCTGGTCATAGGACATGGGACTAGGGTTGTAAATGGGTACCCGATTTTCCGATTACCCGAATGTTCCGACCCGTTAGGATCCGGGTCTGGGTCCTTATTTTGGTCCCGATAAGAAAATGGTTCCGGTTCCGGATCCTTTTTTTGGAACCGATACCTAAACGGTTCCGGTTCCGGATCCACAGTGGCTCAGACCCGTGGACCCGTGACCCGACCCAATATATACTAACATAAGGTAACTTTATTATGTGAGAACAGAATCCTTTTTACTTTTCTACATTAGGATTTTCTACTTTTCTATATCTCATTGCCGGTTTGGATGTGATTTCTGAGTTTTTGGTTAAAAGTGTCTGTTATTGATAGACAAAATGTCACATTAGTGTTTGTAGGTACGTGATTCAATTGAAATGTAAAAAAAGCATAATTTTTTTAAAGAAAAATACTGGTATTAGTCTAGACCCGGAACCGGAACCAGACCCGCCTCACAAACGGTTCCAATTCCGGTTCTGGTTTCCATTATTCTTATCGGTTCCGGTTCCCCTTCTTAGAAAACGGTTCCGGTTCCACCCTGGACCCGGACCGGAACCGACCCGTTTACAACCCTACATGGGACCCCGTCACATACAATGGGGTTCTTATGGGGAGCAAGAATCTGATCAATGGATTATTGCGGTGCATCTTATTGAGTGATGTGATCATAAACTTAAGACTAATTATTAGTAAAATCCTATGGCTATCGGACGGTTCCCAACCCTCTGGGCTGGACTAATCCCTCTGAGTCCAGAGGGAAGCCTGGTAAATTTCCTTGTAGTCCCAATGTGGTAGTGCAGTTTCGAACCTACAACCTTCGAGTACAAACCGTGGTCCTAAGCCAACTGTACTACCCCTTGGGGTTATAAATCTAATATGTCTAGTTTTTGTAAGATGACCCATGAAATATTTAGTTGTACAAAATTCTAACATGTGTTGTACAGAAGATATTGATGAACCCATGAATTTTAAAGATGCAATTGCATATAGGCATGATACACAGGTAGTAATATGACTTAATTAAAAAAAAAACTTTTTATATTAAATCAAGATAAAAGATTGTGTAAAATTATATTTAACATGCTTATTAGAGAACTGTGTTAGAAAAAAAAAAGATTATGATAGAGTTAGAAGGGTGATGGATATAAGGCAGACATGCGGATGTATCCTTTGGTAGGATTTGATTTGGTAGGATTTGATTTACTGGGGTAGAAGTTACATCTTTATTTTCTTTTAAGGGGGGACAATTAGTGATTATTTGTGGATCTTCACTTTTATTTTTTCGACTTTGACCACTTTCATAAAAATACATTATTTTTAGATTTCTAAAAATCAATTTCTTTGTCAGCTTCCTCTGTCACCATTATGCAAAGTATATCTCATGTTTCTCTGATCCTAAATCGCCAGCTCACCGGGAGCTTTGAGTAGGAGAAATCATGAGGTGAGTGGAAAAAAACCCACAGCTCAAAATGGACACACTCGTGTATGAGGCATTACAAATTTTATCCCGACACAAGGTCGTTCAATGTAAAATGTAGAATAGATTGTTGAAGAAAAAAAAAAGCATATAACAGGGTCAATCTCGAAAATTTGTGTTTTTTTTTTTTTTTTTTATGTGGTGGGTAGAGATGTCAAATGGGCCGTGCTGTTGCAGGGCCTGTTGGCACGACTGAGGCACGGCACGCCAATTCTTTTAATTTTTTAAAGTTTTTAATCATCCACAAGAATTATAAAGGTTTCGAAGATAATTCTATAAAAAAACCTTCAAGCAGAAAATATCCAAATGGTTCTCTTATCAATGGAGTAAGTTGCGTTTGACCAAACCACTTAAATTTATATGGTATGCTCTTCTATGTGTATCTTTTAAGTTTTTTAGTGTAAGATCTTTAATTTTTTCACCCCAAACACTAAGAATGACACGAACGGCACGGCACGATTCACACAATCCAGGCCCGGGCATCGCGACGCGGTTTGTGCCGGGCCGAGCAGTCCAGTGCCGGCACAGCACGATTGATATCCCTAGGTGTGGGTATTCCTGTCGAATTTTTGCTCCACAGAATTATTCTCTGGTTCACACACAAACCCCACAACATAGTGAACCAGGTCAAAGTGTGGTGGGTCTCTAACACAAAATGTGTAGGGATGACAATGGGAAGAGTTTAAATTGGGACCCACCCCGACCCGCTCCAATTTTGCAGTGGGTTTGGTAGTGTGCAGGTATGTCTTCACCCTTTTTTTTAATCAGTACATGTCTTCACTTTATATATTACTAGCAAAATCCCGTGGATAACCACGAAACCACCAAATGCACAGACTGATATGAATTATTTTTAATAAATTTATTAATTAGTAAACTTGTGAGTCCTTTTTTTTTTTTTGTTGCTAATTTGATCTTTATGTTTTTTTTCCAAATGTTTTATTCTTTAGGTGAGGCATGAATTGATTAAGAAAGAACAAATGATCATAGACCTAACAAATTGACCTAATATATTTAAGTGGGACCAAGATGAATGGGGTCCATCATCTCTATTCTAACCGTTCATAAAATCATATGATGCGGGCTGGGACCCATTAATTGATTGATAAAGATCAAATGATCAAATGATCATAGACCTCTCAAATTGACCAAACCTAACCTATTTAAGTGGGACCCCCAAGATGAATGGGTCCACCATCTATATTCTAACCATCCATAAAACCATATTATGCGGGATGGGACCCATGAATTGATTTAAAAAGATCAAATGATCAAATGATCGTAGACTTAACAAATTGACCTAATATATTTAAGTGGGACCCAGATAAATGAGGTCCACCATCTTTATTCTAATCGTCCATAGAATCAAATGAAGCGGGCCGGGACCCATTAATTGATTGATAAAGATCAAATGATCAAATGATCATAGACCTCTCAAATTGACCAAACCTAGCCTATTTAAGTGGGACCCCCAAGATGAATGGGGTCCGTCATCTATATTCTAACCGTCAATAAAAATATATGATGCGGGCTGGGACCCATAAATTACTTGATACAGATCAAATGATCATAAACCTCACAAATTGACCAAACCTAACCTATTTAAGTGGAACCCCCCAGATGAATGGAGTCCACCATCTCTATTCTAACCGTCCATAAAACCATAATATGCAGGATGGGACCCATGAATTGATTAAGAAAGATCAAATGATCAAATGATCGTAGACCTAACAAATTGACCATATATTTTTAAGTGGGACCCAGATGAATGGGGTCCACCATCTTTATTCTAACCGTCCATAAAATCAAATGATGCGGGCCGGGACCCATGAATTTATTGATAAAGATCAAATGATCATAGACCTCTCAAATTGACCAAACCTGACCTATTTAAGTGGGACCCCAGATGAATGGGGTCCACCATCTATATTCTAACCGTCCATAAAATCATATTATGCGGGATGGGACCCATGAATTGATTTAAAAAGATCAAATGATCAAATGATCGTAGACCTAACAAATTGACCAAATATTTTTAAGTGGGACCCAGATGAATGGGGTCCGCCATCTTTATTCTAACCGTCCATAAAATCAAATGATGCGGGCCGGGACCCATGAATTGATTGATAAAGTTCAAATGATCAAATGATCATAGACCTCTCAAATTGACCAAACCTAACCTATTTAAGTGGGAATCCCAAGATGAATGGGGTCCACCATCTATATTCTAACTGTCCATGAAATAATTTGATGCGGGCTGGGACCCATGAATTGCTTGATAAAGATCAAAGGATTAAATGATCATAGACCTCACAAATTGACCCAACATAACCTATTTAAGTGGGACCCCTAAGATGAATGGGGTCCACCATCTTTATTATAACCGTCCATAAAACCATATTATGCGAGATATGACCCATGAATTTATTTAAAAAGATCAAAGGATCAAATAATCGTAGACCTAACAAATTGATCAAATATGTTTAAGTGAGACCCAGATAAATGGGGTCCACCATCTCTATTCTAACCGTCCATAAAATCATATGATGTGGGCCGGGACCCATGAATTGATTGAAAAAGATCAAATGATCATAGACCTCATAAATTGACCAAACCTAATTTATTTAAGTGGGACCCCAAAGATGAATGGAGTCCACCATCTATATTCTAACAATTCATGAAACCATATGATGCGGGCTGGGACCCATGAATTGCTTGATAAAGGTCAAAGGATCAAATGATCATAGACCTTACAAATTGACCAAACCTAACATATTTAAGTAGAACCCCCAAATGAATAGGGTCCACCATCTCTATTCTAATCGTCCATTAAATCATATTATGTGGGATGAGACCCATGAATCGATTAAGAAAGTTCAAAGGATCAAATGATCATAAACCTAACAATTTGACCAAATATTTTTAAGTGGGACCCAGATGAATGGGGTCCACCATCTTTATTCTAACTGTCCATAAAATCAAATGATGCGGGCCGGGACCCATGAATTGATTGATAAAGATCAAATGATCATAGACCTCTCAAATTGACCAAACCTAACCTATTTAAGTGGAACCCCCAAGATGAATGGAGTCCACCATCTATATTCTAACTATTCATGAAATAATATGATGCGGGATGGACCCATGAATTGCTTGATAAAGATCAAATGATCAAATAATCATAGACCTCACAAATTAACCAAACATAACCTATTTAAGTGGAACCCCCCAGATGAATGGGTCCCACCATCTCTATTCTAACCGTCCAAAAAAGTATATTATGCGGGATGGGACCCATGAATTGATTTAAAAAGATCAAAGGATCAAATGATCGTAGACCTAAAAAATTGACCAAATATTTTTAAGTGGGACCCAGATGAATGGGGTCCACAAAAAAGATCAAATGATCATAGACCTCATAAATTGACCAAACCTAATTTATTTAAGTGGGACCCCAAAGATGAATGGAGTCCACCATCTATATTCTAACCATTCATGAAACCATATGATGCGGGCTGGGACCCATGAATTGCTTGATAAAGGTCAAAGGATCAAATGATCATAGACCTCACAAATTGACCAAACCTAACATATTTAAGTGGAACCCCCCAAATGAATGGGGTCCACCATCTTTATTCTAATCGTCCATAAAATCATATTATGTGGGATGAGACCCATGAATCGATTAAGAAAGTTCAAAGGATCAAATGATCATAGACATAACAAATTGACCAAATATTTTTAAGTGGGACCCAAATAAATGGGGTCCACTATCTTTATTCTAACCGTCCATAAAATCAAATGATGCGGACCTCACAAATTAACCAAACATAACCTATTTAAGTGGAACCCCCCAGATGAATGGGGCCCACCATCTCTATTCTAACCGTCCAAAAAAATATATTATGCGGGATGTGACCCATGAATTGATTTAAAAAGATCAAAGGATCAAATGATCGTAGACCTAAAAAATTGACCAAATATTTTTAAGTGGGACCCAGATGAATGGGGTCCACCATCTTTATTCTAACCGTCCATAAAATCAAATGATGGGGGCCGGGACCCATGAATTGATTGATAAAATAATTTTAATCAAATCATGAGGGTGTGACAGAAATGTCTTGCTAGATGTGTAGATGATATCCAAATGGATAAAAAACAGAGATCTCCCCTGAATCACAATGGATCCATGTAGGTTTGCACCCATTCTGACCAATTGAGCCCACAATCGACCACTCTATTTGTTTCTTTTTTTTTTAAGCCATTTAAATTTGTGGGTTCCTGTTGAATTGGTTAGGTTGATCAGTGGGTCCCAACCTTGACAGTGATGTAGGCCCCAAGTGGGCCCCACAGAGAGCACAGCAATGGATCCATGTAGGTTTGCACCCATTCTGACCAATTGAGCCCACAATCGACCACTCTATTTGTTTCTTTTTTTTTAAGCCATTAAAATTTGTGGGTTCCTGTTGAATTGGTTAGGTTGATCAGTGGGTCCCAACCTTGACAGTGATGTAGGCCCCAAGTGGGCCCCACAGAGAGCACAGATTTCTTCTATGGAATTAAGGATTATATTTCAATCCTTTACAATTTGGGATTTTCCTCTTCCCCATTTTGTGTGGTTGTCTTGGAAGTAAAATTTTAGATGGAGAATGAGAGATTTTAGGGATTGCATTAGCATGGAGAATGAGAGATTTTAGGGAGGGAGAGATGGAGAAATTTTAGATGGAGAATGAGAGATTAGCAAACACCATTCTAGGCTGGATGCTGCTACGTGTCCCTCTCCAAGACATGCCAGGTGTCCTCTTCCAGGAAGTATATACATCCCTTTAGTTATATAGATACTAAGTAAAGTTTCATACATGAAGGTTTTATTACTGCAGGTGGTTTTAACAAGTGACATTTTCCTTTTAAGTTATGGATTCAATTCTTTCCTAACGCATTAGATGTTTTTTATATTTTTTAAAAAAGATTATTAAATCAACCATAATAAACCCGACCCAACCCAAAACTGTCCAGGGACAAGTATGGTATGACAACCATAAAACCTGCCACGGGTCGTGGCAGATATGGGTCAGTAAAAATACTAGTCGGACCCAAACCCGACCAGCTCCATTGCTATCCCAAAAATGGGGAGAGCAAACCTACCCTGCCAGTGAAATTACTTGTGAAAATAAAATTCCAATGGATAGGAAGGAGTACTTTTATTTTGACCGGCCAAGTTTTTAATAGATGCAGTGATACTGATGCACCATGCACATACATGGTTTAAAATCTCGGTATCGGCCGGGCTGAAAAACGATATCATCGCGGATATCGGTCCGTCGCGGTCGTCGCGGTGTGAATTTTTTTTTAATCCAAAAAATTTCGCAAAAATATCCAAAAAATCCAGAATATTAGAAAATGCTGGAAAACAATATTTTTTTTAATTAGTAACAACAATAAATCAAAATCTCGGTCACCTTAAGTTATGAGTCCTGTCTGTGTCGCTGTTCGCTTTTTTCTCTAGTATTTCATATAATGCAACCATTATTGATGCTCATGATCAATTTATTAGTGTAAAATATAAGAAAATAAAGATAAGTAGATAACAAACATATCAATCATCATTTAATACTAATTCAATCATCAAATAAGTTGTGAAATTCATGACCATGAAGATAACATATTAAAATCTGAAATATGATAGTGAGATAGATAAATCATAAAGCACTTGAGCATCAAAATGTTCATGGTTTACCTGAAATTAGAGGGGACTAGAGAGTAGAAACTAGAGAGAGATTGATGAGTATGAGTGTATGATAGTTGATAGATTGACAGCCTAATACCAAGTGGAGTGTCGCCCAGGTTCAATATCATCATCATCATTTCTTCGGTTTTGGTTAAAAAGATATGCTCCATACTGTTGTGCAGCACTACCATACCCATGACCATATTTAGATTGTTCTTGATAAGATGATGAACTATCTTGATCCCCTGTAGATTGTTCTTGGTAATTGTGCAGAAATGGTATGTAATTGCCATGAGGGGCATATAAAGGTCGTTGGGGATCATGTGGTAGTGGGGGAAGCCTCCCTTGCTCAATTAATATCTGTTCGATAGACATTATCGGTGTTGGTGAAGGGGTACCCAATTAGGGTCATATGAATAATTCATATGCTGTCCATACATGGCACCCTGTTGGCCAACATAACCCCCATGATGACCATGAGTACCTTCCCCCACTCCTTGCCCAGCAGCGTCACCACTACTCCCTGTCTGTCCAACATGTCTGACATAACCACGGCGAGGATCTAACTCGGTAGCAGCAGGAAAATGCTCAACTGTCTCATAAGTGACATGCTCATCATCTCTATAATGACCCTCATCCCTGGGAGAGTCAGGTGGGATTCCTGCTGATCAGGTGGGATTCCTGCTGATGATGAAGAAGTAGAAATATTTGACTCACTCTCCTCGTCCACGTCCTGTCCCCTTGGCTCACTTGTATCAGGCACGCGCCCCTGTCGCATTGTCAAGTTTATTTCTTCCAACTTTTCTGAGGCCCTCACTGGCTCAGGCCTATCCCCAGTCAAGTCCTCCATCAACCCCTCTAAGTCTGGGTCTTGGTCTAACACCGGTTGTTCTTGTTCCTCCAGCCATTGACCTAACACAGTATCCTCTTCTGAAAAGATATAGTCCAAATTAATTGGATAAAAATAATCCCGGTGATCCTCAAACTGTCTTCTCCTTCTATTTCTACTCCGAAGCTTGAGGTTGTAGTGGATGTAGACCAATTTATTTAGCTTCAGCATTGTTAATCTATTTCTTGGTCTTGTGTGGATAAAGAAGAAGGTGCTCCAGTCTCTTTCACAATTGGAAGACGATGTTGTTTGACTAAGGACCTTAATAGCAATCATCCTTAGTGCAGGAGCACTCCCTCCATAATTCAACCACCATTCAGCTGAAAAAAAAAATAGAAATGATATTAGAGTCAATAAAATAATAATAAGTCCTTGAAAAATATATAAATGACATTACAAATTTACAATCAATACCGGGATTGGTCTGTGTGATAGCTCTCCGCGCAGTCGTCGTTCCAAAGCTTCCAGCACGTACATTGTATATATCAATCTGAAGACATTAACATAATAAAATAAATTGGAGAAATGTCAATGTTATACTTTTTCCCTTAATTAGCCTACCTGATTAGTAGCCCAAATTGCTTCATCTGTATTCGCTGCCAGTCTTTCAATTACATTTTTTAATCCTAGACGGATTTCATCAGATATACGTCCATCCGAAAATTGTGGATTAAAAAAGTATCCTGTAAAAGTACCAATGAATTTTAGTCAATGATAAATTAATATAGTGAGGCCAAATTGAATACAACAATTCAAATATTAAAGGAAACAGCCTTTACTTACTAGCAGTGTGTAAATCATGTTTCAATTGTCGTCCCCATCGATCGTCGATGATCTTTCAATACTTTTTACAATATCTACAATCTGCTTGAATAGCCAGTTTTGATCTCTCCATGGCCTCATGTAAGAAGCCCATTGTTGGCTTATCATCGCCGTCAACCAATCGAAGAACCTTTATTAGGGGATCAAAAACATTCAAAACACCCTTCACATGAGGCCAAAATTTATTGGACTCAATTGTTTTATATACTTCTATTGTAATGGAACTTGGTCTCTTTCCCCATTTTGAATTCATGAACTCTTGTGATTTTATTAATTGCAGAAGTCCTTCTCTATACTTGTAAACACTTTCGATAGCAATAAAGTGGGTGGCAAATCTAGTGATGCCAGGCCGCAGTAGTTCATGGTTATTTGTATGTGTTTTCATCATGGAAATGAGTCTATATGACTAATAAAAAAAATTGGTGATCTGCTTTATCTTACCAATCACTTGCTTCATGACTTTTCCTTTTGCAATATCTTCAAGCATTAAATCCAGGTAATGTGCTGCACATGGAGACCAAAAAATCATTGGCCTTTGTTTCATAAGCATCATTCCTGCAGCCTTCATGTTTGCAGCATTATCGGTAACCACCTGAACTATACAATCTGCCCCAACTTCTTCAATCACATCATTCAATAACCTATTAATATATCTTGCATCTTGGATGTGATCAGTTGCATCAACTGATTTGATAAACACCGTGTCCATAGATGAGTAGATTAGAAAATTCAAGAGATGACGATGTGTGCTAGTCGTCCACCCATCGCACATTAGTGTGCAACCTCTTTCCTTCCATGCCCATTTGAAAGTTTCCACCCAAGCCTGCAACTCATCATACTCTTTCTCAACACATACATGCCCAATCTCATAAGGGGTGGGTGCCTTTATACCAGGACCATGCTCTGCAGCTGCATCTAACATGGTGGTGAAATAAGGAGAAGATGCTTTGTTGGGTGGAATGCCTCCATCCAAAAAAAACTTCCCAGTAGCTCTCACTAGATTATCTCTTGCTTTACCAAACTTGCCATTTAGTGCTTTTATGATGCCTGACTGCTTTGATGTTGGTTTTCTATAAGCAAATGGGTCAGTTGGCCCCACCACATCTAGCCTACGAGGTGCCTGTGTAGGAGGTCTTTCAACCTCCTCAATGTCTGGATCTTGACGGGGTTGTTTATGACTAAATGCCCGACGCAAACTCGCTCCCCTGATCCGGATGAACCACCCTGCTCATATTGGCTACCTTTAGCTGCTGCTTCATATTGCATTCTTCTCCTTTCTTCCTCCTCCTGAAGTGCCCTTACACTTTCTCTCATAGCCCTTGTCATTTCCGGGTCTTCATCGTCATCATCAGAGGAACCAAAAACCTCTTCTCTGCATGCTTCAAATTCCTCTGTTCTTCTTTTTTCTTGTACTACTTTTTTTTGTGCAATTGCCTTAAGGAGCCCCTGCAT
The DNA here is from genome assembly GCA_012931725.1 of Litsea cubeba. Classification (NCBI taxonomy): domain Eukaryota; kingdom Viridiplantae; phylum Streptophyta; class Magnoliopsida; order Laurales; family Lauraceae; genus Litsea; species Litsea cubeba. The sequence continues at coordinate 21,137,819 of CM022944.1, read as the reverse complement.
TTCAGCTCTCACATTTGGTGGTACTTTCGGACATTTTATCACCTGTCCTGATACATATGCCAAATGTTGTTTCAATCGGGTAATCCCCCCATTGAGAACCTTTTCACAATAATTACATTTTATTTTGCTTCTACTTCCTACTGCTTCACCGTGACTCCATGCCGGATCTATGTCACGCACCATTGTTCCTATAACATAAGACATTCATATAATAGTAATACTCTAACAACAATTATAGATTTAATAAAATCATTTTCAAAATCCTAAGCCTTTGGTAGTTAATGTATCATAAATAATAAATACACTTGAACAATTATTTTTAGAAAAAATTAAAGATTTAATAAAATCATTTTCAAAGTTCTAAATATATAGATCTAGCATAAAAGTATGTAAATCAATCATTTACATACCACACAATGATCATGAATCATTAAAAGAATATATTTATGATGAAATCCCCAAAAAATGATTATAATTCAAAAATTATAAAAATCCGAAAATAAATTAAATTAAATAAAAATCTAAATGATGTTTATGACAATGAGTAGATGTAGATCTATCATCTACACACTATTAATAAGCATTTAGTATCATAAATACTCTAACAATTAACAACAATTATTTTTAGAAAAAATAAAGATTTAATAAAATCATTTTCAAAATCCTAAATATGTAGATCTAGCATAAAAGTATGTAAATTAATCATTTAAACATCATACACTGATCATGAATTATTAAAAGAACATATTTATGATGAAATCCCAAAAAAATAATATATTATAATTCAAATATTAGAAAATCCGAAAATAAAATAATTAAAATAAAAATCTAAATCATGTTTATGACAATGAGTAGATGTAGATCTATCATCTACACACTATTAATAAGCATTTAGTATCATAAATACTCTAACAATTAACAACAATTATTTTTAGAAAAAATAAAGATTTAATAAAATTATTTTCAAAATCCTAAATATGTAGATCTAGCATAAAAGTATGTAGATCAATCATTTACATACCATACAATGATCATGAATCATTAAAAGAACATATTTGTGATGAAATTTCAAAAAACATGATATATTTTTATTCAAATATTAAAAATTTTGAAAATAAAAAAATTAAAAAAAAATACGAAATCATGTATATGAGTAGATCTAGCAAGAAAGTATATAGATCTAACTTAGTTCTAAGTGAAGAACACAACACAAGTGACATTCTCATGATTTCTAATTTTTCATGCTTCATCTAAAAAAAAAAACACATAAATACATAATACCATGCTTTAAGTTGATTTTCTCTTACCTTAATAATATTTTCTTGAAGAAAATATGCAAGATGGGTGTGTGAATGTGTGGCTGCTGCTCTTAGGAGTTTGGATATGAGAGGAGAGGGGAAGAAAATGAAGAATGAGAAAAAATTAGGGTTTTTGGGCTTTTAAGGGATCTCGGCCGATATTTTCAAAATATCGGCCGAGATATCGTCACAGCCGATATGAACCACATATCGGCCGATATCTCGTGAGATATTGGCGATATGTGACTCGGTATCGCCGATACCGATATCTCAGCGAGATATCGGTTCGGTCTCGGCCGATACCGGTACGTATTGGCCGATACGTACCGGTATCGGCCGGTTTTTTATACCATGTGCACATAGACTTCTTTAAATCAGGATTCTCTATCAGGTCTATCACAGAGGACGTGCTTAGGCCCGTTTGGCACTTTACTTTTAAAGTGAAGTTGAGTAAAGAGAAAAAAAAAAACAGAATGAATAAATATGTAGTAGGTTATGATGGTATTTTATTTTTAGTTATTTGAAATGGAATATTTTTGACTTTTTGTATGGGAGAAGGAGTTTTCTTGTTTTTAGTTAATAATTGTAGTTGCTTTTTATTTTTTTTTTTGAAAAGATGGAGGGACTTTTGGTAAAAAGTGATTTTGATGTGATGTTTAAATTGAGTTAACTTTACTTGACTTTACTAATTAAATTACCAAACGGGCGAGGTTTGTGCTACTCAATACAATTCTCGGTACTACTGTTCCTGCTGGCATCAATATTGGTCTATTGCTCCACACATCAATGGCTACGATCGCTATCAATCCAAAAGCAATTACTGCATCAACACCCTTCCAGACACTGATACACTACCTAACCCTCTGGTCACCTTGAAAAGCCACTTCTCTCTCTTCCACATTTTGGGTTTGGGGGGGGGGGGGGGGGGGGGGGGGTTGGTTTTTTTTGTGTTTTGGAAAAGCCCTCTTTCTTCTTTTGTTTAACAAAGCCCCTGGGAAACTTCTACATCTAACTTCTCTCTCTTATACATTTTTTTTTTGTGGGTGGGTGGGGGAGTGTGTTTTGGAAGAGCCCTCTTTTTTCTTTTGTTTAACAAAGACCCTGGTGTGTGTGTGTGTTGTGTTTTGGAAAAGCCCTCTTTTTTCTTTCTTTAACAAAGCCCCTTGGGGGGGGGGGGGGGTGTTTGGGTTTGGAAAAGCCCTCTTTTGGGTGGTGGTGGTTTGAAAAAGCCCTCTTTTTCCTTTTGTTTAACAAAGCCCCTGGGAAACTTCTACATCTATAATCATCCCTAAATTTTCAAATATATCCAACTCGGTCCCTAGCCCTCCATTGGAGGGACTTTCCGTTGTATTGCAATGAAGACACTGGCCTCTAAGTTTATGGAAACTCAACTAAATCTAACCCAGAAAAGAAACACATGGCCAGGTTGTTTAAGTCGGTGGTATTGGTACCAACTTAGAAAGAGTGGTAACTGTTACCAAAATCGAACTCGAGTGAATATGGACAAGAGAAAAGCATAGTTGTCATTATCGTTTCGGACTCCATTTCAGTTTGGCATCCAAAATAAAATGCTTTGGTCGATTTGGAATTTCGGTAAAATTTTTTAAAATTACATTTTGGAAAAATATAAAATAATATTTATATATATATGTAGAAAAACTAAAAACTAAATAATAAAATAAGAAATATAGGATTTTATTAAAAAAAAAAACACTTAATATGCCCATACGACCGAATCGAACAAATTAGACAAGCTTGCACAAAATAGGGCAATTCAACCGAAAAACACCCTTTTTTTACCACTTTTTTTCTATGGTCGATATCTATCGACACTCACCAAATAGATCAAGGTCGATTTCGACCCTCAAAAAAAGAACGGCTCGTCTTCTTCCTCTTCTCTTTCTCAAACCCAACTCAAAGGGAAGACCTAAATGCATTTCCATACTACAAACACTCATATCAATGAACTAATCTCCATATCAAAACCAAAATATTGAGGGGCTCTTAATTTTGGGGTGTGATTTAATCCATTCTAGTAAAACCTTTTGGAATTACATTTTGGGAGTATATAGGAAATACAAAATATATATGTATAAAAATCTCTAAAATAAGAAAAGATAATTAATTATGTAAAAGATCATTTTGACTTAAATGTAATTTTCGGCCGAAATCATTGACCGAAATCCAAATTTACGGCCGAAATGGACCAAAATTTAAAAAGAAAAGTTTTATGCAAAATCTTGTTTCGGCCACTTTACCGAAATAAAAAGTTTCGGCAATTTCAACCAAAATGGTAAAAAATTAATAACTATGGGGTGAAGGTGATATCTGAAAAGGTCTAAAGAAGGTGACTTTGGGTGGAATGACTGCTTTAGAATACCCAGCTTATCTTTGCCTCTCTTCTTTTACTTGAGTTTTTTTTATAAGAATTTAATATGATGAAAATTCTTAGACACCGTGTAATGGCTTGTCCCTTATATTTGCAAGAAGAAAAAGAGGGAAAGGGAGGGTCTTCGTCTATGGGACAATCGTTTCAATGCCTTTTCGTTATCTCGGTCTAGAGGTTTTCTTAAGTGTATGGTAACTGTAGTCTACCACATCAACACATACATGACTGTGAGTGGACCTATCACGATCTATCACGGTCTACCACGTCAACACGTAGAGTCTACCAGGTAGGCGGGGCTGCTACCCTATGCCAGAGTAGGGGCTGTACCAGACCGCGATTGGACCACTAAAAATCATTCCAGGGAAAAGCCTCATATGATCTCCAATTCTTTATACATGACATGAAAACGTAATTCACAAGGAATGCTATCGACATGGAAACACATACCATTGTGTTTATTTGCGAGCACCATGTTCACGTGAGTAAATAATGCCGGGACATAAAGAGAAAGATCAAGAAAAGACTCATGTCAGATTTTATATAATTAAGTGGGCTTCAAGACCCCAAAACTTTTCTATAGAGGAAGTGGGGGGTCTCAAAAACAACAAACAACTCAAATCATAAATTACGACCCACAAAACTGAAAAAAATTAGTGAGTAGGATTAAGTCAATTTTTTGCTTTTTACATCAAGATCCATGAGGTTCTAAGAAATAAAAAATCATGCATTGTCTACGAGACTATTGGACTAGTTGAACTGATCTTCTGGGTTCACTGGGATCCAAGTTTGGGGTTCAAAGGCAAGTTGAACTTTATAATGGGCTTAGGGCTTATAGAGAAAAAAAAAAAAAAAAAGATGACATATTTAATGTGACTTAAAACTGGTGATTGATCCATTATTAATTGCCACCATATTAGTCATGAATAATGGATAACCCCACCTTGTGATGAAAGTTGAGAAGATTATCCACACATTCTCCATGCTGATGCTGGTACTTATTTTGCAATATCATGAAATATTATTTTATTTTTTTACAATATCACAAAATTTTAATTGAATTTTGCAATATCCAATAAAACTGTCTTACTATTTAACTGTTTTTTTTTTTTTATGGGATATCATAAAAAGACAGAAAAACAACAGTACTGATAATGTCTGAAAAAACTTTCTCAACATCAGTTATGGATAACCACATCTTGTTAGTTATAGATAACCTACTAAAAAAATCTCAAAACTAAAAGGAAAGTAGGGATCAAATTATAAATAAACAAAATGAAAGGAGGCTTTTAAAGTACAAAATTATTAAACAGTCTTGATGTATCAGAGTTTCTGGAGATTACCATCCTAACAGCAATACTTCAACAAATAGCAGAATGTGTAGAAGCGCAACCATCTCTACCACGTGATGTAGCCATGGTTACCACGTGAATTAGCGCGTTGGCTATTTCAGAATTTATAAGAGCATCGCAAAGGCTCTCAGCGTTTAACACCTGACCTGGTGTTGTCCCACAAACACTATACCACTCATCCAATCTAGAAGGAGAAGAAAAAATCAAAGCCGAGATAAATGAGGAACAGTGTCAACACCAGGGTTTGGTTGGTGTGTGTCTGATGAAGCGATTTGAATGATCATAAATGGGCCAAAGAAGGTGGATGGGGAGAATTTACCACTACCAAAAACTTCATTTTTAGTGAACCCAAACAATAAAAACACCAGCCCCACCTAGTGTGTGGCACAGCTGGATTGTCAGTGACCATAGCAGAGGGACTTTATGATTTCTAGATAAATGATCCCCAGCCATTAATCCAAATGGACCCAAAAACTTAACGGCTAATTGAATAGATGTTAAATTGAGTCTCAAATGAAGATATCAGCTAAGTGAAGTTGAGAAGGTAGAGGTGAAGGGTCTAGATTGATCACAGCTGGGCCACAAAAGCATAAATTGGACTTTACATAGAGAATTTAGTCTTTATTTATGTATGTAAAACTCTAAGCAACATCAGACCATCCCATATTCAAAAACTCATCCAAAATACAACACATAATACTACTACCATCTTCTTACTACATATAACATCTATATAAAATACCAACACCAACGGATAGATACTAGAAATACCTAAACGCTACCCGGTTTTCCGTCCACCGGAAAACCGCCGCCCATCTTCTAACAGTAGGCGACGCACTTCTTCTTACAATCCATGGTGCAGCCTCCTCCACCACCCCCTCCGCCGTAGTTCTTGCCGGACCGGCTGTACGAGGAGAAGCATTTCTCCGGACACGTCAGCTTCTTCTTGTAGCACGGTCCCTGCTCAGTGCAGGTCACCGTCGGCCGGACGACCCCTCCTCTCGAGTACCCGCCGGAGGGGCCCCCGTATCCGGCGCCGTACCCGCCGCCGATGATCCCGTTGCCGAAGCCGGGTATGGTACCGACTCCCGGTATGTTGAAGCCGCCGCCGGGTCCGTAGTTCCCACCTCCGGTGGCGCCCTTGGACTTCTTCTTCAGCTCAGCGGAGAAGGGCGAGGCGGAGTCAGGGCGGGCGGAGTCGGAGGCGGAAAGTGCTGTGAGAAGCAAAACCGCTATGAGAAAGCCAGTGGTGGTATTCATGTCTGGTTTTTGGTTTTAGTGGAAATGAGTTGGGGAATGAGAATGAGTTGAGGCCATGAGGGGGCATTAAATAGGAAGTGAGGAGAATGGAGTGGGGAAAAAGGCTGTGGAGTTAGATGACAGTTGAGGCCTCTCTGACATGCCATTAGGTCAAAAGCATTTATTGTGAAGGTCATGTTGATTCGGATCTGTTTTAGGATGTGGATGGTGAAGATGGGTTTATAACTTGGGTTGGGCCAAATCCAAACCCGAACCCGCATCCCCTCGCTCGGCCGAGGGGGGATTTTGGATTAGGGTTGATAGAGTTTGAGTCACACTTAGGTCCCGTTTGTTTGCATTAAGATGATTGAATAATTAGAACTTATGTCTTAAGTGGTTAAAAATGAGGGTAAAGGTGTCAATATTGAACCTTTGATTCTATCTCCATTTAAAACAAAAGGTTATTTTAATGGTCATATTTTAAAATTTACCTTTGATTTTCATTTTAACCATTTATGAAAAAAATCTGATGAGTTCTAATGCAAACAAACAAGCAATTAAAGTTGATCATGACTATTTGAAGTAGGATTGATTTTGAGCTTTAGATATAAGAATTGGATCCATGTATTTGATCAAAATATAGAACTGAATTATCCATGAAATATATATAAAGTTTCTCCTGGAGAAACATCTGCATACAATGTTTCAGAAGTACACATGTGTTCTAGATATTTTGTGTGACAAATCAAAGCAAAATATTTTGGATAGATGACCCCCAGCTCAAAAAACCTAGAGTCCTTAACTAGAAATAAAATCGGATATGTCTAGGTTTTATTTAAGTAAGATAACGGTCTGGGTTTTACCTACAGAGTATTTAGATTAGGCCTGAGATAAGTCAGTTGCGTACCTTTGTTTTGAATCCATAGCAGTGATAATTTTAGCATCTGTATTTCTAATCTCTATTTATCTAAAAAGCAGATGGAGGTTTGAAAAATAATAGGATTTGGCACATGATTCTACCCTCTACCCACTTTCAAGAAGTAGATGCAAATCCTCTTAAAATGAAAGGCCTCATTTTTGGGCTTATGAAAATAAGAGCTTTAGCATCTTTTTTTTTATGGTTCTATTTTGTATGGCTTTATCGAAATACGAGTAGAAATACCAAACAAGGTCAAAAGTAGTAATTTCTTAACATCTAATCTAATACAATAAAATGGACACCCGTAATGGTAGATTGCGTGTTGGTCATCATTGATATAGATCATTGGAGTGTTTTTTTTTTTTTTTTGAAACATGCCTAATCAACAAAGTACTCCTTCCACTTAGTGGGCCGATTTTTTTTCAACTTTTTTTTTCTTTGATGATGTCGGTATCCATGAGGTCTTTGACCAAACCAAACTAATCCTCCTTGTGGCGCCCCGCTAAACACACACAAATGTGAATAAATCGGGCAAATTTAGGATTATTTTGAACACAAGACATGCGAATATGCGATCCAAACCATCGTCTTATGACACTCCAAACTCCCAAGTGGGTAATTTCTCTCTAACTTTGTTACATGAAAACTGGTGAACAAATGGTAAAAAGAATCCAAATTGATTGTATAGATAAGCTTTTCCCATCTAATTAACCGTAGATAAGTAAGACTATGCATGCACGAGACACCCTCGAAAGTGTTGCTTGCTTTATATAACTTAAATTTTTTTGAATATGACCAATTAACCACCAAGTACTACCAAACTCAATTTATAAATTCCTTTTAGGTACCGTGACTCAAACTAAGAACCTTAGCTGGCCAAATCTATGAGTGAAGCACATCCAGCATGCTAATTCCAGGATCAAATGAGAGGGCCTGTCTTAATGTGATTTTTTATTTTTAATTTTTTTTCCTCTGCCAATGGGGTTGAGACCGAAGATAGCTTACATCATGGGAAGAGAAGCCCACACACTTGGAAAGAGTGACATAGCTTGGGATCAAGCTAGGGATGTCAACGAGTATCCAGTTCTGTAATTATCCGGAGGGTTCCAACCCGTAAAAACTGAGTTTGGACATGTTTTAGGTTTCGATTCATAAATGGATCCGTATTCGAGTTCATAACACATTTTATTTCCCGATTGATAAATGAGTCTGGTTCCGGATCTTTACAAATCTAGACCCGTGGACTTGAGACTTGATGCACGAATCTTTATTATTGTAAATTATAACTCAAAACTAATTTTAATTGATCGTTTCTTAGTAGTCTTGATGCACTTTTATAAGTCAAATGATACCCTTATTTTAAGCAAAACAATTAGAAAAAAAAAAGAAGAAAGCAGTCAAAATTGATTTTGGAACTGGTTCTCGGTCCTCTAGTAAGAAGCAAATCCGAGTTATCTTATCAAAACTGAGTCTGAAACTAATAAAATAAGGTTCAAGTCAGAATCCAATTCGAAACTAGAACCATCATTTATAAATCATTCCGCTTCCAGGTCTAGTATGGTTCCGCCTGGAACCAACCCATATTTACATACATAGATCGATTCTGGAATAGCTAAGTGAGATGTGGGATTATGAATCAATTGGGCAGCCCCTTGTTCTTTATCTTAATAAGTTGATGTGGATTAAGATTAGGATAAATGTAATTCATACCACATCTTATTTCTTGTTTTTGGGAATATAAAGCTTAACAATCCTATAGGAGTAGTTTTTTCTTTGAATCCATATCTGATGAGTCTTAGGTCGGTGGTGCATGTGGCTAACCGTGGGAGAAAGATAGGAAAGTGACCTATTTCCTTTTAGTCTTCTTCGGTTTTTTAACCATCCATTTATTTTAGGTGCAGGGGGCTGATTGTTGATCTTAATTGTGATGTCCTTTTCTCTTATTTCTGACTTATCTTCTCTTGTTGTCTTTTGCTTGCTGTTTGAAATTCCATGTGACACGTGATGGTTAACTCATGATAAATGGGAAGTCATTTAGTCAAGCCATCTAGACTATTGCAGACATGTGGTGGATGGGCAGATGAAAAGGGTATGATGCTTAATTACATATGAAACAAATTTTAGGTTGATTTGTACTCAACTCCATTGAATCAAGGAGGATTCAAAGCAAATCATTGGGCCGACTGTTGGTAGCCTTTCGTTGAGATTGTATATAATCAGCAAGAGAAGGTTACTGTTTGTTCTTAAGCAGACCTTGCACATATGCATGGCCCTTCTTCTCTGAACATAAATGTAAGAGCCTAAAAATTACGGACTTTGAATCAGGGATTAGGGCCCCTGTCTTGAGTGGTTTGGATGAAGATGATCGTGGCTCCGGTTAAATCTGAAGAGGAAGAGAGGAAAACACATCAGAGGACCCTGGCTGTGTGCAGTACAAGGCTCTCCGATGCTTAAGTCAGTTCAGGGACTGAATAAGGGAGATGGAGAGAAAATTGCAGAGTAAGTCTATGCATTATGGGTTGCGTACCTTAGAATGGAGATTGAGATGCTATTTATAGGAGATGGGGATGTCTTGCGTGGGTGAGTTTCAAGATGGGCCTGGCCACTCGGGTGGCCCTGTCTACTCAGCCCACAATTCATTAAATGCTTGCCTTACCTACCCATGCATCATTAAATGCCAATCTTATCGGGCCAGGCGGTGGTTTGACTTTTGGGCCAGGTCCCATCGGGCCTGGCCTGGAGCCATGCTTTGGGGGCGCACGTGTTCTGTATAACGCCGTTTTGTCAGGAATGATGAGTCGCAGGGCATGCCTTAGCACGTGCCTCCGTCCTGTCAACAGTCTCATCAGCGTCTGTCAAATCTGCCGTGCCGAGGTCGGTGTACAATGTCCCGAGCCACCTGACCTCGGGGGTGCTCATCTCGGCGAGTGCCGCGACCCTTCAGCCGCGGTCCGTCTTGGCCGATGGGAGGCATGATTAAGCTGTCTTAAGACCAGGACTAGCTCTGATTTCGGCTTAATGAAATCATCCCCACACAATTGCCCCCAGCTTTTGAGCTCTTAGAGTATCCCAACTCTTTGAGGTCGGAAGCTGACAAGGACTCGTAGAAGGAATGCCGAGATGTGGCGTGCCGCGATGCCGCGCTGCCCATGCGTCCGGATCCGGGGGAAGCCCAAACGGCTTATGGTTTTGAAATCCCATTTAATGCCGCGCTGCCCCTGCGTCCTTATCTTTATCCGCTGTCGCTTCGGTGTCCGAGGCATTAAATGGCGCACGAAAATTAGGCTGGTGCTTCCACGTGTCTCCTTCGGTTTGGCTGGCCCGTCTTTTCATGGCGGCGTGCACAGCGAAAAGACGCGCCTTCTTTGAAATTCGAAAAGGCGCCATGATTAGGCGCTTTATTTTTTGGCTATAAGTAGGGGAGGCGCCCATTTCTCTTTTTCTTCCTTCCTTATCTTCATTTTCCAGAACTCTCTTCCTCTGTTTTGCTTTCGCTTCCGCTTTCGCTTCCAGAGCTCCCTTCTTCCCTCCCTGCTTTCGCCTCCCTGAACGAGAGAGACTACTGCAGAGATTTCCCAGACTTTTCGCCGGAGGGAGGTGCTGCTAAGGTTCTGCTCTCGCTGGCCTGACCATTATTCTGCTTTTCGCCTTTCGTAAGTCTTCTTCCCTTCATTCCTGTTTCTTCCTGTGCTTAGGGCTCTGTCTAGGGTTTTCCTTTGCTTCCAGCATATTCTTTCCTTCTTCTAGTTTTTTCGTTTGAGAGATGGGCATTTACAGTCACTGGATAGAGTCTGAGAGAGGGTTAGCCGACCTCAGGGTTAAGTATAACATACCAGATGGGGTCCAAGTCATGGCGACCCCTCCTGTTGCCCATATTCTTGGTGACTTTTACAGCAACTGGATGCCGTTCCCCCTAGTAGCCGTAATCGAGGGCGGGGTTAGGTTTCCCCTTCGCCCTCTACTTAGGGAATGCCTCAGGGCATGGAACCTTTGCCCCTGCCAGCTGATGCCCAACAGTTTCAAGATTGTAATGGGCACGGACGCGCTCAATACGATTCTGGGCATTGGTCTCGGCGTCCACGATATCGAGGATGCCTATGACATATGCAAATCCGAGAAGGATATGTATTACCTCCGCATCAAGCCGGGTCGAAGGCCATTTGTACAAGCCCTGGAGGATTCCAATAAATACGTCGGGGACGACCGTTTGATGGTTACGGGCAACTGGGAGTTCAGTGATGACGAGCCCATTGCGGAGAGATTTTTCAAGATTCCCCGTCACTTCGGCACCCCTCCAAGTAATTACAGTCCTAGCACGCCTCTTTATATTTTATGTTTCTTTGTATTGCCAGGCTCATGCTCTTTGTTTGCTATACAGGTGTTCGTCAGAGGAGGGCGGCTGCTGGCCAAGACGGCTGGAAACTGAACAAGTCTTGGATCCGGGCCTTGGAGAGCTACCACGGCCACAAGGACAGGTCGGCGTGGAAGCTGCTGGGGTACAAGCCCAGGTACCGCGGCTACAAGAATAAAAAGTATATCGCTCACCGCACGCAAGCCGCGGCGGAGGTAGAGGAGGAAAGTAGAGGGGAGGAAGAGCAGACCGCGGCTGACTCTGAGGGCCGTGCCGCATCCAACTCTGAGACCTCCACTTCGGGATCCGAAGAGGACAACGCCGAGACGATCGGTAGGGTTGTCTTGTGATCAGAGAGCGATTCGGAGGAAGCGATGGAGAGGACCCGCCCGAAACCAGTCTTCAAGAATCTCAAGGCCCTGCCCGTGGGCGGTAGAGGTCGGGGTGCTGCGTCTTCTTCTCGCGCACCTTCTTCGTCAAGCGCGCCTTCTTCTTCCACCGCGGCTCCTCCTGCTCGGACTCCCATGCCGCTCGCCGTGTCCGGGACCGGAACTCCCGTGGTCACCTCCCCCCTGGCCATGCAGGGGGATGACCAGGCCAGGAAAAGGGCCAGGGTCGAAGGCTCGGCGGGGGAGTCTTCGGCAGCCGGCGTGGCAACGCGGGCTTCTCCTGCCCCCTGGAGGCCGAGCTTCATGCTCCAGCCCGGGAGACCAATGACGGTAGAGGACCGTCTCTCCGGAGGGCCGCTGATGATTGCCTGCCTGGGGAGTGCCTGCGCCTTGCCGCGGGACATGGAGAAATACGACGAGATGGACGATATCTCCTTGCTGGCCTCGCAGATGAAGGCGAGCTTAAGCGTAAGTACAGCATTCTCCAACCCTTTATTTTTTTTTTTAACTATAGCTCCTGCTCACTGGTGGCTTGATTTTCTTGCAGATTGTGCAGATGGCCCAGGTCTCGGTGCAACGAGTCCAGAAGTGCCATATCGAGCTCAAGCGGATCCAGGCCAACTGTGAGCAGCACAGGAAGACTTTGGAGGAGGGTCGGGCGAGGGTGAGGGAGTATGAGGAGACGCACCGATCCCTCCTCGCCGAGCTTGACAAGGTGAAGTCGAATTTTGACTTCGTCAAGAGTGGGGAGGCCGAGCTAGAAAGGAGGATCGCCAACCTAGAGAGGCAGAAATCAGAACTTGAGTTCAGAAATCAAGCCGAGGTCAGTGCTGCCTTCCAGGACGGCGTTGACGTGGCGGGCGAGGAGTATGCGGCACAGGTCGACGATATACGAGTCTCGTCCTGGGAGATGGGGTGGAAGGCGGCCCTCGAGAAGGCGGGGGTCCCCAGCGATCACCCGGTGTTCGTGAGCCTGGATGAGTATCTGCGCCCAGGAACTGAGTCGACCCCTGTGGTTGAGCCGGAACCGGAACTCCCCCCATCTGCGACTGAGGCACCTGATGCTGCCGCGACTCTGGCCGTGGCTTCCACTTCTGAAGCCCCTCCTGCCGCCGCGACTCCAACTGCCGCCGCGCCTCCAACTGCTGATGGCGTCGTGCCTGCTGCGTGAAGCCCCTCGGCTGCTGCTTTCTTCTTTCTTTTTGATGTAATTTCTTTCTTTTTTGCTCAGGCGCGTGGCGCCCTTTATGTAAGGAACCTTTATCTTTTTCAATGAAAACTTCTTTGCTTTGAATGAAAGCCTTTCTTCGTGTCTATTCTGTGTTCCTCTTCTCTTGCACTTTTGTTTGATCTGAATGTGCCAAGTGTTTCGCTTCGGCTCTATGGCCGAGTTCCCCATACCTTGGGAACCCACTATCGATTAGCCGTGCTCAGTAGCTGTAGCTCTTAAAAGGCGATGTAGGGCCCCCAGGGCACTGAGTGTTGTGATGGCAAATGAATGGTGTTACCAAAAAGTAGAAAGAAAATTTTGTACAAGTATATGAGCTCGGTAAGTGCCGAGCTGCCTTAGTCCGGGATCAAATTGTTTAGGATAGTTGCCCAGCGACTAGGTGTGCAAGTAAGGCGATCCCTCTGGATCTTCGCCATGGGCCGCGCTGGCTATCTGGCGCGAGGGCCGAGATGCGCTCATCGCACGAATGGAGATGTCCCCCTGGCTCTTCACCAGTGGCCGTGCTGGCTATCTGGCGTGAGGGCCGAGATGCGCTTATCGCACGAATGGAGATGTCCCCTTGACTCTTCACCAGGGGCCGTGCTGGCTATCTGGCGCGAGGGCTGAGATGTGCTTATCGCACGAATGGAGATGTCCCCCTGGCTCTTCACCAGGGGCGGTGCTGACTATCTGGCGCGAGGGCCGAGATGCGCTTATGCACGAATGGAGATGTCCCCCTGGCACTTCACCAGGGGCCGTGCTGGCTATCTGGCGCGAGGGCCAAGATGCGCTTATCGCACGAATGGAGATGTTTCTGCCGAGCTGGAGAGGGCGAAGTCATTCCTTTGCCGATTTTATTTCCGAAGCTAGGATGACCCCGCGCACTGCTGCCGAGCTGGAGAATTGCTGTATTGCCGCGGTCCTTGACTTAGAAAATTAAGAGAAACTTCTGAGAAGAAATGTTCTTCATTGATTTGCATAAACTAAGTACATTTCAAAAGTAAAACTTTTTGAGGTGCGAGGCGTTCCATGGTCATGGCAGTTGCTTTCCATCCATATCCTCGAGTTTGTATGTGGACCGGCCAGCAGTCGAGACTACTTTGAATGGGCCGCGCCAGTTTGGAGCCAACTTGCCTTGGTTCGGATCCTTGCCCGCAGGCAGTGCCTTCTTCAGGACCAGCTCTCCGACGGAGAACTTCCTTTCCCGAACTCTCTGATTGTAATCTTTTGCGAGCCGTTGCTGATAGGCTGCTAAATGGATGAACGCTGCTTCTCTGCGCTCTTCGGCCAGATCCAATCCCAAGGTCAGGTTTTTCTCGTTCTGGCTTTGGTCAAAAAGTTCGGACCTGAGCGTTGGAAGGCCGATCTCAAGCGGGATCACGGCTTCCATTCCATATGCCAAGGAGAATTGAGTTTCCGAAGTGGAGCGCCTCGGGGTAGTCCTGTACGCCCACAGAACACTGGGTAGTTCTTCCACCCATCTCCCTTTAGCCCCGTCGAGTCTCTTTTTGAGTCCATCAAGGACCACTTTGTTGGAGATCTCGGCTTGGCCGTTGCTCTGGGGATAGGCTGGAGTCGAGTAATGGTTCCTGATGCCGAGCTCCTTGCAGAAGTTTTTGAAGAGGCTAGAGTCGAATTGGGTCCCGTTGTCCGAGACCAAGATTCGAGGGATGCCGAACCTCGTGATGATGTTTTTCTATACGAAGTTTTTGGAGTCCCACTCAGTGATGGAAGATAATGCTTCTGCCTCTATCCACTTGGTGAAATAATCAGTAGCCACCATGAGCCATCTCTTATTCCCTAGAGCTCGGTGGAGAGGCCCTACGATGTCCAGCCCCCATTGGGCAAAGGGCCACGGGCTGGAGAACGGGCTTCTGCATGTATGGCCATCAGTATCCCTAGCTTATAGCCCGGTATGCTAGTGACCTTCCTCCGATGTGACTTCCGCAGATGCCTTTGTGTATCTCAAAGAGGAAGTCTTCAACTCGATTCGGGTGGACGCATTGGAGATAAGGACCTGTGAATGACTTTCTGTACAGTTTTCCTTCTGGAGAGAGCCAGAACCGGGCTGCCCTTAGCCTTATTTTGTGAGCTTGAGCTCTGTTCTCAGGGAGTTGGTCGTCCTTGAGGTACGTGATAATGGGGTCCATCCAACTGGGCCCGAGATCAATGCACATGATTTGCCGTGGTGGGCGAAGCTCTATACTTGGTGATGTCAGTGAGCCTACTTCCACAGTCCTTTTTCTTCCAGCTTCGACGGCGGAAGCTAGGTTGGCAAGTGCGTCGGCGTGTGAGTTAGAATCTCTGCCAATCTGTCTGACTTCTGCTTCCGGGAATTGAGAGATGAGCTTCTTGGCGAGGGTCAAATAGGCCGCAATTCTATCGTCGCGAGCCTGGTAATCTCCAGTGAGCTGGCTTGTCACTAACTGTGAGTCACTGAAGACCACCAGCTGTTGAGCTCCGAGAATCTTGGCACTGTTCAGCCCTGCTAGCAATGCTTCGTACTCTGCCTCATTGTTTGATGCTCTGAAGTCAAGTGTTAGGGCCTGCTCAATGACTAGCCCTTCTGGAGACTGGAGGACTACGCCGACGCCAGCCCTCCTAGAGGTAGAGGACCCGTCAACGAAGACCTTCCAAGCCGAATCACGGAACGTATTCCGAGATTGCTCGTAATCAGTCCCCGAGACTAAGTCCTCATGCCCTCTGCCCCCCCAGTGCGGGGTCGAGTGGGCTCCGCGGCGAACTCGGTGAAGTGAACTCCACGATGAAGTCGGCCAAAATCTGCGCTTTGATCGCCGTCCTGTCTCTGACTAGTACCGAGCTGACAGCATGATCCGAGACCGCCAAGTACAAATACAGTGCTTCTCCTTTCTTCGGGGTTGACAGCAATGGAGGTGAGGCCAGGTAAGCTTTGAGCTCTTGGAGAGCCGAGTTGCACTCCGGGGTCCATTCGAACTTCAGGTTCTTTTTCAGCAGCTGAAAGAAAGGAAGGCATTTGTCAGAGGACCTGCTGATGAAGCGGTTGAGAGCAGCGGCCATGCCAGTGAGTCTCTGGACCTGCTTCGTCGTCGCCGGGCTTTGAATTCCCAGGATTGCGGAGATTTGATCTGGGTTTGCTTCAATGCCTCGTCTTGTGACGAGGCTCCCTAAGAACCTGCCGGAGCCGACTCCGAAGGCGCATTTGGAGGCGTTCAGCTTTAATCCGAACTTCCGGAGAATGTCGAACACCTGGCCGAGGTCCGTCAGATGGTTGTGAGACTGCATGGACTTGACGAACATGTCGTCAATGTACACCTCGACTGTTCTGCCGAGCTGGTCTCGGAACATCTTGGTGACTAACCTCTGGTAGGTTGCTCCTGCATTCTTCAGTCCGAACGGCATCACCTTGTAGCAGTAGGTCCCCCTAGGAGTGATGAATGCCGTTTTTTCTTCTTTTGGCCCGTACATGGGTATCTGGTGATAGCCGCGGTAAGCGTCGAGGAAGCTCATCCTGTCATGGCCGGCAGTGGCATCGATCATTTGGTCGATCTTTGGGAGCGGAAAGCAGTCTTTGGGACACGCCTTGTTAAGGTCGGTGAAGTCGACACAGACTCTCCACTTTCCAGTCTTCTTTTTTACTACCACGGTGTTCGCCAGCCATTTCGGGTACTGGACCTCCCTGATGGCGCTTGCTTCTAACAGTTTCCCCACTTCTTCGATCACGGCCGTAGATTGCTCGACTCCAGATCTTCTGGCCTTCTGGACCACAGGTTTGACTTGAGGGTCCACGTTCAGCCTGTGGCTCATAACCTCAGGGTCCACGCCAGGCATTTCCTGTGGGGTCTAAGCAAAGACCTCTCTGTTTTGCAACAGGAAGCTAAGCAGCTCGGACCTCTCCAGCTTGGTGAGCTGACTCCCAAGCAGGAAGTACCTCTCGGGATCACTAGGGTCGATCCTGACCTCGGTGAGATCTTCAATGCTCTTTTCTTCTGGATCGCGGCCAACTCTGGATCGCGGCCAACTCTGGATCGCGGCCATCCCTTTCCAGAGGGAACTTGAGCTTCTGATGGTAGGAGGAGGGAACAACTTCTATCTGGTGCAGCCAACTCCTCCCCACTATGGCATTGTAGGGGGATGGCGCATCCACGACGAGGAAGTCTGCCATCGCTGATGCGCCTCCGACTTAGACTTTGAGGGAGACTCTTCCCTTTGGATACACGGGCTTCGCGCTGAACCCTATCAGGGGGGTCCTTGCTTCTTGGAGATCCTCTTCGGTGAGCCCCATCTTGGTAAAGCAGTCGAAGTAGAGGATCTCGGATGAACTGCCGGGGTTGACGAGAATCCTCTGCACCTTGCAGCTCTCCAGCTTCAGGGTCATAATCAGCGGGTCGTTGTGGGGGAGCTGGACTCCTTCCAAGTCCTCGTCTGAGAACCAGATCTTTGGCCTCTCCTTCCGAGCTTTCTTGGAGGCTGGTCCGAGCTCGGCTGCCATGACCTGCTTCCCATGGGAGGCCCTCCTGGCCTCGGCACGGGCCTGGCTGCTATCTTGCTTAGCGGGGGCCAGGTGAATGACGCTTATGATTCTCTCCGACTCATCGCTGTCATGACTCTCCTCAGCTCGGCGCCGAGGTCGCTCATTGCTTCTGCTGTTCGCTCCATTGCAATACTCCTTCAGGTGCCCGTCCTTGACGAGCCTCTCGAGATGGTCTTTGAGAGAGTAGCAATCCTTAGTATTATACCCGTTCTGCTTGTGGTAAGCGCAGAACCTATTTTGATCTCTCTTGGAGGGGTCGCTCTTCATGGGCTACGGCCATTTAAAGTACGGTTTCCCCTGGATCTTGTCCAGTATCTGATGAACCGGTTCTTTGAAGACCGTATTGACCCTTTCGCGCGAGGAGTAGGATGATCTGTGTCTCTTGCCCCCTCCCGAAGCGTGAGTCGGGGCTGACGACTGGCCACCCGAGTGGTGGTCTCGGCTCGTCTCTTCTCTGCGGAAGGTTCTCTTTTCCCCTCCGGAGGTTCGATCCTCCTGCCGGGACCGATCCTCCTGCCGCGGTCGGTCTTCCTGCCGAGACCGGTTCTCATTTTCATTTATGTCAGTGGGAAGGGCGAGACCTTCTGACCACCGTAGCCCTCCCACCACAGCAGAGCCATTTGTTTATTTGGCTCCATGGAGTGGCCTCCCCAGGAGTCGATCCCACAACCTCTTGAATAAGAGTATTAACGGACTTACCCTGGTACCACTTGGGCTATTACGGAGCCAAATAAACAAATGGCTCTGCTATTGTGGGAGGGCTACGGTGGTCAGAAGGTCTCGCCCTTCCCACTGACATAAACAAATCCCCTACAAAAAGGCTCACTCTCTGATGACAAGACAACCCTACCGATCGTCTCGGCGTTGTCCTCTTCGGATCCCGAAGTGGAGGTCTCCGAGTTGGATGCGGCACGGCCCTCAGAGTCAGCCGCGGTCTGCTCTTCCTCCCCTCTACTTTCCTCCTCTACCTCCGCTGCAGCTTGCGTGCGGTGAGCGATATACTTCTTATTCTTGTAGCAAAGGTACCTGGGCTTGTACCCCAGCAGCTTCCACGCCGACTTGTCCTTGTGGCCGTGGTAGCTCTCCAAGGCCCGGATCTAAGACTTGTTCAGTTTCCAGCCATCTCGGCCAGCAGCCGCCCTCCTCTGACGAACACCTGCAGAGCAAACAAAGAGCATGAGCCTGGCAATACAAAGAAACAGAAAATATAAAGAGGCGTGCTAGGACTGTAATTACTTGGAGGGGTGCCGAAGTGACGGGGAATCTTGAAAAATCTCTCCGCAATGGGCTCGTCATCACTGAACTCCCAGTTGCCCGTAACCATCAAACGGTCGTCCCCGGTGTATTTATTGGAACCCTCTAGGGCTTGTACAAATAGCCTCCGACCCGGCTTGATGCGGAGGTAATACATATCCTTCCCGGATTTGCATATGTCATAGGCATCCTCGATATCGTGGACGCCGAGACCAATGCCCAGAATCGTATTGAGCGCGTCCTTGCACATTACAATCTTGAAACTGTTGGGCATCAGCTGGCAGGGGCAAAGGTTCCATGCCCTGAGGCATTCCCTAAGTAGAGGGCGAAGGGGAAACCTAACCCCGCCCTCGATTACGGCTACTAGGGGGAACGACATCCAGCCGTTATAAAAGTCACCAAGAATATGGGCAACAGGAGGGGCCGCCATGACTTGGACCCCATCTGGTATGTTATACCTAACCCTGAGGTCGGTTAACCCTCTCTCAGACTCTATCCAGTGACTGTAAATGCCCATCTCTCAAACGAAAAAACTAGAAGAAGGAAAGAATATGCTGGAAGCAAAGGAAAACCCTAGACAGAGCCCTAAGCACAGGAAGAAACAGGAAGAAACAGGAATGAAGGGAAGAAGACTTACGAAAGGCGAAAAGCAGATTAATGGTCCGGCCAGCGAGAGCAGAACCCTAGTAGCACCTCCCTCCGGCGAAAAGTCTGGGAAATCTCTGCAGCAGTCTCTCTCGTTCAGGGAGGCGAAAGCAGGGAGGGAAGAAGGGAGCTCTGGAAGCGAAAGCAAAACAGAGTAAGAGAGTTCTGGAAAATGAAGATAAGGAAGGAAGAAAAAGAGAAATGGGCGCCTCCCCTACTTATAGCCAAAAAATAAAGCGCCTAATCATGGCGCCTTTTCGAATTTCGAAGAAGGCACGTCTTTTCGTTGCGCGCGCCGCCATGAAAAGACGGGCCAGCCAAACCGAAGGAGACACGTGGAAGCGCCAGCCTAATTTTCGTGCGCCATTTAATGCCTCGGACACCGAAGCGACAGCGGATAAAGATAAGGACGCAGGGGCAGCGCGGCATTAAATGGGATTTCAAAACCATAAGCCGTTTGGGCTTCCCCCGGATCCGGACGCATGGGCAGCGCGGCATCGCGGCACGCCACATCTCGGCATTCCTTCTACGAGTCTTTGTCAGCTTCCGACCTCAAAGAGTTGGGATACTCTAAGAGCTCAAAAGCTTGGGGGGCAATTGTGTGGGGATGATTTCACTAAGCCGAAATCAGAGCTAGTCCTGGTCTTAAGACAGCTTAATCATGCCTCCCCTCGGCACAGACGGACCGCGGCTGAAGGGTCGCGGCACTCGCCGAGGTGAGCACCCCCGAGGTCAGGTGGCACGGGACATTGTACACCGACCTCGGCACGGCAAATTTGACAAACGCTGATGGGACTATGGACAGGACGGAGGCACGTGCTAAGGCGTGCCCTGCGACTCATCATTCCTGACAAAACGGCGTTATACAGAGCACGTGCGCTCCCAAAGCATGGCTCCAGGCCAGGCCCGATGGGACCTGGCCCAAAAGTCAAACCACCGCCTGGCCCGATAAGATTGGCATTTAATGAGGCATAGGTAGGTGAGGCAAGCATTTAATTAATTGTGGGCTGAGTGGACAGGGCCACTCGAGTGGCCAGGCCCATCTTGGAACTCACCCACGCAAGACATCCCCATCTCCTATAAATAGCATCTTCATCTCCATTCTAAGGTACGCAACTCATAACGCATAGACTTACTCTGCAATTTTCTCTCCATCTCCCTTATTCAGTCCCTGAACTGACTTAAGCATCGGAGAGCCTTGTGCTGCACACAGCCAGGGTCCTCTGACGTGTTTTCCTCTCTTTCTCTTCAGGTTTAACCGGAGCCATGATCATCTTCATCCAAACCACTCAAGACAGGGGCCCTAATCCCTGATTCAAAGTCCGTAATTTTTAGGCTCTTACAACAAACATGTTCAGAGAAAACATACACATTTCTCTTTTTTTTTTTCTTTTTTTTCTTTTATCCGTAACAAAAACTTTCTTTACAAAACGACAAATGCAAAAGAAGAATCACCCAACCACAGTCGAAAGGGATCCGAAATAGCATATACAGGAGTGGTATACCCATACTAAGGAAAAGAAGAAAAAGCAACAAAAAGGAAGAGTAGATAAAGCCATAAAGGGACAAGCAAGAAACTATGGGATCCAACCACCCCTTGCTTAGCCAGTAACCACCCCTTGCTTAGCCAGTGAGTCACTAAAATAGTTAGTTGACCGCCCAAGGCGAACACATACACATACAAGGTGCGCTATGGGTGCTTAAGCATTTTTCTAAACACATCCCCGTTTGCTTAGTGAAACCAATGGGATCTAACCACCCCTTGCTCATGGGAGACATAGCATTAATGGAGAGTTTTTGTTATAGATCGATGAGGGAAATATGTGATGTCAGGCAAATGAAATGGGAATGTCCTTTGAATGGAGGGCAAGTGATGGTTGACTAATAATGTTTTTTTATATATTTTTATTATTCTTAACCATTCACAATCCAATCTATTTCAATTTTTTTTTGTAGTACTCACAAAAAAATTGTAAATTTAAAATACTTCAATATTTCCTTAGACTTTGTTTTTCTAAACTTTGTGAGGATACTAATTCTCCAAATGCTTATGTTTCCCGCTCCAACAGGATTTACAAATGCTCAAGTACAACTCAATACTTTGTAAGCTAGGATTTCGAAAATTTTAAAGTGGCAATTTAAAGGATATAGACCTTTTGAGACTCATTAATCAAATAAAGAAATCTAAATTAATGCCACAAGAATAACAACCGACATTGCTCTAAAGAATTCATAACTTATGAACTTTCAGTAAGAAGTTCCTTTCAAACATACAAGCCCGAAATAAGAAAATAACAGGGCTCTAATGAGTCCAAACAACTCACAATATTAATCCTTTTAAATTAGTTCTAACATTAAAAACTATATTTTGCTTCAATCAAAATATTACCCAAGTTAAATTGATTACATGTAAACCAATTAGCTTATAATTAATTAATGAAACTTCATTGATTGATTAATCAAATAAACAAATCCAAATGCCATAGGGTAACAATTGACATTGCTCTAAAGAATTCATAATTTATGAAATCTCAGTAATAAATTCCTCCTTACATACAAGCCCAAAATATGAAAATAATATAATTCACAGCAATGCATCCAAACAACTCACAATAATCCTTTTAAATTTGTTCTAACATTGAGAATTATATTTTTCTCTAATCAAAATATTACCCATGTCTGATTGATCACATGTAAACTAATCAACCTACAATTAATTAATGAAACTTTGTTGATTGATTAATTTTGTTTATTTGATAGGCTATGATACCTACAATAGGCATGGATAGTTGAAATGGCACTATTGAAAGCCATTCATCAAGTCTGTGACAAGGTGAAGTTTTAAGTAGTAAATGACATAGTAATCCAAAGGAAGGGAGTCCCAGATACTTCGATCGCCTCACATGTGCTTTTTATGCAAGTAATGAAAGTGAAACTCTATAGTGGAGTCCACCTAATAAAATACATATTATTAAAAATGAAGCCAATTGTCATATATTGCAGCATCCTCCCGTTTTATCTAAATAGAAATTAGTCTCACTACAAGATGGTGCATAATATCACATACTAATCATATGTTTGATCATACAATGAAATGAATTCCTATTATAGTCCACTTGTAAAAGAGGAGGTCATTCATTTTTAACAGTTCAAATCTTCAATAAGTAAACTCTAGTATAGGGTTCTACTCCTCTTTAACTCTTTTTGATCGGGGCACTGAGATTGTCCAAACTCAATGAAAATTTATTACGAAAAAATTCATAGTAAGCAATATCTGAAATAATATGCAATTTGGATAATCATCCCCAAATCCAGAGCCAATATATAAACAGATTATGCTGAAAATTTTAAAAGTGAGCTATCCAGAAAATTCACAGTATGCACAGACAGCCTCAAATATGTGTCCTGTAAGCGAAAAGACTGAACCGTAATATCTATAGTTCTGCCCATTAATTTGAGCATTTGTTTCTCTGTTCCTTCATAAATTTATACAAAGAGTGGCCCTGGCCCACTTACTTTATTAATTAATATGATCACACATTGGTATCTTGGTGAATGGACATGAAGTTACATCTGGTGCACATTAAATGGAGAGACCCATATCCATATGGATCAGGTGCTCATAAATGTGTCCCATCTTCAGACGTGGGTCTTGTACTCTTGTCTCAAGGAAAGAGAAACTGTCCCTAATAAGGGGAGAAACATACAGATGGATTCTGGATACTCATAACCAAAGTCCAATCTTGAGTTTAAGAACACCACGTGATCGCTGCAGGCATGGGGCGGTTTAAAGGGCGGTGTCTGTCTTACCATCCAGTAGATTTGGATTGATTTTAGAATCTGCATACTCTGAATCTCTCTCACTCACGCAGGCTGTCTCTAATGTTTTGTTTTTCTTCTTTCTTTTTTTTGGCCACCTGGCTACAGGTGCTGGGACCCACTTTCGAGTGAGGGTAGTAGACCTCTATGAGATGATCATGGATCCTCTATCAGAAAAGTAGACCTTAAGTGAGGTAAGAGAGTCTTTACATGAGGAAAGGTGATATGGCGGTTCTAACTTGAATAGCCAAGTGAAAATTGATGCTTCTTGGCTCTTACTACTGAGGTAGGAGGCCGTTTTCCGCATTTTCTCAAATGTAATTTTTTCATTTTGAATTTTTTGAAAACACGCTTCCCTAAAAGGTTTTTTCTTGAGTTTTTTATTTTTTTATTTTTATTAGGTTACCAGTAGCCATTGATTTTTGTACCTGGTCACAATAGTAAAAATATCTTCCCAAAAGTTTTCTGTATGGCTCCATTTTAGCAATATCACAAAACTTTATTGTGTTATTTGCAAAAAAGCTTTATTAAATCATGAGAATACTGTACCTCTTTTACTTTATATCTCAATGCCCATTTTCAATAATCCAGTAAAATTTTGCAATATCACAAAATTTGAGCAATATGGAAAATGCTTGAGGAAATATCTCAACTTTTGTCATTAGGCATAGAAGTCTGACAATATCTAATGGTGACCGAACAAAAATCTTTTATTAAAAAGAAAAAACATTCTTTGGCTAAGACCACAGGAAAAGAAGCAAAAGAAGCTTGCTCCGCGGTGTCTGTGCAAAAAGAGAAATCTAGGAATTAACCGTGCAACCATTTGTTCTCAACGCGCTTCCTGGGTTATGGGTATAGAACTCCAAGCAGGGCTCATTTATTTGAATCGAGTTGCTAAAAATATGAACCCCCCTCACCTTTATATGATATCTTTAAATCTTAACTTAACAAGAGTTAGCTTCACTATAAAATTGAATAAATGATTAATACATTTTCAAATGCATTTACTCCCATGATAAAGAGTACATGGGACAAACCCCCATTAAAATAAAATTTTAACATCTTATTTACACAATTACACACCGGGTAAATCTGTAACGAGTTTGAAAAAAAATATTTTGTGCAAACCCAACTCCCAGGTGGATAAAGATCAAACACATCACTTTTTATTTCACACATACCCTAAGTTAATAACAAAACCACTTGTACTAAATGAGTTTTGTTTATATTTTTAGTAATAAGTAAATATATATTATATGACAGGGTGAATCCTCATTTAAACCCGACCCATTGTTAACCCTAACTCCTAACCTCTTTTCTTACCTATAAAGAGAACTCCTTATCAAACGACGGTTTGCCCATACATTCTTCACATGAACAAATTCAACCTATCTGTACTTCTGCGGTCCAAATTTGGTATTACCTACCTAAACCTTTCCATGGTTGGTTGGTTGGTTGGTTGGTTGGTTGGGTTCAATTAATTTGTCAAAGTCGGTGCAAGTATGATAAAAGAGAATGATAGTCTCTTTTATGTTTGTCCGATTCATTCAATTTGTCAATTCTCTGACTTGCAAAATTAAGTTGACAACTTAAAAAGGAGTTTTAATAAGGTTCTAAACTATTTCACAACCAAGGGTAGAGACAGGGAGATCTTTTTTTAGAGATGGCCACCAATAAATAGAAGTTTTCTTTAAGAAATCAAAATAATAATAATAATAATAAAAGTTGAGGGGGGCCAGGTGGCGAAAGACCACAGCCCTATTAAAAACTCACCTCAGCCATTCACATAAAAATGGCCAATTATTGTCCATAAGCTGTAGCTTAGCTCTTAAATAAAAATAAAAATAAAAAAAGAGAGAAGAAAACGAAAAAAAAAAAAACTCGTTGCTTAGCGCTATTCTAAAAAAAAAGGTTGTTGCTTCTTAGCTTATAAGGTCAGTGAATATAAATTAGGAGTGCATGAGTTGGAGTCCCATAGTAGAAAATCAAAAAATCAATCACCGAAAGAATTAAACGGGAGGTCACTGAGAATCATTTCTTGCTATTATATTTTCAGTTTTTGTCCGTTGATAGGAAGCTTTAAACGGAGATGGGCATGGCAAATTTGAAGATCGAGTTGGGATCACCTTTCAGGCCAAAATCTCATCATTTAGGCAAGCAGAATTTTATTTTATTCTAAAATTTGGGTTCTTTAGTTTGATTGAAGTTTATAAGTTACTTGAGTCATTTTAGAAGTTTGTTACCTATTTTCTTGTAGTCATTGTTACTAACATTATTGGACTTGAATCTTTTTTCTCCTTTGCAAGAAATTCAAACTCACACACCCACGTACCGAACAAGTCTTTGAAGTGTCAGCAAGCGACAACATGAAATTCAAAACAATCAGTCTTATTTTACTTCTCAAATAGGTAAGTTTTTTTTTTTTTTTTTTTCCGTAGCTATTACATGTGAGAAATTGTAAACTATCTTAGTCTTAAATTAACTTAATCTATCAGCCTAGGGGTCATCTCGAGGTACTCCATAACTCCATTTCTTTGCTGAGCTCCGCTCGTACGTGTTACTTTTCACCAGAGCACTCCCGAGTGCTCCGTGCTCTGCCACATGACACTTTTAAGGTGAGCTGGGACGCCCTTTACCAACTGTGTTATCCCATGTTTCGTTCTTATCTTCTTGCGTGACCTTCTAACTGGCCAAAATTATTGCATCTTTCCAACATCCAGATTACTGAAAAATCCCAACTATATGTGTGCCATTTGTGGCTGGGAACAGATATAGACTGGCCAGGGGAATGCAAATTTCTCTACAACAACGACTTTTTATGATATTTAGAATTAGGGATGTAGATGGTTTGGGTTGGAACAGTTCTATGCTATATCCAAGAGCAGATGAACCATTTGGAAAGAAAAAGCTGAAGCGGGCTTTGGTACGTATGTAAGCAAGGCTTAGGTAAAAGAAGTCGTTTTCTTTTTGTCTCTTTTTTTTTTTTTTTTTTTTTTTTTTTTTTTTTCAAAAAATGAAGTCTTGATGGACCACCAAAAACATGGAATTCAATGAATGAGAGGAGATGAAAATGGCTTCCCCAGTGGTTTCAAATTTGTGGATAAGTATTGCTTGTTGGATGATTTTGAATTATCATATATGATGAAAAGTTCCAATAACATGGATATATAACAAAACCCTCATATACAACATACAAGTAAGTAAGGTCACGCAATTGGCAAAGAAACGAGAGCAAAGATTTTTGCTTTCTACGAAGCCGTGAAAACCAAGTTCGATACTTGTAAATCCCAAAAGGATTTGCTATCATGGTAAGATATTCTCTCAACTCTAAAATTAATTCAATGGATGCTTTATGCCCTTTTTGTATTAAAACGGAGGAATAAGTTAGCCATGCTCTTTTCGAATGTGACCACGCCAAACAGTTTGGTTTGAGTCTCATTTTAGCCTATTGACCCATAATCATGGATGTTCTTAATTGGTGGCTACATTTTTTTATTTTATTTTATTTGATAACCCAATGAAGGGGCTAGGACCTAAAACTCATAACGCAACTCACACATGTGAGAGGAGAGAACGATATAACTCACACATGCGAGGAGGATAGAAACTCATACATGCAAGAAGACATAGACACAACTCACACATGTGAGATGATAGAAACTCATACATGTGAGGAGACATAAACACAATTCACACATGTGAGGATATAAAACTCACTCACATATGCAAAGAGAGAATTGAGAGGCCGGGTTCGAACCCAAGACCTCCCAATGAGATCTAACTAGGACTCCTTACCACTAAGGTAAGGAGTCGTTCTCAACTTGTGGCTATGTTATTGTGAGCATGACCAATCAATTTCTATGCTTAACGATGACCATTCTAAAAGGTGGATTTTAGCGACTTGGTGGTCTCTATGGAAGGCAAGGAATGAATTTCGATCTCTTTAAGAGAGTTACTCTAAATCCCATAAACATCATTCATTCTATTGATAGGCTCCTTGAAAGAGATACATCTCTTGTAAAAGATGTCAACGAAAGAAAGATGAAAAACTATGGACAATCCCCTAGTGATTCCTAATGAGAGTGATGTCATAGTTTTCTCAACTGCTGCATTTAGGACGATTGATGGCAAAGCATCCTTTGGTTTCATGCAGGAGCTATTTAAAGACCGAAGGTCTTCTCTTCCAAGGAGGCAGAAGCGAGGGTGATTCTCCTTGTTTTGATAAAGGCAAAAGAAAGAGGCTTTCTCACTTGCATTTTGTCGATGCCAAAGAGGTGATTCCAATTCTAAATGGAGTAATGACTGGACTGTAAACTCAATTGCTTTGGACATTAAATCTATAGCTTTAAATTCTAAACGTATCAACTTTAAATTTATCCCTAGGTCTTTGAATGATGCTGCTCATTTACTGGCAAAAAATGATCTACTCCTTTAACCAAAACTTCTCTTGGAATAGGGATGTGGAGGGGGTGAGGGGAGGGGGTTTCTTTGATGTTATGGTTTGTGGGTGATCTTGGGGGTTGTTTCTTGTCTTTGTTTTTGCTAATAAATTCCCTTTTACCAATAAAAGAAAAAATCCCAAAAGGATTTGTACCAATGGAAGTCCTCATTTCTTAATGACTTTCAAATCCAACCTTCTTGGGAATCTCCAATCTTGTAGATTTGCATACTCAAACTAAAATTTTGAATTATATATATGCATCAATATGCACCGATATTCATATTGATATGAAATCCTCAGTCATATAAATCTTCAATGAGGAATCCTCGTTCGTAGGCAATGAGGAGTTCTTAAATATGTAGATTCCTCATGAATTCCTCATCTATTATCAATGGAGCTCTTAGGTGTTAAGGTTTCCTTAATTTGCATCCTTCAATATCATGATTTGTAGTGTACTAGTGTTACATTTGGGTTTCCCTTTTATCTTTTCTCTCTCTATTTACATGCATCCACCAAAAATGAAAAATTGGAACGGATTACCGTTCCTAATCCGTGTATTCCTAATCCGTTCCTAAATCATTCCTAAACCGTTCCTAATCCGTTAATCCGTTCCAAAAATAGAAAATTGGAACGGATGAACGGATTAGGAACACACGGATTAAGAACGGTAATCCGTTCCAATTTTTCATTTTTGGTGTAGTGCTAATTGCTATATTTTGTATTTCTTTTGAGTTTTAAATTATGTTTTAGAGATTGGCTAGCATTAACCAATATTAATATAGACTACTGTTTTTTTTATTTTTTATCCCATGAGGCAATTGTAGAGGCATGGCAATCATTGAGTTGGATGATGAAAAAAAAGTGTCATTGAGGACCAAGAAACCCAACGTACCAACCCACAGTATATACAGGTTGATTGTGGGTTTGGAAAATGTTTAAATGGGCTTATAAGAAAACTTGATCATCACTAAACGGATCAGGTTGGGGTTAACCCTCTCAACCCACATAATTTGCTCAACCTATTTAAATAGGTTGGGTCAAGGTCACCTACATACATATCTAAATCCATTTAAACAATTTAGTGGTTTAATCATTTGGCATTTATAATAGTCTATTCTCTTGGGAATATGCTGAGCTTCTGTTGGGTCTTTTTTTATTTTTGCCCGCAATAGTACTAAAATATAGTCTTTGTGTGGGGATATTTCCAAGATCCCGAGATTACATTAGCCCCGGTAAGAGTGCCAGCTAATAATGTCTCGATCTCAATCTAATGCATCTCGGCAAGCATTTCCAGGCACCCTCTCGGCCAAGTGGTCCACCTCGGCCAGACACTTCCACCTCGGTCGGGTGCCTCCATCTCGACAGAAGTGCCAAGGCACCAACCGAGATCAAGCTCACTGCCGACTTCGGTCACTCCTGATCTCGGCACCGTACCTCGGCCTCGGTCACGCATCTCAGCCATTGTCTAGCATGCCAGCCGAGACAAGCACTGACAGTTGTACCTCTATGGACGCTCGTCCACGTTACAGAACGTGCGACAAGACAAGGGTTTGCACAAGTGAGACTGACAAAGCCATCCTTGCCGCCCCTAAGTCCTGACAGAACGGTTTCCATGACTCCCAAAGCACCCGGGTAAGGCCCGATGGGACAAGGTGGGCAACGATGGGATAGCCATTAAAGGCAAAGTAGGCTACGATAGGACAACACTCCTCAAGTACCATCCCTCATAGTCAACTCCTCCTTCTACATATACACAAGAGTCATTCCAAGCAGGAGGGACACAGGCTGGTATGAACATGCACTCCCAAAACTCCATCTCCTCCATCCTACTGTTGAGTTCTTGAACTGACTTAAGCATCGGAGGGCCTTGCACTGCCTACAGCTAGGGTCTTTTCATTGCTTCTTCTTCTTCCCCTTTCAGGTTCAAGGCAGCGGTTCTTCCATCATCAATCTATAAGGAGCCTCGCCCTCCACATTCCCAAGTCCGTGAATTCTTAGGCACTTACAATTGGCGCCGTCTGTGAAAATCGATAAAAAAGTCATCTTCTCAAACACCATGCTTCCAAAAACTAAAAGAGACGGAGAATCATCGAAGGCCATGTCATCACCATCAACGCAGTCGCCGCTGGTCCCTTGCCAGAGCGGTCCAGGGCAAAAACTGATGGCGACAATGACAACTCGCTCCTCGCGAAAATCAGGGCTCAAAACCTTATTATCCAAAAGCAGGACGAGTTGATTCGCCAACTTCAGCTACAGCTACGGGAAGAGGGGGGAACCTCGGTTTCACCCTCTAATCCCTCACGAAGGCGAAGACAAAGACCCGAAGTCGATGCTGATTTGAAAGAATGGCTCAACCGACAAGTCAGACAAGCAGTCCAGCAAAATATGGAGATGGTCGGTCTCACCTGAGATCGGCTAAGTGCATACGGTTCTGATGATTTCGGCATATCTCCCTTCTCTCGAGAAATAAGGGATTTTTCTCTCCCTGAAGATTTCACCGTCCCGAGGTTCATCATTTACGACGGGACCTCAGACCCAGCAGCACATCTCCGACACTTCATTCAGAGGATGTCGGTGTGGGGCGACATCAGTCACCTGAACTGCAGAGTCTTTTCCTCCAGTTTGGGAGACCTCCCCCTAAAATGGTTCTGCGCGCTCCCAGAGGGGTCAGTTTCAAGTTGGCGACAGCTCCGGAACTCCTTCTTGGAGAAGTTTCAAGTGCACATAGTCATCCCCAAAACAGATGCTGATATAATGGCTCTCAAGATGAAACGGACCGAGAACACCACACAGTTCGCCAAAAGGTTCTGGTCTGTATACAGCCAAGTCGAAAACGCCACTGATACAGTAGCAATCAAGTCCTTCAAACAAGCTCTACTGCCAGGCAACGAACTTCGGAAAGACGTGGTCCAGAACCCTGTGCCCTCGATGAAAGCTCTCATGGCCAAGGTGAATCAGTTCATTGAGCAAGAAGAAGACGAGGCCCGAGCTTGAGAAAGTTTTGATCTCTGGCAGGAAGAGCCATACCAAGTCTCGGCTTCAACGAGCTCGGCATACCAAGTCTCGGCCTCAATGAGCTCGGCAGACCAAGACCATGTCTCGGCCTCAACCTCGGCAGAAGTCTCAACCTCCAGCACGGCGAAGATCTCAGCCCCCACCTCGGGGGGCAGTGAGAAGTCTCCCGTCATTTCTTAAATACTGACCTCGGTCTTCGACCAATAGGCTCGATGATGGCATCAACCTCAAAGTCCAGCTACTCTCAGCTTCTGAGTCTCTGCCTCGGCCTCCTCTATCTCAACCACATGCATTCTCGGTTACAGTACTAGAATCACGGCCAACGAGACTACATTGGCTCCAGTCCCGCACCAGCCAGTCATGTCTCAACTCTCGGCATCGTGCATCTCTGTAGCTCGTTAGGAGGAACAGATCACTGCCAACGAGACTACACCTCTGGTAACGAGCCAACTGGTCATGACTCGATTTTTCGGCCTCATGCTGGTTCGGCCTCGTGCTGGCTACGACCTCATGCAGGGGCTCGGTGGTAACGCCAGCCTCGGCGTGAACGATAGAGATGGTTTCAGTCGCGACAACTCCAGCAATAACTCAGCCTCAGATAAATGGAGCGACATCATGTCGTCAACCAACACTAAGGCAAAACAGAGCTTCAGCTCCAAAAGCTTCTCCCATCACGATTCTTAGCTTCCGACCTCAAAGAGTTAGAAGACTCTAAGAGCTTGAAAGCTAGGGGCAATTGTGTGGGGATATTTCCAAGATCCCGAGATAACATTAGCCCCGGTAAGAGTGCCAGCTAATCATGTCTCGATCTCAATCTAATGCATCTCGGTAAGCATTTCCAGGCACCCTCTCGGCCAAGTGGTCCACCTCGGCCAGACACTTCCACCTTGGTTAGGTGCCTCCATCTCGGCAGAAGTGCCAAGGCACCAACCGAGATCAAGCTCACTGCCGACTTCGGTCACTCCTGACCTCGGCACCGTACCTCGGCCTCGGTCACGCATCTCAGCCATTGTCCAGCATGCCAGCCGAGACGGGCACTGACAGTTGTACCTCTATGGACGTTCATCCACGTTACAGAACGTGCGACAAGGCAAGGGTTTGCGCAAGTGGGACTGACAAAGCCATCATTGCCGCCCCTAAGTCCTGACAGAACGGTTTCCACGACTCCCAAAGCACCCGGGTAAGGCCCGATGGGACAAGGTGGGCTACGATGGGATAGCCATTAAAGGCAAAGTAAGCTACGATGGGACAACACTCCTCAAGTACCATCCCTCATAGTCAACTCCTCCTTCTACATATACACAAGAGTCATTCCAAGCAGGAGGGACACGGGCTGGTATGAACATGCACTCCCAAAACTCCATCTCCTCCATCCTACTGTCGAGTTCTTGAACTGACTTAGGCATCGGAGGGCCTTGCGCTGCCTACAGCCAGGGTCTTTTCATTGCTTCTTTTCTTCCCCTTTCAGGGTCAAGGCAGTGGTTCTTCCATCATCAATCTATAAGGAGCCTCGCCCTCCACATTCCCAAGTCCGTGAAGTTTTAGGCACTTACAGTCTTAATAGTTGAGATGGGTTGGATTCGAACCATGACTCTATAGGTTCCATGTGGTTAAATGGGTTGACTCACATTGAATGTGGGTTATCCACATCGGTGAGGTCGACCAGCTGAGGGTTGAAGTTAAACATTTTAAATAAAACGAGGTTAGATACGGATGGATTTCAAGGCTCAACCCGACCCACTTATCACACATTCACACCTAGTAAAAAAGCACAGCATCATTAGATTATTTTCCTTGTGTGAGGGTTGGAGTTCAAAGGGTTTCATCATTCATAAATGAGCCTATTACATAGAAACAAAAGAAAGAGCACAACATTTGTATGTATTAGAGTAGATTTTGATTTCCCCAATTTGATTTTATCAGCTCAATAAATACCTAAATCCTAGTTTTATTTCCATCTAATATTATTTCTAGCATCTACATTTTCTTCATGATCGGATAGGCAAAAAAGAAAGAAAAGGGAAGAAAAATCCCTCAAAAGCAATTTAGTCCTACTTCTTGCAGTGCTATTCCTATTTCTCACAGTGGCGGATTACCCCGTAGAAACATATTTACCCTGTGAACTCCTACCAATTTAACCATTAGATTCCTAGACAAGGTAGAATTCAATAACCGTAATTCTCAACCAAGGTAGAATTCTTACATGTTCCTTTATAGTTGAACATCTAAAAATTCTATGAAAAAGGAAAGGGGCAAAGGTCATTGAAGACCTTTCAGGTAACTGAGATTTTGAGATGCTTGTGAAGAAACATAGCATTTACAAATGCGAAAGGCAAGATGTCATATTATGTCTAAAAATTCTCAACATAGTAAATTTATGTTAGGAACTCTAATAAAGAAATAAACCCTAAAGTGCAAGAGAGCATTCATGAATTCAACCATATTTTATAATTTCAAAATTCTTCATATAGAAATTCCATGAAATCCAATTAAAAAAAAAAACGTGTTCGAAGTTGAATGATGGAACACACTATGGGACCCACAATGAGAATGGAAGCCCTTCAAATCAACATCCACACTGATGACCTTCAAATTCTACTCTGATAAGTAATATGATTAATACACCTGATGCATCATTAACCATATTTATTAATCGTGCTCGCTCCTCGGACTACGTTCTCTCAATTCTCAAACTCAAGAAGTCAAGATGTCGATGACATTTGAGACTTGAGAGGCAGCACGACAAGAGAACGCGGACGCGGAGTACGGAGTGAAGTGTGGGCCACTGCTCCATTTCTGTCATGTTTACTGTATTTAATGCTATGTGTGTTTGTATGGTTCCCACCCACTATACACTCCACCATCTTACTTACATCATCGTCATTTATTACTTATTATATGCTACTCAGTCACTGAGGAGTTAAAGACATTACTTACATTGAACTTTTATCTTATTCCATGTAAAAATATAAGCATCTTTCTATGAGATATTTCGATTTTAAATAGGTGAGGTGGTCGGGGGAGACGGGGAGTAACCAACCTCTGGTGAGGAAAGAATAGGTGAGGTGGCAGGGGGAGTAACCTCTGGTGCGGAAAGGTAGACAGGCTTTCACTATATCACCTCCTTAGCAGACACATGACCAAAGAAAATGAAATTGCTTTGGGAAAGGGAAAAAATGGATTTCGAAATTTTAGAAGAGAAGTGCTTGAAAGACTTTTCAAAGGCACGTTTGATGTCGTTCTCATGTTGATCTTAATTTTTTACTTAAATCAGATTGTGCTGAGATCAAGTTATATCGAGACTAGACTTTGCAGAATTTGTTTAACAATATTATATTAAATTACTCTGTTGAGAATATGTTATTTAGAACTTATTTGGTAACGTTATAAAAGTTTCGGTCCATATAATGGAAGTCCGAGAATCATAGGACTTGTAACGTGGGATCCACCTTTCATTTTTTGCAGCACTCTAAATATTGTCGTACATGGGACCCACCTGTAAAAATCACAACGCGGTATCCACCTTTAAAAATTAGCACATGGAACCCATGTTCATAGGATTTACAATGTGGACCCACCTTTTTGTGAATGTAAATATTGGTACCATCGTCAGAAATTACAAAGTGGTACATACCTTTAGATTAAAATATGGAGCCCACATTCATAGGATTTACAATGTGGGTCCACCTTTTATGATTGTGACCATGTGACCCACATTCATAGGATTTACAATGTGGGCTCACCTTGATAGGAATTATAATATGGGGCCATCTTATTTATTGATTATGAACACAAGACCTACCTTTAAAAATCACATTGTAGTTGTGACTATGTGACCCACGTTCAAAGGATTTATAATGTGGGTCCACCTTCATAGGAATTATAACATGATTTTATTATTATTATTATTATTATGAACACGTGACCCACCTTTAAAAATTACAATATGGTACTCACCTTTAAAAATTAGAACATGGGGCCACAGTCATAGGATTCACAATGTGGGCCTACATTCCTAAGATTCACAATGTGGCTCGACTCCACTTTTTGTGATTATGATTGTATGACCCACCTTTAAGAATTATAAAGTGGGGCTACCTTTTCTGTGATTGTGGACACGAGACCCATCTTTAGAAATTACAACGCGGTACCCACCTTTAGAAATTAGAACACGATGCCTTATAATGTGGTCCCACCATTATAGGCATTATAATATGGGCCAACATTTTGTAATTGTGACCATGTGACCCATCTTTAGGATTTACAAAGTGGGATCACCTTCTTTGAAATTGTGAACATGGGGCCTACTACCTTTAGAATAAGTGAGAGGACTTTGAGTATTTAATGGTCCTCCAGCAATTTTTTTTTTTTTTTAAACAAACTTTTTTTCCCAACTTTTTTATTCCGGCGGGTTAAAATCTTTGAATTCCTTCCAGCAAGAGCAAGATTCGGAACAGTGATTTACACTTACCCAACATGTTTTCTTTACTACCATCTCGTGGGAACATGGGAAGATCCAAATGGCACGATGCAACGATGCCAAACACACATGAACCACTAAAATAGCTACAGTGTTTCTATAAACACAATTTACTATTTTACCCCTAGCATTTGTATTGGTTTTTCATCGTACCGTTTTCAACTTTTCATTTTAGCACAAGGCAATGCAACACATGAAGATCGCTAGAAACCCACTTTTATCAAATCACTAGGGTATAGAAGGCCACATCATGAGTTCGAATGAGACCAATCTGATGGTGAATGCCATTAGCTAGGAGACACAAAGTACTAAGTGTCTCTCCATTGTTGGTTGCAATTATCAGGCCTTCATGAGATCAGGCATGTGGGGATCATTACCTATAAAAATTGCTTTTTAGAGATTTTTTGAGTTTGAGGTGTTTGTGCCTCTGGGCTACTTTCCACATCATGTTTAGTAAATGTGATGGTTTCCATTGGATAATGCCAAAGGCAAGTCGTCGCACGTATGCGGCCGATATTCCATGGAAAAGGTAAGGATTGTGGAAATACTTTTTTCATGCTATAGTAAAATCTAGATTTAGTTAGGAAAAACGCAAAACTGAGTTGAATTTTCCACTATTCCACGGAAAAGAATTTCCTATAGGGTTAGAAATTTTATTATTATTTTTTTCATGGAAGAGGAAAAAAGTACGCAGAACTGGTTTTCTGTGGATGAACACAAAAATTAGGGCCCTTAGTATTTTCAATAACATGGTTTGTACAGGGAATGTACTTAGGATTTGTGGATATGTTAAGGTAAAAGCTCAAAAGACGCTGAAAAATTACTAATTTTTAGTTGTCTATTTCAACATAGAGAAAACAATGCATGCTATAAAAAAGTGGACTATAGACAGTTTTCTTCCAACTCCATTCCCTTTTTCTCTACATCCAAACAAGCCAAGAAGATTTTTTGTAGAGCATGAAGTCATCAAACGCGTGTATTGCATTGTTCACTGCCCTACATATAGACATGTTGGGGTTGCAACTTGCAACTTGCCAGGCACAAACATCTCTCTACTTCAGTTCAAAAGTCCATGACCATGTGCAATCACCAGTACTACAGAAAAAGTATTCTACTTCCATACTGAGTAGAATGCTTATTGCTAACCCAGGAGGACCATTTGAGGGGACCACTAGAGCATGCTGCTCAACCAGGTTGGCTTACAACAGGCAATGGATGAAGCTCTCATACATCATACCGTATTAGAAAGGTTATATAGCCCACATGGTGTGGCAGTAAAGTTTCTCTATATCACTGATGCCTCTAACTTTTTTTAAAGTTGCAAACCTAGCTGGGGGGCACAACTAGTTTAGTGCCAATCCCGGGGTAGAGGGTGTGGAAGATCTCACAGGTGTTCGATGTGGGCCCTACATGGCATAATTTTATGATCATGAGCATTTATTCAAGGGGAAATTTTCTCCTATTCATTAGAGGTCTAGATTCTTTCTTTCACACCCCATACTCTTTATGTGGTCTAGGATGAAGTGCACCTATGCATGCCTTTCAGTTAGTTAGGTGGAATGAAAAGGTCTCATCATGTACATGCGCAGTTATTGGGAAAAAAACCTACCACCATAGTTCAAGTTCTGATGGGTACAAGCAGACATTGGCCTTCTGCACCCTCTATAGGTCAGGATGGTTTACAACCATGCACCCTGCGCATTATGTAAAGGGCCTATGGATCCGACAGTCCATTAAAAAGCCCAATCGGGGAAAATTCCTAATATATATGCCACAGCAAAAAAAAACTTAGGAGTTTTAAAATCAATTTCATACAGATTTCCTATGTGTGGGGCAACAACTCCAAAAATTTTCGTTTAAAAAATGTTCTAAAACAACACATAACAGAAACCTAGTTCAACCACTAAGCAGGCATCCTAATTATATGAAAACAATAAGACAACAATTGTGTATCAGATTGCAGACCATCTCTTAATCTTTGAAAACGACGATGACAGTTCAAATTTAATGTCTGAACTTTAACCCTTGAAAGGAGTGGCAGAATGTGGCAGAATGACTTCATTTTTAATTAACTGTATTCACTGAAATGAAACACCTCCCGAGCAAAGATATATACAGGGACTATAGCCCAGAATTTTAGCTTTGAGTTCATTTTCTGTATTATTTTCTTTGAGAAAATGGTCATAACTGCTTCAACCTACCCCCAACAGGTTTGATTGAAGAATCCCATGACTTTAACAGAGGAATGACTTGGTCCCAAAGCAAACCATGACCTCAAGTTATATTGCACTGGCTTCAGTATCGTATGAAGTAAAGCTTAGAAAAAAAATTCTTTCACCTGTCCAGCTTTAGCTTCTTGATACATAGTTTATAGTTGGACCAGGATTTTCAATCGCTGAAACTCCATTGGAGAATAGCAGCGAAATCTGAACCTCATCAGATTCACATGAAGACCATGTAATTTAAAAATCCAGATTGGTGGCATACTCCATAAGGAATTCTGAAGGTCATGTGTAGCCCTGGACTAGAAAGTCAAACCCCAAAACATCAGGAACCACCTTCCAAACCACAGAATTCGGGAAACAACTGCAATTAGCATATTTAAGTTTGAATGTGTAATAAGTGTATTTTTATATGCGTAACATACCATTGGGATATGATGCCGGTAGTGGTATTTGCTAGTGCACCAACACTTACAAGGTACAACTTCAGCATATCCTACTCTATAGAGTCATAATCATTTCATATAGTACTTCTAGTTTCCTTACTACTCAACCAAAAAAAAAAAAAAAATGGAAATGATTTTAAGCAATGATATATTCATAAACATTGAAATGTACTGAAGAAAAGAATTAATACCAAGTAAACTTAATATAAAATATGAAACTAATGTTATGGATGGAATAGACTTATCCACATTCATGTCTGTCCATATCAATATCTGGGGATCCTAGCTGTCTCTTTTGCCTGTTTGGTCTGGGTGCTTATACAATTGTTCATCTACTATAGCCAGTTTTTTGCATGAGTTTGCACATTTATATATGCATTTTTTTTTTATAAGAATGCATGCATTTATTATTGTGTGTAGGCACCTTTTTCTTTTTTTTGGTAAAAGTGTGTATGCACTTATCTACATGCGTCATGGTTTCATGCTTTGTTTGGGCTATTAGCAGATAGAGCTTGTCGACTATGGCTGGATCCCTCCATGACCATTACATTGTGACAGAGAAATGAGCAAGTTTTGAAGCCAATTAGATGCTTATCGATTAGAGACAACAGTAAAAAAAAAACATAGCAAAAAAATTGCTAAGGCTGTCCTAAAAAAAAGTAGCCTTTTCTATAGCAACTCTCACATGAGAATTATATGTTGACATTACCTTCATCAGGTGCCCCTTCCAGCAATCACTTCATCCACTGAATGTTCTGTTAAAAATGGAAAAGAAGCAAGTTAATGAAGTGGTGAGCCACTAGGGTTGCAGTGGGGCCAAGCCAGCATCAGATCACCCACTTCAGGTTGGATTGAGGGTTGTGAGGAGGCTAGCCCTTGGCCAAAGTTTGTAAAATCCGGACCAGCAGCAGCTTATTTTGCCTGAATGGCTGAACTGGCCAGCTTAACTTTCCAAAAACAACATTGGAATTAGAAAGTGGCTAGCAGTTCAGGCTAAGTGTGGGGCCTGAATCCTTATCTGGCAAGACAGGCTGGGTACAAGTCTAACTCTTTAGCCACCCAGCTAAACCGAACCCAGTTGCAACCCTACAAGAAAAGCAGATATCAATTGAGAAGTAAGCTTATTTTCATTAGTACTTGGTCTTACAATGTATAATTCATGTAAGCTTCATATGCTCCGCTAATGCGTTAAGACCATACAGTATGCCTCATAGATTAGAGGAATCCCAGCTATCATAAACTGCCTTGATGATCTTCTCATGAAGTATGGCTCCAGAGCAAGCGATTATACCTCGATCGAGGCCTTCAAGATATATACCTTTAGAAAAATCCAAGGGCCTCCCTCCAGCATCAGTAACAACGCCGCCAGCCTCTTGTATGATCAGAACGCCAGCTGCATGATCCCATATCTTCTCTTTGTATCCTGCCCTTGCAAACTTCATGAATATCTCTGCATCCCCTCGAGCAATTGCTGCATACTTCACCATGCTGTAGACACGCAGTGGCTGCTTTCTACAATTGGAACATGAAAAGAAAATATCAACTAGGATATTTATCCCACAAAACTCTGTGTTGCACAAGCTTGTATTTTTAAGCGCTACAGAATATTGTAATGATAAATGTAAACTTCCACACATGGTCAATTTGTGAGATACCAGTACTATTGCAATGATATGGTTGTCAATACCACTTCAATGGATGTTTTGTCTTTTGGAACAAATCTCTTAGACAGGCATCTTACGTTCAAGAAACCACTTCTCTTGGTAAAATGAAAAAAAAAAAAAATGGATGTTTATCTTCCGGAACGGAACAAATGTGGTAAAATGAAAAAAATGGATGTTTGTCTTCTGGAAGGCCCCCCTCCCTCCCTCCCTCCTACTTCATTAATGATCAGAGTTTACAACTGAAGGGAATCTCTCATAATAAATTTAATATAGTGGAAGTGGATACAATCATTTAAGAATACCTAGCGGCTGCTACGCTACCTCGGCCGTAGCAGCAAGGCCGCTCCGATATTTAGGAAATAGAACCACGAGGTGTGTATAGTCCCATAGCGGCCATATTGGTCGCCACATGGCGGTCAACTAACGGCACCCTCTTTTCTTCTTTTCTATTTATTCTATGGCAATTTAAGCCCTTCCTCTCTCCAAACAACCTTCTTCCACCTCACTTTTGTCCTTTCATACTTAAAAAAAAAAAAAAAAAAACACAAGAACTCGTCGGATCGAAGCCGATATGTACTGTTCTTCTCAAGGGTACTTCTCTAGGTATGAAGATTTACAATTTTCATCAAATTTTTTATTCTCACTTTTTCTTTTCATGAAACACTTGAAAATGCATTATAGGTGGTCGATCATTTGATGGTTTCTTGCTCCGCTCGCTCTTTATAGATTAATATTCTTAGTAGGTTTAAATACACTTGGGTTTTGCCAAACTATTTGGCTTCTCATTATGAGGCTTGGAGACAAGGAGTCGGAGCATCCAGGGGTAGGATCGTGTGGAAAGCCTCTGTCTTTGCAATTCTTTGGGTGATGTGGAAAGAAAGAAATTCGACATGCTTTGAAGGGGCGTCCTCTATGGAAGACGTAATTCTGCATAAAGCGAAATTTCTAGTTTCCACTTGGGTGTCCTCTCTCCCCGAGTTTAAATGCACTTCCATGGATTTGATGATGTCTAGGTGGAAAGAGGTTGCTTCTTCAGATCCTTTTAGTCCTTTCTTCCAGTCATGGACTCCTCCCCTTGTGGGGGTGCCTTCAAGCTTAATTTTGACGGGAGTGCAATTGGTAATCCAGGGCCTTCAGGTATTGGCGGAATCATTAGAGATAGTTTGGAAAATTGCATCTTATCTTTCTCTAGTCCTGGTTTTGGCTCCGCGAATGAGGTGGAATTGCTTGCTCTAAGAACAGGGCTTCGTCAAGCAGACAGATTGGGCCTCAGCAATTTTGTAGCCAAGGGAGATTCTTTTTGTGCGGCTTCAGATTCTTCCAAGCCGCCTTGCCGTTTGGCGGATATTGTGGAGGTGGTCTTGGATCTAG
Organism: Litsea cubeba; assembly: GCA_012931725.1. Classification (NCBI taxonomy): domain Eukaryota; kingdom Viridiplantae; phylum Streptophyta; class Magnoliopsida; order Laurales; family Lauraceae; genus Litsea; species Litsea cubeba. Next base: position 21,096,805 of record CM022944.1, on the reverse strand, counting down.
CTTTAAGGTTTCTGTTTCCTTTGTGCATGTGAAGAGGTCTGCCAATGAGGTGGCAGATTCCCTGGCTAAAGGAGTTGGGAGGCTGAACTCCATTGAGACATCTCCTTATTAGTTGGTTTTTAGTGTCTTGTTTTTCTTCTCTTCAATTTTTGGGTGGTTTCTTTGTTGTTGCTTCTCGGTATATGTCTTTTATGCTACTTAGCTTTTAATAAGATTCAGTTACCATTCGAAAAAGACCAATGACATAGCTATTCTCTACTTTGTTATGGCCTATGATCTTGCATAGCTAACATTTATTTCAGGAAAAAGAACGCCTTGTTACATTTAGGAGTGGTTCAAACTTCAAATAGATTACTACCTACTTAGGCGAAAATAATAGTCAATCCACAGAAATTGTAAAGTCATACCAAGGGAGAATCTTGCAACACAACATAAACAATTGATTTTGGATATTGTTGCTAAGAGAACAAACAGGAAAATAAGGAATAGTATGGATATTACAGTGGAGGAATATAAAAGATGAAATATTTACAAGATTGAAAAGTTTTGAGGCAAGACAAATGAAACTAAGATATGATCTCCAATAAAGTGTGGGATTAGATGGAGGCTGTATTAAACAAGTCACCAAGAAGCATCGTCTGTTTGCACTCATTTCCATATGTAAATATGTGCATGCATAATGGTTACGCATCATCATGTTTGCTTGCACTTCATGTGATGCATAAATGAGGTCTGAAAATGGTGTGTAAATAAGGCCATTTTCACATGAAAATTCTCACACCTAAGTGTGAAACTCACTTTCGCTTCTCCCACTTGCAAAAAGGTGTCTATAGGGTCTTCATAGGGTGGTTGCATTTGGTTATGCAATTTGTAATGAGCGTAGCGGCCAGTGGCCAACAAAACGCTACATAGCGGGCGATATGTAGCAGGTGTTATGATATGTAGCAACATAGCAGTGTGAATATTTTAAGTGGCAAAAAAAAAATCGAATCTTGTATAGCAACCAATCTTGTATTTTTTATTTTATTTTTTTAGTGATTTGGAACCATATAAGGGCAGAGACAACTTTAGAAAAGGCTATGGAGGAGAAGAAATAGGAAAAAACTAGTATTTTAAATTAAAAATGATGGGCTCTACTATGTTTTAGACCATAGCACTGCTATTTTAAAAATAGCGTAGTGGCCTTAACCGCTATGGTCAATAATGTGGCCGTTTTGAACCATGGTCATGGGATCAAATTTCATTAATCGCTTTTCTTTTCTTTTTTTCATTCCCATGGGCCCATATTTGTAATTCAAATTGTCCAATTTGTTTATTGAACTAATAAACCCCAAGACCTTTAGTTTCATATCTTAAATCTTCATAGAAACAAATTTGTAATCCAAACTGTTCAATTTGTTTTTTAAACTAATAAGCCCCAAGATCTTTAGTTTCATATTTTAAAATCTTTACAGATATAGATAACCTTAACTCCGCCTATGTTGGGGTATCCTTGACATAGCCGGTCCCAAGCCCGGACAAAGGAGGAGGGTTGTGCGTTGGTAGCCGACAGCCAACACAATACTCAGTCAGATTTCTTTATGGATTTGAGACCTAATGAAATTTCGTGGGGGCGTCCCCTACTTAGCGACGCGCTGTATGGTCCGGGTACAGTGAGAAGTGAGCAAGGACCGCTGCATCGGCGCCCGGTGCAGTGCTAAATAGGCAAGGGTCCTCACACTTTATTAGACGAGTGTGTGGGGTAAGGAAGCTAGTCCAAAATAGAAGGCTTAGATTGGGTACTTGGAACATTGGGAGCCCAACTGGGAAACTTATGGAAGTGGTGGATACAATGGAAAGGAGACGAATCGCAATTACTTGCTTGCAAGAGACAAGATGGGTGGGACACAAAGCTAAAGAGATTGAGAGGACTGGGTATAAGTTATGGTATACGGGACTTAATAGATCGAGGAATGGGGTCGGCATAGTGGTAAACAAGGACTTAAAGGAAGATGTAGTTAATATAAAGCGCTATGGAGATACGATTATTGCAATTAAGTTAGTGCTAGGAGAAGAGATAGTGAACGTAATTAGTGCTTATGCCCCCCAGGTGGGCTTAGGAGATGGACATAAGGAGAAGTTTTGGGAAGACTTGGAGGGAGTGCTACTAGAGACACCCCAACGAGAGATGGTCTTCATAGGAGGAGATTTGAACGGTCATGTAGGACGCGACGTAGATGGATACATAGGAGTACACGGGGGACATGGGTATGGTAATAGAAATGAAGAAGGGAAGGATATCTTGGAGTTTTTAGTAGCTTATGATCTCATGGTAACTAACACCTTTTTTAGGAAGAGAGAGGAGCATTTGGTGACTTATAAGAGTGGCTCATCGAGGACACAAATTGACTTCTTCTTAACTAGGAAAAGAGACCGCTTAGCTTGTAAAAATTGCAAGGTTATACCGGGGGAGAGCTTGACTTCCCAACATAAGTTGTTGATCATAGATGTGCAGCTACAAAGGTAGACTAGAAAAAAGAAGTTGTATAGATGGTCAAGGACTAAATGGTGGAACCTGAAAGGTGAGAAGCAACTAGCTTTAAGGGAAAGAGTACTAGAGGAAGACGTTTAGGCGATAGATGGAGTGCAAATAATATGTAGGATAAGGTAGCAGAGTGAATTAGGAGGGTAGGGAAAGAAGTCTTAGTAGAATCCAAAGGGGGTGCTCCGGTACAGAAAGAGGCATGGTGGTGGAGCGAAGCCGTCCAAGACAAGATAAGAGTTAAAAGAGAGTGCTTTAAAACTTGGCAAAATGAAGCGAACTTGGAGAGGTATAAAGAAGCAAAAAGATAAACCAAAAAGGCAGTTAGTGAGGCCAAGGCAAAGGCATTTGAGGAGCTATATAGGCGACTTGACACTAAGGAAGGCGAAAGAGAGATATTCAACCTTGCTAAAATCAGAGATTGGCGGACCAAGGACTTAAACCAAGTTAAATGCATTAAGGATGAGGATGAAAAGGTATTAGTAAAGGAAGAGGAGATAAAGGAGCGTTGGAAGAGCTACTTCTACAAGTTATTTAACGAAAGCAGTAGTAGTGACATACAATTGCGGCAGCTTACCATTTATAGAGAAAAAGCGAATCATATGTTCCATAGGAGAATCAGTAGGGAAGAAATTAAAGAAGTATTGAAAAGAATGAAGAATGGAAAAGCGGTTGGGTCAGATGGTATCCCTATTGAGGTCTGGAGGTGCTTGGGGGAGGATCGCATTAGTTGGTTGACAAAGCTTTTTAATGTAGTGCTAAAGAGCAAGAAGATGCCTAATGCATGGAGGAAAAGTATTCTTATACGCATATACAAGAACAAAGGAGATATTCAGAACTGTGCGAACTACCGCGGGATTAAATTGATGAGCCATACGATGAAATTATGGGAGAGAGTTATTGAGAGAAGACTAAGAAGAACAACAAACGTTTCAGAGAATCAATTTGGTTTCATGCTTGGGAGATTAACCATGGAGGCTATCTTTCTCCTGAGGAGGTTAATGGAAGAGTATAAAGAAGGTCAGAGAGATTTACATATGGTGTTCATTGACTTGGAGAAGGCCTATGACCGGGTTCCTAGGGAGATTCTTTGGAGAGTTCTGGAAAAGAAAAGAGTGTGTGTCGCATATATTGAGGCGATAAAGGATATGTATGATAGAGTCGTGACATCTATAAGGACGACTGACGGCGAAACTAAGGAGTTTCCTATCACGATTAGTCTACACCAAGGCTCCAGCGTTAAGCCCGTACTTGTTTGCCCTAGTTATGGATGAGATTACAAAACATATCCAGGATGAGGTGCCGTGGTGTATGCTATTTGCAGTGGACATTATTTTAATGGATGAGACGAGAGAATGAGTAAATGCTAAACTATAATTGTGGCGGAAAACATTAGAGACAAAAGGGTTTAGGCTAAGTCGATGCAAAACGGAATATATGGAATGCAAGTTTAGTCAAAGTAGGACACCTGGTAACATAGAAGTAAGTTTGGGCACATAAAAGATTGTAGAGAAAGAAAACTTTAGGTACCTAAGATCTATGGTGCAACAGGATGGAGGGATTGATACTGATGTAAGTCACAGGATTCAGGCCGGGTGGACCAAATGGAGGAGTGCTTCGGGGGTCTTGTGTGATCGGAAAGTCCCCCTCAAGGTTAAAGGAAAGTATTATAAGGTGGCGGTACGACCAGCGTTGTTATATGGATCAGAGTGTTGGGTAGTAAAGCATAATCATGTCAAGAAGATGGAAGTTGCGGAGATGGGAATGCTAAGATAGATGTGCAGGATCACAAGGAGAGATAGGATTAGGAATGAGGAGATTAGGGGCAAAGTATGAATAACACTAATTGGAGATAAAATGAGAGAAAATCGACTGAGATGGTTCGGCCATGTTAGAAGGCGTCCAATGGAGGCACCTGTTAAAAGGTGTGAAAGCATAGAGATTGCCAGGAGTAGGAGAGGGAGAGGGAGACCCAAGAGAAGTTGGAAAGAAACTATTAAACATGACCTTGCCTACATGGATCTAACGGAGGACATGGCCCTAAACAGATTTGATTGGCGTCGTCAAATCCATATAGCCGACCCCACCTAGTGGGAAAAGGCTTGGTTTGGTTTGGTTTGGTTTATAGATATAGATAACCTTGTGAAAAACATTCCAGAAATCCAAACCTACTGATCTAATCTTTTGCACTTTTGTGGGCTCCCAATTCATGATCCGAACAATTCATTATTCTCAATTTCTCATATTAATGATAAGCATCATGACGTCTAGTTTCATATCTGAAATCTTCATGGGTTTGGAAAATTCGTGAATAATATCCAAAATTAATTCACGCACATCTAAAACCGTTGGATGTACTCGTTTACTTGTGTGAAAATGGTGATTTTAACAAAATTTCACATATGTAACATTTACATATATAAAACCCATTCACGAGCACGGTTTTAGATTCCAGTGCCAGTCTTTGTATAGGTTGGGACCGGGACGAGTTTGTGACGCCCGTGCCGGACCAGTACGATCACGCAAGTCCTAAAAAGTAAAAAATTCTAACAAATTAAAAAAAAAAGAAAATAATAGAAAACTAGTAAAAATATAAAAATTAAATTATTTAAGTAGCATTCAATCTCAAATAAAGTGATGCTTAGTGAGTGCAAAAATGTTGAGTGTTGAATGCTAAATAACTGACAGTGTAACATGACTTCTAGTTTTTTATGGATAAATTATATGAATCGCTTTAATTTAAGTTTAGAAATTTTCACTAATTCAAGTTCCTTTTAGTGGAGCCATCTGGATGTGTCGATTGAAAGGCTTGATGTAGATTAGAAAATATGTAATATCAAGCCATTTAAATGATCCTAGCTTTTGGTTTTTGGAACTCAAAGCGTATAGGGAAACATTATCTTTTTAACTTGGGGGATAAATCAATTGAGTTGTTTTTATTAGGATAAATTGGTCCAAATAAAAATTTTTGAGGGTTTCATTTATATGTAGATTAACATATATCAAGCCATTTACATAATCCTAGCCGTTTATTTTTGGTCTTCAAAGTTTAAGAGGCAAAATTAACTTTTTAAAAGGGATAGGTCACTTTGAGTTTTTGTAAGGATAAATTGGTCAATAACAAAAAAAAAAAAAAAAAAAAAAAAGCTTAAGGGATTGGTCATTTGAGTTTTTTCTAAGGATAAATTGGTCAAGAAAAAAATTAGAGGTCCGTATTAATTTTAATCTAGTTTTTCAAGGTCCGTCCATAAAAAGAAATTTCAAGCAAAAACCCAATAAGGGAATTCGAGCTCAAGCCTCAGTCCTCATCATACACCAAATAGAACTTTATGATGCCCTTCCCCAGTGAGTTATAAAGCCGTCGGTGCATACTATTGTGATATTTAATATTTAACAATATTTTATCTTCCAAAACAGCACTTTACTTGTCCCGGTGCCTGACCCGACTTGGTCTTGGTCGGCACAAAGTCAACTCAGATGAGTCGACCTGGTGCTGACCAGAATTTGAAACCATGAACACGACACCCCATTGGCAAGGGTGTCCCATTTCACATAGGTGGAAAGGATCAATCCCTAGGCGAGTAGGTAGTCTCACATGCTTTGTACCACTCACCCATCGAGCCAGAAAAAACAGAGGCAAACGACTCCAAAGGGAAGCAAGAGTTGGATAAACAAGGAAACTTGGTGGTGGAATTCAAAAATCCTAAACATTATTGTTGAAAAGAAAATACTAATTCAAAGGAGAAGAAGCCTTAGAAAGGAACACTCTCGAAAGGAATAAAATTGCTAAGAGGACTGTTAGCAAAGCCAAGTATGATGCATATGACAAAGGGAAGTGAATATATAAGCTTGAAAAGGGATAAGGAAAACTAGAGATCTTGATCATATAAGATTATTTTAAAACTCGAGGATAATTGGATCTGAAAAACAAAAAAAAAATGACATAAATAGGAGGACGTATCTCTGAGACCCTCTAAACATGGAGTACGAAAATGGAGTATATGACAATTTAGAAACAAATCAAGAAGTTATCAATGAAATTTCTAGATTAGAAGTCAGGAACACCTTACCTAGGATAAAGGAAAAGAGAGCATTGGTAGTCTGAATCACACAGTGGTGGATGATTGGATTGTGATAGGACAAAATTGGAATTAATTAAACCAATTTTGTTGAACAAAGCTTCTATCTTTCTTTAATTATCCTAATCTACCCTTTCTTTAACGCACCAATGACAGCTATTTCTCCGTTTCGACTTTCGACCAGGGTTTGAACCTGGATACCTTGCCAACCCCTAGAGGACTTTGATGTCTCCCTTTACCATTTGACACACAAATGCGGTAATGTTCAAAGCTTTAAGTGCAAAAAGAAAACCAACAAGAATGGATGAAGAGCATTCAGTCTCTTTTTTATGAGAATAAAGGAGATATTCAGAATGATGCAACCTGTAAGTGAATCAAACGATGAGGCATATGATAAAGCTTTTGGAAGAGAACATAATAAAGCAGTGCCTACAATAAGAATCAGATATTTCAGAGAATCAATTTGGGTTTATGCTCGGTAGATCTATAACAGAAGTCATTTCCCTTCCATGAAAACTCATGGTAAAGTTGAGAGAAGAGAAAAAGTTGTATATGGTCTTTTACTGATTTGGAAAGTGTACAATAGGATGCCAAGGAAGATAATTTGGAGGACATTGAACAAAAAAAGGAACATCAAATGGGTATATTGAAATAATGCAAGATGTGCATAAGGAAGCAATCATAGGTGTCAGAATGGTGTGTAGGGCCACAGTGGAGTTCCTTGTTGGAGTTGGTTCGACAAGGGTACACTTTGAGCTCCTATTTAGTTGACTTGATTACGAACAATATAATGTAGTTATCCAGGATGGAGTTCCACAGACTGTTTTGTTTGCAGATGTAGTATTATTTAGTCAAATAGGAAAACAAGTGAATAAAAAGTTGGAACTTTGGAGGAAGGTGTTAAGAGTTAAATACATAATATGCAGAGTGCATGTTGAGTGGATCAGAGAGTGGAGAAGAAGAGATGGCTAAGATTTGTTGGGAGGAGGGATGGGATGCAAAAAAAGAAAAATCAATACCTCAATTTGATAGATTTCAATACCATGGGCTCTCAGAGGAAAAAAAAAACTAAGGGTTTGAGTCAGATATAACTAGTAGAATCAATGCAAAGTAAGTGAAGTGGAGACAAGCTGCTGGTATGCTATGAGATTGGCCAGTATCACTCATACTAAGAGCCGTCATATCTTACTGGAGTGCCAGAGACAACTAAATATTTCCCAATGAAGTGGTATCACTGTTTCTGTATTAAACCTGCAAGAAGAAATCTCTCTGACAAAGGTGCAAGAGGTGTTGTAGAGCAGGTCAAATCACAAATTGCTTTATCCTGAAAGAACCCATACGGGTAAAGCAAGGGCTTTTTCTTTCATGCATATGGCCTTCAAATGAAGGCTAACAAAAGCGTTAAGATGGTGGAAAGGAGATGATGGGTGATCATAAATCTGAGCTAGTTAGCCCTTTATGATCCACACAGCAAGAAGAGGTTTTTTTTTGGTAAAGAGCAACAAGAGGTTGGGGATGAAAAAAGATCAACACCAGAAAGTAATTTGGCAGGGTGTCCATGGTTACAGAGCTGGGCCTAAGGAACCTAATTCTCAAGCCAGGCCTTTTTTCAAGGAGGAGAATGAAAGGTCCATTATCAGAGTTGATAACAGGATCCTAGAGTCTCTAGAGCAAGTCATCTTGCAGACTGTGATGCAGACATGAGGAAAATTGACGAGTTTACCAATTATGGCAAAATGCCCGTTGCAGTTCAGATAGTGTAGGGTTCTGACATTTGGATTCGTCTTCTTTATGAACCAGACGTAGAGGAAATCATTGTTGCAGAAGTCATCATTCATCCACCCTCGTCCTTGCTTTAGATCGGTGGATGGAAGCGATTGGAAGCCCCCCAATTCATAGATGGCTAAGTTCAAGAAGTTCCCTTCATCTTAGCATGAAGACAGATTCAGACTCATTGGAGACAAATTCAAATAAGGGATCATCATGGATCCCATAAGGCGTATAGAGAGTAGATGCGTTTTTGTCATCTTCATTCTTCAAATCTTCAAACCATTTTGCAATATCTTGGTAATAGAGGGTGGATGGATGAGGAGTCTTCAAACACATCTTGAAGCCATGCCAATGAAGTATTCAAACACGGGAAGTCAAGAATCTTCACTCAGGGCTAAGAGAGAGTTTGTTTCACCAACTCGAGATAGAAAGAGAGAAAAAGTCTATTGAATTCTTAGGGGAGCCTTTACAAAGATTCATATAGACTAGTAGCCATAGTTTTCAAAATCGAAATCGTATTGCAAATTGTTCGTACCCATGAATCGAATCGAATCGTGAATCGTAGGATTTTTTATTTTTCTAATAAAAATGAAAATAATTAAAAATTAAAAGAAAAATGAAAAAAGTAATTATTCATAACCATCCATTTTCCCATTTATAGCAGTATAAATACAATAAGAAGTCTATCATACAATCATATCAAGAACATCATGATATATATTAATATATATATGAGGGGGGCTCTCCTAAGCTACAACTTAGGAGAGCATAAGCTGGAACATGCGAGTGGCACGAGTTCCACGCATTGGAGCGCCCCGAAATTTCCCCCTTTCCCTCCTCGTGTTTTAACCTAATAAAAAAAAGAGAGCTCCATCTCTTCCGTCTCCGTTGCATCCGACCTGCATCGTGCCCGCCCAGAGAAGCTTTTTCGTCATCTCCTCTCTCCACTGTGCCCCTTTTCGGAGTCTCCTCTCTCCATTATCACCCAAATCAAAAGAGGAAAATAGAAATGGATACTCTGCCTCATTCTTCCTTCGTCTCTCTCATTCTTGATAGGGCATTGCACTCCGTCGCAGATCTCCCTAGCAAGATAGGAGCTCTGCCTCGTCTCTCCCTTGTATCTCTCGCTCTTGATCAGGCTCCGCACTCCACCGCAGATCTCCCAACCAAGAGAAGAAAACACTTCTCTCCCATTGCCTCCCGCCTTTATCTCTCCTTCGCTGTCCCTCTCCTCTCTCTGTTGGTTGAGAAAAAAACCCATATCAAATAAACCAAGCAAAAGCCCATTCCTCTTCTTCCATGGATGTCCCTCTCAGTCACGACGAAAAACTCTCTCAGTCTCTTTTTTTGTCGTCGCATGTTAGTTAAACTTAATTCCATTGTTAACTCTCATTGAGATCTTTTTTGCTACAATTTCTTTATGGTTAATCTCTTTCCAAGAGGCCAGTTTTCTGATTTATCTTATTATTGTTATTATTATTATTTTTCCTTTGCAGTGTTTGACGACAAGAAGTCCTCAGAGTCATAAGAGGAACAACAAATTAGAGAGCATTTGTTGTGAAGGAATTGACTCCGGGCATTTGGAACACATCTTATCACTGTTTTTTTTTTTTTTTAAATAATGTAATGCTCAAAGAAATGTAATTTGAATGATGTAATGGATTTCATGGAAATGTAATTCTAGTGATGGAATGAATTCTGGATTTAAATGTGATTGTTTGAGATGTTATAAATTTGGACTCAAAACATTCTTGAATTTTGTAGAATGCATTTGTGTTTTTTTTTTTTTTTTTTTTTTTTTTTTGTAAAATCATTTTATATGTGTTGAGATGCCTTACTGCAGTGACAGGTTATCTGTGGAGATGTAGTCATATTTTTTGAATTCCATGACCCTGTGGACTTGTAATTTTGTGACAGGTTATCGGATGAGATGCCTTCTGCTAGATTTTGTGAATTCACACTAGGAATATAAATGAGAGCTTGGATGTATATTAGAGGGTTTGGATTGATTGGGTGGGCATCACTGTATGTAATATGAAGGATTTGGTTTATCTACAAAGTAATCACTTTTTTTCATTGTCAAATTGGTTTAATTAAGGTTTGCCCAACTGTTAATGGCTGCTACATGTCATTTATGCCCAACTGTTAAAATTAGGACTGTAAGTTGGACGTTCTTTGTTTGGAGTTGGGTGCTCAATGTTGATACAGGTTGATAGGGCTGCACTCTTGATACTCATTGAATCTGCATGCTGAAGGATATTTTTTGTCATTTTTAGCTTCAACGGCAGAAAGTATTGTGGCAACACCATGTGTTGTGGTTGAGATGAATGAGTATTTTATAGTGCCATTTAAGGTTAAAATGAGAGAAAATCACTCCGGCTCTGCAGAAAGAGTTGTTTCTACTGTCCATTTAGTGGTAAGATGGTACTAATGAATTAGCTTGAGCAGGCACTTCAGCTGCCTCCACAGAGCATTGCTCTTGGCCGGAAATGGAGATGCCCCATCATCATTTTTGTTTGCTACTTCCATCGTTCCTGCCGCAACTCAAGCTTGAATGTGGTATTGATTATGAGTGTCGTGATTTCTTGATTTTTGAAATAACTGTTAAAACTTGACGAGGGTTCTTTCCCACATCAGAAAATTCATGTTTGAAATCCATACAGCTGAATTTACACAAAACATATCAAACGTTCTCATAAAAAAGATCAACCACTATCAAACAATTGGAAAAAAAAATTCCATCAATTCATGTTCCACAATCAGTCACTAACCACCTCTTAGTGTAGGCTTACCACAGACACTAACCATCTTCTGTTCAAAGGAAATACCTCTTTACAAAAAGAAAACAAAAAGATAATCACATTACAAAAATATCAAATCTACTTTCCATTAATCTCCATTCAATACTAAAACAACATCCACATTAAAATCCAATACCCAAAAATAAAACATTCCAAAACCAACATCTGCAACATCCAAATCCAAGACTCAACACTCACAATGCATTCCAACATCCCCATTAAAATCCACATTCGAATACCAAATTTGTGAGCCCTTTAACACTCAGCACATCCCAGCATCCACAATAAAATGCAATACTAAAACATTCCAAATGCATCCTCGTGCCACTCGCACGTCCACTCCTTGTGCCACTTGCATGCATGCACATCCATACTTACATACATACAATGTGACTTCACCAGTTTTTTTTTTTTACTGCCGGTCCCAAGCCCAGGAAAAGGAGGAGGGTTGCGTTAGGTGGGTTGACAGCCAGAGCAGAAATTTTTCACAACCCAAACATGAATTTTGAGATTATAACGTTCCGAGATCATGCTAGGGCGTTCCTCACTTTAAGCGACGCATTGTAGCATTGCCGGATGAGTGTGGCTAAGGAAGTTAGTCCAGTGGCAGAAGAAGAGGAAGATTCGACTTGTTACTTGGAATATAGGAACCTTGACAGGCAAGAGCACGGAGTTGGTCGAAGTAATGAAAAGAAAAGGAATAAGTGTGGCCTGTCCACAGGAGACAAAGTGGAAGGGGGGTGAAGCTAAGGAGCTTGTTGATGGCTATAAACTTTTTTATACAGGAAAGAACACAAGAAATGGAGTGGGTATAGTTGTTGATAAGGATTTGAAAGAGAAAATTATTCGGGTAAAGAGATTGGGGAATATAATTATAGCAATTAAACTAGTGTAGGAAGACATAATTCATATCATTAGTGCATATGCTCCCTAAGCAGAATTAGATGAAAGTGTCAAGAGCCAATTTTAGGAGGAGATTGCTCGTTTACTACGAGAAATTCCAACTAGTGAAGATTTTCTAAGGAGGGGACTTAAATGAGCATGTAGGAAAGGAGAACAGAGGTTATAAGAGAGTACATGGAGGACAAGGATTTGGAAAAAAGAATGAGTTAGGAGACACTATCTTGGACTTTGCATTAGCATTTGACCTTGTAATAGCAAACACTTGCTTTAAAAAGAGAGAGGAGCATTTAATTACTTATAAAAGTGGAACTAGTAGGAGCCGGATAAACTTTTTTCTAGTTAGAAAACATGACCAATTGGATTGTAGGATTGGATTATAAAGATTGTAAGGTTATCCCAGGAGAGAGTTTGACCACGCAACATAGACTAGTAGTTTTAGATATTTGCATTATGGGTAATAAATAAAATGTGCCCTAAAACAAGGTGGAGGGATTTGATAGGACAAAGGGCAACAATATTTAAGGACAAAGTGATAGATGAGGGAGAATGGAATTTTGAAAAACAAACTACATCGATGTGGAATCAAATGACTAATTGTATTAGGGAGATTACTAAAGAAGTGCTTGGAGAGTCGAAAGGGAAGAGACACGATAATAAAGAAACCTGGTGGTGGAGTGTAGAGGTTCAGGAAGCTATTCAGGAAGCTGTTCGGGAGAAGAGACGACATTACAAAGTTTGGCAGGGTACTAGGAACATGGAAAACTATGAGATGTACAAGAAGGCAAAGAAAGAAGCCAAGAAAGTAGTAAGTGATGAAAAGTGCAAAGCATGTGATGACCTATATAATAGGTCGGGAACAAGAGAAGGAGAGAATGATATTTTTAATCTTGCAAAAATAAGAGAAAGGAAAAAAAAAAGAAAAAAAAGGGACTTAGATCATGTCAAATGTATTAAGAGCAAATACCAAATGTATCTAGTGAAGGACAACGATATCAAAGAATGGTGGAGGGAATATTTTAGCATACTTTTAAATGAAGAATATATAAGAGACACAAGAACAAAAGAGGATATTTCAGTAGCAAAGCATTTTTTTTTTCCGTAGAATTAGGGTGGCGGAAGTGAGGAAAGAGTTAAAACAAATGAAGACAGGAAAGGCTACGGGCCCGGATGACATCCCGATTAAGGCTTGGAAATGCTTAGAAGAAGTTGGGGAGATTTGGCTAACGGGACTTTTCAATAAGATATTAATGACAAAGAAAACGTAGGATGAATGAAGAAGAAGTGTTGTATTACCTATAAATAGGAACAAGGAGATATACAAAACCGTACCAACTATCATGGGATTTAACTTATGAGTCATACTGTAAAGCTATGGGAGAGAGTAATTGAGCAAATACTTAGACAAAAGACCAAGATATCTTAAAATTAATTTGTTTTATGCCAGGGAAGTCAATGATGGAAGTTAACTTCTCACTTAGGCAATTAATGGAAAAATATCAAGCAAAGAGAAAAATTTGCATATGGCCTTCATCAATCTAGAAAAGCCTACGACAAGGTACCTAGAGATTTAATTTGGTGGGTTTTAAATAAAAGGAATGTTCCAAAATGTCATATTGAAATTATTAAAGACGTATATGAAGAGGCAGTAACGAGTGTGAGAACTACTTGTGGAGAGACCGGGGAGTTCACAGTGACCATAGGTTTGCATCAGGGGTCAACCCTAAGCCCTTATCTCTTTGCACCGATTATGGATGAGTTAACTGCTCATACTCAAGAAGAGGTACCTTAGTACATGTTATTTGCAGCTGATATTGTGTTGGTAGATGAATCAAGAGATGGTGTGCAAAACTTGAGATATGGCGGAAGGCTTTAGAATCCAAAGGCTTCAAAATAAGACGTACAAAGACGGAATATATGGTTTGTAACTTCAATGGGCATATAGAAAGAACTAAAACTACTATGAGAATTGAAGACCATGAGATACCACAAAGTGATTCTTTCCACTACCTTGGCTCTATAATTATTAATGATGGGGAAATTGATGAAGATGTTGAATATAGGATAAAAGCGGGATGGTTGAAGTAAAGACTTGCTTCTGGAGTTTTTTGTGACCGACGAATGCCAACAAGATTATAAAGGAGAATTTTTGCAGGACAACGATTAGATTATCTATGACCTATAGAGCAGAATGTTGGCCAATCAAGAAGCAGCACATGCACCAAATGGATGTGGCAGAGATGAGCATGTTGAGGTGGATGTGTGGTAAAACTAGGAAGGATAAAATTAAAAATAAGCGCTTTCGAAAGCATTTAGGGGTAGCAACAATAGAGGATAAAATTAGAGAAATCCGTTTGAGATGATTTAGGTATGTCCAACATAGGCCGGTAACGGCGCCGGTAAGGAAAAGTTTGGCCATGAAGGTTGATGGCCCACCAAGGGGATGGGGTGACCAAATAGGACGTGGATGGAGGTGATAAAAATGGATATGAGAAAGTGTAACTTATTTGAGAATTTGGCTCAAGATAGATCGGAATGGAGAAAAAGAATTAGTGTAGCCGACCCCAACATAGTTGGGGCAAGGCTTTGATGATGATGATGATGATACAAATATATGATGTATGAATAGTTAAATAAGTTTAAAGTATTAATATATATTTATTATCTTTAAATTATCAATATATATATTTTTTAGTTTAAAATCAAAACTCAAAAATAAAAATAAAATCTAAACCATCAATTTTACACGGTAGGATATCTCTTGAAGTTAAGAAAGTGTTCATGAAGAAAAAAACCAAAATAAGTTTTTTTATAAAAAAAAGAAAGATATAGACAAGCACCATATGTACAGTCGAATGCTTTAATTAAATGCATGTTCTTTATTCATCTTTAAAATCTTATCAAAGTCGGAAAAAAATCTCAAGAGATTTCGTTAACTATTAAATAACCTTTAAAAAAGAAAAGTGCTAAAATAAAGAAAGAATAAACAAAGAAAAAAGGTAAAAGATTATTAATATTAACTTGTTGGGTTAGCTATTTTCGCTTAGCCGGATCACTGAAATCGTAAGATTCAATGAAAAGGGTATCTAATTGTAGGATTCACACCTGAATCCTAATATTCATCTATAAATGGAATTCGTTGCATAGATGCAAATCATTTTCCTTAAGACTCAAAATACGAATCATAGGATCCTGATAACAATGCTAGTAGCCAATAATCTTGGCTCCTTATTAGAGATTACACCTTCTAATTAGGGTGGTCAATAATATTGACTCCTAATAAGTGATTGTATTTTTTATAATTATGGTTCCTAAGGACCTTTTACTTACATGCCTTCCTAAACTTAAACGTCTCGCAATCAAATGGATTCTCTTAAAATGGAACTTCCTAAATACGAGACTGCAATTGATTGGGCATGTGACATGAATATAATACGTTTATACCTCTTTGTAGCCCTCCCTTTTCTGGGTTGGGTGTTGTGTTTGTCCCTTTAATTAATGGATGTTATTGTTATTGATTAAAAAAATGAGCATACTGCTCTTATTCAACATATGCCTAATTAAATACTCAAGTTATCAAGCCTTTTAGTCAATTGGGCATGTGCGAGTCTTCTTGGGCCTTCTTCAACATGTCATCTAGGAGATAGCAAATGGTTTCTAACAATTTCAGCTTCTCCATCCAGACATCGATGGATCTAGAGGAGGCCTTTTTGAGTTATGCACCCAAATCTGAGACCAAATAGAGATCGTGTAATGTCTACCTCATCAAAGGAAACAGAGGAAAAGGACAAAGTTGAGACCTGAAATGCTGAGTGGTAGATCTTCCAAGACAAGTTAGCTCAGAACTTTCCTCACCTGGCAGAGCAATTAGAGAATTGCAAGAGCAACACCATCTCAAGGAAGAAGATCAGTTGAAAAAATATGTCAACTGGAATTGTAGTCATCACTGACATCCCATCAGGTATGAGTATGAACAGGCTCTTGAAATTTGACAGTTGCAGGCCTTTGTGCGCTGGTCCTCATGCAGTGGATCAGGAATTGGGCCATAAGGGGCAGGGTTAAATGGGCTCAATGACTCTAATTCAATAGTTGACTAGCTAACCTTGTTAAATCAGACAAATCTAGTAGGCCCAAAAAAAAGTCAGCCCATTGAGCTGGTCAAGTGTCCATTAAAAGCCTCTAATCATCTTAATTGGAATACATGAGGGGAGCATCTATTCCCATGCAAGCCCGAGCAAGAAGTCCAGCTGTGATTCATCCTTTCGATGCAATTCTGGACATGGTATCTTGACAAACAAAGCCCATAAATAGAGGTGGGTTTGGTTCCAAGCGACGGATAGCACATTGGCTATTAGCCCTACTGCAGAAGATACCCCTAGGAGTCCCCGATGAGTAGCAAGAGTCTGCATTGAAATCCCTCCATCCCGGCATTTTGTACTGTCCAATCCCCTCAATTTATGGCCAATCTCGATCTTGCTACTCATAGCTAGGTGCAACAAGGTTGCTGTCCTGGTTGGAAAAGGCAGAGGATAAACAGAATTCCAGTAGGCTATAATGCTTCTTTAATCCAGTGTTGGAAAAGTCATAAAATGGGACAAAATTAATTATCAAAGTCCATGTGCTCAAGTAACAAGATTGAATTCAAATTTTGTACAAGTATAATATGAGAAATGATTCAATACATGTGTTTGGTTACCATACTATCAAGCAAATCAGCATCCGGTAGGGACACTTCTTGGCAATCAAGGGCAAGGCACGCCCTTACCCATAATAGATGACATGCCCAAATATCTCTCATATCACGTGGCAGCTAATCACATGCTTTTATTGTAAAAACTAAAAGAACAATTCTGCTCATGCTCTTTTGGGTGCTACTGCCTTGCTATACTCAAAACAGGGCACCTCACCATGCACCGTACGAATTTTGTTTTGCATAGTATGTCTTATAATTGCTATAAGAAAGATGTGCTTGGCACTTGAAAGACCCAAGACAGTTTACACCATGTTCTTCTTGTGTCTATTATAACTATATTTATGCTAGTCCAACAGGTAAGTACTTCCATTTTGTTATGTTTAAAATGGAAGAAGTGTTTGATAAAACAGGTTATCTTAGCCATAGGTGGCCCCATTGTCTTAAAACACAGTTCCAGCGTCAGCCAAAGCCACTGAGACCATATCATATCAGCTACACTGATTTCTTATATGTTTTGACCCTTTCTTACTAAAATATATAAATTCCAAAACTTACTGGAAAATAAAAATTGCAACTCTTCAGTTTTAATTGCTTTTAGCGTGTTTTAGATTATATAAAATTAAACTATATATATATGAAAAAAAGGTGGTGATAATTTAATTTCAAATGCCTAAAGATAACAAACACAAACAATTGGTATTGGTTATGGCCAATCTTTTGAGTATGGGCGATACGACTCGGTTCAGACTTTCAGCTGAGTTTTCAAACCATGTGTGCATCCCTGAGTAAGTAGAAAGCTCAACAGTTTCACATAGTGATGTTCATGACAGTAGAATAGGATTTTTTTTTTTTTTTATAACACATGACAGTAGAATAGTTTCTATCTTGGTGTTAAGATACCCTCAATTTCTATACCACTGTGTGTGATGGCCATGATGATATTTGCGAATGATATACACATAATTGACCAAACTTAGTGTACAGCATTTGATTGGATTTAAAATAACAATGGAGGTCATAGAGGAAGCACCTTAGCCCTACGCTGTGTGCAAGTCCTGCTGTGAAAGAATGGCTTGAGTTGGCCTTTTCAACAGGTTCGCAGAATGTTGCCAGTACTGGCTCATCGATTGATGATACTCGAATTTCCCGGACCGAATTGGGCCCCACAACTTTCTTTCCATCATGGATTAGTGGTTGCATCCAAGCCTTTTGACTTCCCCTTTGTGCATATATCACACAACCTTTGTCCCACGACTCAGCTGTGGGAGGTGACAGCTTAGACATGAACCGGTAATAGCGATGGTGGTAATTGAGCCACTCCTTTTTCATTGGATAGTTTGGGCACCCAAGAACTCCAAGGACAACTTCGCCGTCCTCTATCATGGCAAGGGCTATTGCATATTGATCCCCACGTACAAATCCCAAGGTTCCATCAACAGGGTCAAGCACCCAATGCCTCCCTTTGGGGCCCCCATTTGAGTTACATCTTCCAATAGCCTCTAGAATCTCTTGAGTTCCAAGTGGTTTCTTTGGGCCTGCCAATCCAAAGACAGGTGCCTCAGATAGGCACTCGTTGACAGTGTCAACCACGGATTGCAATAAGCCAGCGGCATCAGCCTTGGAAAGTGTCTGGACATCTTCTTCAGCAACAATCGATGCATTTCTGCTGCCAAAACACTCCGCAAGTACCCAGCTAACAGTGGCTTGGACACTCCAATCTATCCATATAATGAAATACATGAGAATTAGCTAACTATAACATGCACAAGGTAGATGTCAGAATATGCAGTTCAGAAGATAGACAGAACAAAATGGAATTGACTACTCAGTTCAAAATATCAAATAATGGCATACAAAAATACTATAGAGGACTCCAGTATATCCACATGATGAAATACATGAGAATTAACTAATCTATAGCATGAAGAAGGAAGAAAATCAGACTCCAGTATATCCACATGATGAAATACATGAGAATTAACTAATCTATAGCATGAAGAAGGGAGAAAATCAGAACATGCAGTTTGGAAGATAAGCAGAGAACAAAATGGAATCAACTACTCGGTTCGAGATATCAAACAATGAATATCAAAAATACCATGTAGCTCTATAAAGATACTCTCTCTATATATATAATTGCTCTCTCTCTCTCTCTCTCTCTCTCTCTCTCTCTCTCTCTCTCTCTCTCTCTCTCTCTCTCTCTCTCTCTCTCTCTCTCTCTCTCTCTCTCTCTCTCTCTCTCTCCTCTCTCTCTCTCTCTCTCTCTCTCTCTCTCTATATATATATATATATATAATTGCCTTATCATTTCATTCAAGAGTAACTCCTGAAGTTAGAATATTGTGACTCTTAACTCCAGATAAACTGTTAAAAAAATGATGATCTACTCCATTGCAGAAAGAGGACACAGGATGCAGGTTTTTCAGGACTACAGTTTTTCAGCCACGTCAATACACGATTGCATGAGAAAAGATAAGGGTTAGAAATGAATATATGAGAGGAACCTAAAGGTGGCTCAACAGGAGAAAAAAAAAATCAAAGAAAGTTAAATAACATGGCTGGTGCACTCACAATGGCAGAGCCAGGGTTTTCTTGTAGAGGGGGAAAGCAACAATGACAAATAATATTTTATATTTTTTAATTTATTACTAATTGTTTAAAACTAAATTTATCATTTACAAATTATTTAATAACATCTGAAGAAAAATCTTAAATTTGAAAATACCCCAACATTTTTCAAAGCTTTGGGAGGGCAAGTAAAATATTAAAATAGTCAGCCTCACTATACTGAATCTAAATCATTCAAAATAATAGTTTTCTCCTTGTTTTAGCATTGACTTTCATATCTCACCCTACTCAAAGTAGAATCGGTGCCGACTTAGTTACATGCAAACCAATCCACAATCCACACCCAATTAATTAATGACAATCTGTTCGACTGATTATTTGTGATTGTTTGATGGGACCACAATTCTGCGATATGCATGGATAGTTGAGAGGGCAACGTTTAAATCCACTCACCAAGTCATGAAAAGATGAATGGTAAACAAGTAAATGATATGATAATGCAAAGTTAAGAGCATGCATGGATTGTCTAAATGCCTCACTCATGCTTTCCCTAAGGTGTGTGAAACTCTAATGTGGGGCCCACCTATTGAATATCTGAACCACTCAAAATAAACTCCCTCCCCTTAAATGTACTTTCCTCCAAAATTTACTCCAATACGAGTTGGCCCCACCGTAAGATTGAGCATATGAAATGTAATATGTTCAATCTAATGGTGCGGCCAATTCCTATTAGCTTTAAAATTTGGATTCAACCAACTTTAGGCAATGCCCTTCGTTTTTAGAGATTCGGATTTTCACGACATGGCCTCCACACTATGGAGTCCCATTTATCTCATGGTAACATGAGAAACACTCAAAGTTGAGGGAGGGCAATTGTCCCCCCTCGATATCCCTCCCTCCGGCCCTATGCACACATACAAATATTAGAAGTGGCTGGAAGTAGTACAAATTCAAGAAATGCAGGAGGGGGGAGACTAATAGAGAGCTTGAATGAAGTAATGTGGGAAGACATAATAGATAGTGGAGTTACAAATAATATGGTTTTGAATAATATGGATTAGTAGAAAAGTAGAATTCACCAAGCCTACCCCAAATACCCCAAATGGAAGGGACAAGGCTATGATGATCACAATGATAATTGATACACATTTATACGACCCTGCATATCTTTTTAATGATCTAAAATTACATAAATTTTATATGTTTGTATGGATGTATCTGCATATTAAACATCTTGAAGTCGCAATGTCCAGCACACCACAAAACTTTAACACAAACCATATCCAAATTTTCATGCCTTTTATTCATCTCCGCTATTGTCCTCGGCTGAATTCATCACGTTTTCCCATTCAGTACTTAGTTCCCTATAACTATGTCATGTGTCTTAGACTACTTACTGATGTAGTTGTGTTTCCTTTTTTTCATGAGACAGCCCTTTTGTATGCTATCCATGCTTTTCTGCTATAAGTATTTCAATTTTAAGACAATTAAAATCATTAAAAAAATTCAGACACACCTAGCCTCGCGCTTACGCATTGGGCTCTGAATAAACTTAGAGCCCTTGAGTGTGCCTTCCGACTAATTTGTCCTAACTACAAGCTTTTGTGGGTTTTAGAAACATTATCTATTATCTGAAAAAGAAGAATAAGCAACATATCAGATTTAGTTACTGCTCTTCATTAGAAAAATTATAATTGTTGGGGTACTTTACATAAACTATCTTCATTTCTGTTAAAGCCTTCCATAAATATTCACAAAGCGATTACCACAGAATAAGCATGATGAACTGATCAACAGCCATGGCATGTTTGATCTGCATAAATAACATGAGTGGGAGTTTGTCTGGAGTTTGGATATTCTTCATTTTCGTTTCTTTTTTCCTTTTTTTTTTCGAACTCCTTTTTTCTTTTTCCCTAGTTGCGGAGGCATTCTCATAATTTTATCCAGCTAGTTTCATTTAAGCCAATATTAGTAAAGGGATTACCAATCAAAAACAAAAATAATAGTAGAGGAACCCCATTGGTTTTCCTCTCTATTCTTCAACCCCTACTCTTCACAGCTTATAACTCTCAAGCCTGTAATACTCAAAACCTAAAATTAGAACAGATTTACTCACGACAGGCTTAGACACATGAACTTTTGAAAAACTAACCAACAATGTCCTGCATGAGCCACTTCTTTTTAACTCCCAAGAACACCCCAGAAAATAAAAAGAAAAAAACAAAAGAACAAACAAGCATTTTCGCACCATAGATCATCACAAAACCTAAACACCCAAAAGCAACAATGTAAAACCATACCCAAGAAACAAAATCAGAAGCAAACCAAAGAAACCCAATTGCAGAGTCCAAACATAAACCCAACAACACATTCTAACTAAAATCATCTCCAACCCCAAAAAGAAAACCAACCCAACAACAAATACCCAATTCAAAAAACACCCATAAAAAAAAAAAAAAAAATCGGGAACCAAACAAGCCACAACAGCAAAACCTACAGAAACCCAATCCCACATTACCTGCAACAGTGACAGGGGAATTATCTTCCTTGGATTTGATCAGACCATTGCTGCTCTGAATCAAGCTCTCCTGAACCCTCTGACAGATACAGCATGCCATTTGAACAACTCTAACAGCAACATCCAATTCCTTGGAGTATTTCTCACCTTCTGGAATTGAAACTCCCATCTGAGCCTCCATCTGAGGGCTTTGGTGAGACCCCAAAAAAGGAGATGCGATTTCTGAAAGACCCAACTTGTTGAGGGAGCTTAGATTGCCAGAAAAGAAGGGAAATCCCACATCTTTGGGCCACGGTCTCTTATACCGTTTGAAAGCAATACCTGTTGGAATGCAAATAGGGAGCTTGGTGGCGTGCGTTGTTACACAAGGGACATGCATTGACATTGTAGATTTGTAGGCTTTCCTTGAATTTGATTTTTCTTTTCTTCTTTTGATTTTTCCTTATTTACAAAGAATGAACATTTGGATGGTTGGATGAATGTGGGAAATGGTAACATTGGGATCTGCAAGTTTTTTCCTGTTTTAAAGGTGGGTGGCTATTAACTATTCAGACTGCAGCTGTACACGTGGCATATAAAACCTGTGATTATGGCCCCCACCATGGATGGAGTTTATATTTCCAATTTTATCTTGTGGACTTTAGATAAGCACATGGGGAACTCAAGGGAGGGATTGCAATGGTTTGAATTGAATGGGTGAGATTAGTGATGGCCATTATTTGGGTGGTCAAGATTGTGATGACACTTGGATATTTGGGTATTATTGATTTACAGAGGGCCAGAAACAGCCATGAGAAGAGTATATAAAAATGTAGTCAAGAAGAGCATTGCCGCGTTGAAAGTTATCTAACAAGTCGCAAAGGCAAATCTTAAATAAAATTAGATAAGATTCCATGACCCTTGTTTCTTTGACTGTGACAATCGCCAAGTTTGAAAACAACATTACTAGCAAAAAAAAACACTAGTGCAACAACGCCCGACCCAACGCTGGCCATGATAGGAAGAACTATAAAACTACTATGAGATTTATCTTTCCAATTTTATCTTGTGGATTTTAGATAAGCACATGGGAACTCAAGGTGGGTGACTATTCAGACTGCAGCTGTACACGTGGCATGTATAACCTGTGATTATGGCCCCCACCATGGATGGAGTTTATCTTTCCAACTTTATCTTGTGGACTTTAGATAAGCACATGGGAGGGATTGCAATGGTTTGAATTGAATGGGTGATATTAGTGATGGCCAGTGTTTTGGGTGGTCAAGATTGTGATGACAGTTGAATGTTTGGGTATTATTGATTTATAGAGGGCGAGAAACAGCAATGAGAAGAGTATATAAAAATGTAGGCAAGGAGAGCATTGCCGCGTTGAAAGACATCTCACAAGTAGCAAAGGCAAATCTTAAAAACATATGAGAGATTCCATGACCATTGTTTCTTTGAGTGTGAGTAGGGATATCAAAATGCCACACAATCTGTTAACACGACACGAACCCACACAATATTAACGAGTTTGGGTATGTTTTTAATGGGTTGGGTCGTTAACGAGTCCAACCCATTAACACGTTAAGTTAACGGGTCGTGTACAAATTAAATCAATAATCCGTTAACAACCCGCTTAACTCGTTAAGCTTTTTTGTAGTCCCTAAGTGTAGCTAGAATCAATTTATATTCTAAAAGAATAAATTGAGATTTATTGTTTTATAGTAAGGTTTTAGGTGGGATCCACTCGAGATCCTCACTAACAGTTTCGTGTGGCTAATATATTTTTCTCCTTATATATTTTTGTATGGATTTTCTTTTAATTTTTGAAATGACTTAATTACTTAACGGGTTAGCGGGTTGGGTAGTGTTCAGGTTGGATTTTTTGACCCGTTAAGTTAACGGGTCGTGTATGGGAGGTGATTTTAACACGAATTCATTAACCCGTAATCCGTTAAGTAAACACGACACGATTGACAGCCCTAACTATGAGAATCATCAAGTATAAAAACAACATTATTAACAAAAAAACTAGTGCAAACCCAACGCGAGCCATAATAAGAAAATAATTATATTTCTATATAAAAATAATTTTATTAACACATAATATTCATAACACAATCACAATTAAAATATAACTTTAAAAACTAAAGGTCTAAATGCTTAATAATATTATTTGGAGTTTGAGATTTTTTGATAAGTTTTTTGGAATGGTGAAAGGAACATTACACATTTTTTCAACAATCTTACAATATTATATTGAGATATTCTCAAAACATTAACATCATTTAAGATAATAACTAAACATTATTTATTGAGATAATCAATTAAATAGGAGGTGATTCCTTAAATTCAATTCAAGAAATTATACATTTTTCATAACTAGGTCATTTTGACGGCCAACAAGTTAATCAAAAGTTAATTTTCAATTGATACATATGATAACACTTAATTTATCATTTGATTATCAAATAAAAGCATGACAAACTCATTTGGAGACAACCTTAATTGCACCAAATGAGTGTCCTAAATATCTCATTTGACATTCAAAGATTATGTCCATAATGATCAAATAGTTTGAGTTGATAATGATCAAAATGTCCTTAATATGGTCATTTACTTAAACCAAACATATTTAATGGATCCATAAAGTATTATTTGTTTTGTTGAAGAAATAGCATTTTTTTGCAAGTACGGATTACACAATAAGCAACTATAATATTCAATAAGTCCAAATAAGTTGAACTTAATACGAAAATAGATTTTAATAACTTAATTTACCAATTAAATAAATATGTCAGAATTTTAGAGAGACCTTATAACTGATCCGTTTCTTTCAGATTAAAGATCTGATCAATACAAATCCAAAGGAGAAAATGCATTGTAATTCTGAGTCCATATGAGTCCAATGTAAACAAAACAAATTATGGACCATCCATTTCTGACCAACATGATTAACACAGGTCTTGATCGGTGACATCCAAAGAATATTACAATGCTGATGAGCTACTTTAATGGTTCTGATTTGATCAATTTAATAGTATCTAGGATTAATTAAACATTTATTTGATCAGTTGATACCCATTGATTTGATCAGATTAGGGACCCATTCATATTACCAAAATTCAATTGACACTTAGATCTATCAATTACATCTTTACTGGGACCATAAATATGTCGAGAATAACCAAACCAATAGGTCTCATTGAAGATTAAGTACTAGTATGTACAGAAATCTAATTCAGGGTCAGTTTAAGAGATTTAATTGGGTTAGATTTTAGATCTCTTTTGGGCGAATTGAATATACCAATTGGCACAGTCTAATAAGTGGGTCATTCTGAGAATCTTTACACAAAATTGAATCGGGCTCTGTGGGCCCTTAATGGGCTAGGCCCACTCATAATTGACCCAAACCAGCCCCTGACCCGATCCGACCTGGCAGTGGGTACACCAGGTCAGGTTGGCCAACCTAAACCATGAACCGGCCCAGGCGAACAAGCTGAGGAGGTTGGGTTGGCCCGACCTATCTGGCCTAGCCCACCCGCCCAGCCTGGGCGGAGCACATTGTATAGTGTTCGTTGAACGTTGATTTATTTTGTATATTTTGTTTTAACATACTAATAATAATAAAGATAAACAACTATTATTATTATTATATTATGTTCTTTCATGCCCAAAGCCAAACAACAGTAAATCCAAGAGGTTTTCCTCTTCTAATTTTTTTAAACCAAAAAAGTTTATGATGAACATAAAAAAAATCTTTTATTCTCATCTTTTTCAGATTGGGTTGAATACTGTAATCCTCATTTTTCTGAAAAGTATCATCAAATAATGGAATATCTTTTATAAAATACCCATAATTTCTTTCCTCAGGCCTCAGGGTATTTGGGTTTGATTCTTGAGAGAACCTAGGAAGATTCAAAATAATATATAAAATATAATCAATTATTTTTTATATGCAAGACTGACTCTTAACGCAAATGTTAGAATTTTCATAAACCCAAGATCTCATTAATACCTGACTACATGGCTTTATGTGAATCGAACACCAACAAAGGGCTAGATTCAAAGAAAGATTTACTGCAACTTCCTTGAGCCCTTTTATTTTCTCTCTTGTAAAGTGATGGAAGCCAAGAGAATTCACGGTTGTCGGAAGTAACCCAAGAGATTCTTTTATAGAGAGAATCCTACCATCAAGGCAAGCATTCAAAAATCTCTCTAATCATGTTTCTCTAATTGAGCACCTTGTTATGGTAAGTTTTTTAAATCGTTTGAATATGGGAAAATATTCTTTATTGAATGTTCTAGAAAGAAGTGGGCCCCATGTGGTCATGTGGGCCACACTCACTTAGTCCAACATGTCAATATATTCCTCTTGTATTGCTAGCCTTTTTAAATGAATTTTTTTAACCATGAAAAAAAGGTTTTTCTTTTTATATGCGCATTTTCTTTTTTTTTGTATGTGCAATTTTTAGACATGTGCTTGATCGCGATGATATCAAAAACATGGTGGGTGTTTTTTTTCCTGAGTTTATAAGAAATATATTTCTAGTTTTTATATTATGCTGGTGCAGTTGGGTTGCAAGTCTAATCCCTTAAGGGTTTTTTTTTTTTTTTTTTTTGGGTTGGGGTACCAAAATAAATCCCATTCGATTTGAACCTATCAAGTTTGGTTATGCATGCTTCAACTCTGGTCCACCATGCATTATTGTAAGAACCAATATGAAAACCGACCTATTTTCATTCCAGTGCAGTGGAGGTGATCTATAATCAGGGCCGACTCGAGGCAATTTGAGGCCTAAAGCGACAATCCTAAATGAGGCATCAAATTATCTATTCTTCTCTTCTTCTTTTTTAAGTTTTGAGTATCCAAATTCGTATTTTCTAATAGACATATTTATCATTTATAAATTACAACTAATAATATTTACAAATAAAACGAACACTAACTATAATAAACATACAATATGAGCATGGAATTAAAAAAAAAAAATCTTAGAAGCATAGAACAATATAATCTTATTTAGTGATTTATCATTGTTGACCACAAAGATTGTAGATATAGATAAGTTTCGAATTTGATGTGGCTTTTTAAATATGAGAAAATAGATTATATTTGAGTTAGTGAATTATGATTAACACATATTATAGAAAAACACCCACATATATTATTAAAAAAAAAAGACAAAATCAAATCAATAAATCTTTAATTTAGGATTCTTTATTTATAGGTAATAAGAAAAGGTGGGTTTCGATATAACATTAAGCATCTAGAAAACCATGGCTTTGTGACTGAGGCTATTTCTATGTTCAAGCAATACAAAAGGTTTGTGGCATTTGAACTCATTATCACTTTTCTAACAAATCCAAATATTTAGAGAAGCATTTGGAGAAAATGATACAGAAGAAATGTGCATTTTTTTCTTTTTGGTGTAAACATAACTTGATTTTCAAGTAATAAGAAGTATAATTCTTATGAAAACTCAAAGCATTGAAACCCATTTGATCTTTCTCCCTTTGTTCTCTTTCAATACTGGGTAACAATAGTAGTTTAAATCCACACACATATATATATATATATATATATATATGCTTCCATACAAACTTCCCTTATGGTCTTACAGTACAAGTCACCTCATGGGGCCACCTACTGGTCCATCTGAGCGGACCATCCAAATCTGAATGAAGTGAACCGTTGGTTCGAGGGTCAATTTTATTGTTTTATACAAAGCCATTAAACTTGTGGACCATAGGTGAATAGGTTATAGGCATTAGATTGACTTCAAATTTGATATCTAGGTTGGCCCCACTTGGGTCTTTCAATTTTGCTCCTGTTCCATGAGACATATTAAATATCACAAATTTGTCACTTGAATTCGATATATTTGTCCATGAGATTTTATTAAATATCACAAATATGTCATACCGAATTCATAAAAAGTTCAATCGAGTGTCTTATTCTTAATTGACGCTGTAGTTTCAATAACATTGAGTATTAATTGAATGAATGTTTTTCATGTGCTTTGTTATGTTTAGAGGTGTACAAAATTAACCGCAACCCGACCAGACCCGGTAACCCGACCCGACCCGTGGGTCAATGGGTGGGTCACTCCAACCAAAATTTATGTGCACGACCCGACCCGTGACCGTTGGTATGGGTAACGGGTCTCACGGGTCTGGCTACTGGGTGACCCGTGAACCCCTTTTTTTTTTCCATGTAGAAGACCAAGGATAAAAATCCAAGAGGGATGCCCACTTGTCAGGATGTGATTTTAATTTCTCTTAGATGTAGTTCACCGACCAATTTCTAAATATTTGAGTTGTTATATTGGTCTCATGTCTATGAACTCAAGGCCCATGTATACTATAATATATTTAGTGCGAGGAACATTCATTTTATTCCTCTCAACAGATTAAAGTGATCTCACATGGAAAACACGGTACGTTTTGAAGCCTTATTACATCTATTTGACATCAGTTTGTTTAGATTTGTTGAATCTTGAATCTTGAATATCTTGTTGATTGATTTAATTATTTAATTGGTGACCACTGAATTAATGGTCAAGATGAGAGTAATTAGTAGTTGAAATTGGATATGGGTTTTGGGTCAAACCGCAACCACTTTTTTTTTGTACACCTCTACCCATGGTACAAAAGAAGGCCAATAAACAACCGCAACCACTTTTTACTTTTACATCTAATCACTTTTAGTTCTCTAACAATTATCTGAAAGTTGTTTTCATAAACAATTTGGTCTTCTACATGAAAAAAAAAAAAAAGACCCGAACCCGACCCGTGACCTGTTGAACCTGTGACCCGTCTGACCCGTGATGCAAACGGGTCGGGTTCGGGTGGGTTTTCACCCACAAAAAACTGGTCGGGTCGGGTCGGGTTTGACCCGAAACCTGCGGGTTTCGACCCGTGAACACCCCTAGTTATGTTGATTGCCTCATCATCATGGTGGGACCCAGTGAAATTTGGGGGGCTCACCTAGGGGTGTGCACAGTTTGGTTAAAACCGATTAACCAAACCGGACCGACCGACCGTTAACCGAATTTACCGGTTATTCTTAACCTATCGGGCGATTCGGTTAAAGATGTTTGAATATTTCGGTTTTCGGTTAACGGTTCGGTTAACAGAAAAAATTAACCAAATTAACCGAACCGAACCAAATTATAGCAAAACTATATAAATATATAATATATATAATAAAATGTGTTAATGTATATAATATGAAAATCTATTAATACTTATATAAAAAATTCAAAATAAATATAACATACATCAATTAATAAGTATTAATTCATGTTACCAAGTACCAACTTAGTAACTTACCAAGTTACCATGTAATGTAGCACCTTCAATATATTATAGGTTAACCGAACCGATGGTTAACCGAATTGATGTTTTAGGTTGACCGAACCGATGGTTAATCCTCTAAAGAATTTTGGTTTGGTTAAATGGTTGAAATTAGCCGAAAAATTTTGGTTAGGTTAAAAATATGTCAATGACCAAACCGACCGACCGATGCACACCCCTAGGCTCACCTTTGGGGATAGTCTAGATCCACACACCCACTGGGGCATCCACATGAGCAAGTTTTTTTTTAATGAATAATTTTAGTATTTTCTTAATTAATAATTAATTAAAAATAATTAAAATTGCATGAGATTTAACCCATGCATTGCACGGGCTTTAATGGTAGTTTATATCTTAAAGTTGTACTTGTTGGGGGTAAGAAAACCAAATTTTCTTCCCCTTGTGTCATATCAGCGGGAAGAGTTATTATTCAAGATCTTAACTTACATATCCAAGGTTTGGTAAATGAATATCCTCTACATCTTACTTTTACCCAAATGGGATCCATCATGAGTGACCCACTAACCCAACTAATCATTTATCTCCATATTTGGGATGGGGAGTTCTATTGGCACCACACTTTTGTCTCTCCACACCGCAAAGAAAAAAACTTATTTCCTAAACTACCCCTCCCCCTCCTCCCTTTCCCTCTCTCCCTCCACCCCACCCCGGCCACCCCACCCCACCCTACCCTCCCGGTCTTCGATGGTTGGTGCAGGTGGAGTGTAGTGGAGGAAAAGGAAGATGGAGAAGAAGAGGAAAGGAAAAGGAAGAGAAGAAGAAGGAAGAGGTGCAGTGAGGGGTGCAGCGAAGTGGGTAGTGTGCAGTGAAGGAGTGCAGGTGGGTGCACAGGTGCGGTGCAAGGTGCGGTGGGAGGAGGAAGAGAAGTGAAGGAAGAAAGAAGGAGAGGAAGAAAGAAGAAAAGGAAAGAAAAGAAAGAAGAATAAAAGAAGTGCAGGATGTAGCAAGGGGCGAGGAAAAAGAAAGGGATAAAAGAAAAGAAGAGAGAGAGGGAGGTGTGTGCGTGGTGGAGGCAGGGGTGAAGTGCGTGGGGTGTGGCTACAAGTGTGCGGGGAGGAAGAAAGCAAGGAGAGAAGGAAAGAAGGGAGTAAAAAAGAAAGAAAGAAGAGGAGGAGGCAGTGGGTGTGCAGGGGAGGAAGAAGAAGAAGACAAGGAAAGAAGAGAAGGAAGGAAGAAAAAAAAAGAGGAGAAAGCAGGGGGTGCGTAGGGGAGGAAGAAGAAAGAGAGAAGAGAAGAAAGAGAGGGTGGTGCGAGTGGAGTGCAAGGGATGGCGTGGGGAGAGAAGGTGGCTATGAAGGGGCTGAAGGAGAGGTGAGGCTTGCGCAGGGGAGGCAGTGCAGGTGGATGATGCAGGGAAGGTGGTGGGGCTCTTACCCGCGTGGTGAGTCTGACTGCGAGGGACGACGGTGTTAATTTTATGGACTCAATCCAGTAGATGATATAATAAATTAATTAATTTCTTTATTTATTTATATATTCATGCTTACTTTTCATGAGATGAATGATGATTTATTATATACTTGCACATAACCAATACGAATGACATGATGGTTCATGAGATGAACCGGAGTCCACAAGTATATTAGATGTAACACATGGATGGATGAGATCCACATACGGGAGACATGTGTGGCAAATCTTATACTTAAATATCTTCACAACCAGTGATGAGACTAGACATCTTATACTGACAAGGTTGCAGCACTTTGATCACTATGAGATAGTGTGATTTGTCTCGATCATCAGAATGGAAGATTCTGGATCATAGTACTGGTACATTGGATGTATTGAAGGACCATGAGAAGCACCTTATAAACATTGTCTTCACTTTAAGGTCTGCTCTCATAATTCTCTAACAATAGACTCTCAATCTTGAGACATTAATGAACTCAAGTTTCTATCTATTCATTTGCTTTGAGTCACCAATGAGTGAGGCCAACTGTAGGTCAACACCTCGGTGATTTGGGTACATGGTAGTAGAGCTGTGGGAACATTCAATGGTCAAGATGGAATCTATCTCTAATATCCCCTTGTGCCAATTAATGAATTTATCATTGGTAAGTGCGCACCCATTCCGATTAAGAGTTAATTGGAAAGGTACCTATGATCATTAGAATTAATTGGGGCTCAAGGATAATAAGATATGGATCTAGCTTGGAAGACTTGTCCAATTGATCCATGGATATTGATAGAGGGGCCTACTTGTGGTAATGTGGAAATTTATGGTCTTCTATGTAATATTCCTAAGACTGGAGTTCAATTGCATTTATATAGTAGAGTTATTTGTAATTAACTGTGGGCCCGGATTATACATGAGATGTGGGGTCGCGTGTCCCAGTTGAAGCCAGCTTTCTAAGGAATCCCTAGTGGTCCCCACGCCAGCCCGATTATCAGAAAGATACTAATTCTAGTAGAACTCTAAAAAGAAAGTTACTATTTCTATTTGAAGTAAGACTTCTAATAGTGGTAATAGTAAACTTACTAATTTTAGTATAAGTGAGACTTCTATTTTAATTAGAAATGAATTAGAAAGTTACTAATCATATTTGAAGTGAGACTTCTAATTATGATATGATAAGTTATTAATTATTGTGGAAGTAATACTTCTATTTTAAAGAAGAGAAACTTACTAATTCTTATGGAAGTGAGACTTCAAATAGAAATTAGTAAGTGGTGCTTGAAAAAGCTATAAATAGATGAGGAAAGAGAGGTGGAGAACTCTGATGCATAATTTCACATTGGGATTCACGCCCAAGAGGGTCCTGCTTCTAGTATTGGGCGTCCACTTCCCTTATGTGCAAGAGTTGCATATGGTTTTCTTCTTCTCCCTCTTCTAGTTCTCTTTCTAGTTCCCTCCTTTGATTTTCTAGTAGTTTTCTCTTGGAAATCCAACCATCTTCTTGAGAAAAAGATAATCTGATACGGGTCATAGCGTGGAAGATCAAGAGGTCTTGAAGATTGCTAATTGATTAGTGAAAGTGTTTCATCATCAAAGAAAGACGCAACTTCTCCATTAGAGCACAACCGAGCTCCAAAGGTATAATCTACTTCCTTGGATGTTGTAGATTTATTTGATGCTTGTATGTTATTGTTTCTATCTTGTTGATTGACTTATTTACTGATCATGATGAGTGAGATTGAGGGTACGCATCTTGGATTGGTTTTGGTAGCCTTCTGGATAGTTGATCCCTGCATGAAGTGGGTCAAAAGTTTTTGAAACCTATCCTAGAGGCCCACCTATTTCCAACAGACGGAACAGAGACTGGGAGGGAGGGTGGGGGAGAGGAAGAGGGTGGAGGGAGAGATGGAAAGGGAGGAGGGGTAGTTTAGGAAATGAATTTTTTTTTTTTTTTTTGCGGTGTAGAAAGACAAAAGTGTGGTGCCAATAGAACTCCCCATTTGGGATTCATCACACCCAATCCTACCCCCTTCTATAAAACATATTGTGCATATATTCACCAATGGGTCTTATAGGTGGTTAGATTAGTTGGATTTAACGGGTATAATACGGTTCTAATGTCATTTGAAAATAGCCCATTATCATTACATTGTTTACATGATCCTATAATGTTTTGATATTTAGGTGGGCCACCTTAAGATTTGATTTGATTGTCAATCAAAGGAGATTTTTGTAATTAAGAAGTGATTTTCCAATAGAATCCATTGTTCATATATTTCACCAATGGATTCTATAGGTGGATAGATTACTTAAATTTAATGTGTATCATATGAGTCAAGTATCATTTAAGATGGCCCTCTATCATTACACTTAGGGCTATCAAGCTGGCCCTTTGACGAGGGGGCTTGGCCCTCAAAAGCCTGCAAAGCAAGGGCTTTTCCTTTTGTCTTATAAAAGCCCGAGGGTAGGGCAGGTCCCAATTTTGAAAAGCCCACAACCTTGAGGGCCGAGCTAGGGCTTGACTTAATCGACATGAGGGGGCCCAACCCAGCCCTTTGTGTGAGGACCCGTCCCTAGAGATACCTAATGGGACCCAATTTGACCAAGTCAACCATAGGTTATCCTATTTAATAGGTAGTTAGTAATTTCCATTAATTTAGCCTAGTTTATAAGGTTAGGACCCTTGTGAGATTAATAGTGGCCCCCTAGATTTAATTAGCCAATTAAATGCCTTAGTTGTAATCCTAATTCTAGATGGGTTTCTTTTAGAGAGTTGTGCATTTAACCTTAGGATGACCCAACTACCCATAGCCTAACCCATTAACCCATTAATTATATGAGGGCACTCTAGTCTTTCCTATCCCACCTTTTCCCTCCTTTTTAGAAATTTCAATACCTTAAATGACATTGGCCTCCTTATTCTCTACCAAGTAAACATGGGCACTTTTGTCATAATAAAAGCCTACCTTTATTGCCCTTAGGCTCCATTATTCACAACCACTCATTTGAGGATACTTTAGTCATTATATGAGAATACCTATACTACCCTAGTCCTTATCCTTTATTTCTATTAGCCACCAAGGGCCCTTTAGTCATTCTATTTTAACATTCCCTAAATACCCTCATCCTTATCCTAAACTTACACTAGCAAGAGAGGGCACCTTGGACATTCTCCACCCCACCATTTCCTATAAAAGAAACCTACTACAACCATCTCAAACATTTCCTACACTCCTTTCCTCTCATTTCACTACAATTCTCTCCTAGATCTCTCTCCCCTCTCCAAGCTAAGGTAATCTCCTTCCCCCTTTTCAATTTCCTTGTAAAATAGTCATTTCTCTTAGATTTCCCTTCCTTATGCATTTCTCTCTTTGGGTATGGGTGTAGAGATTGTGGATCCAGCTGTGGGAGTGATCTTAGAGCATTTGGAGTGGAGCCCAAGCTATTTGAGGAGCTTTCTTCCTAATTAGGCAAGTAGACATGCTTAGATTATTTAATTAAATTGATTAACATGCTTAGATTGGTAATTATTGTCTTTTATGGATGCTTGGCATGATTTATGTATTTGGATGGTTGATTGGATGATATGATATGTAGAATTGTTAGTCTAAGCTCTTTTTATGTGTATTTGGCCATTGATGGATGAGAATCCCCCCTTTGGAATATCAATGGCCCACTTGTGATGAGATCATGATATAGGAGACGTGTTTGATGTTTGGAAGTGTTTGGTGAAGATTGGAATGAAAAGAGAGAAATCCAGGAATTCTGGTATTTGCAACAGCTTTCAGCTAGGCAGGCCGAGCTCAGCTAGGCAGGTTAGCCGAGCTCAGTGCCTGGTTGGCCGAGCTCAGAGCAGGATGACCAAGCTCAATGCCTGGTTGGCCGAGCTCAAAGCAGGATGACCGAGCTCAGTGCCTGGTTGGCCGAGCTCAAAACAGCTTGGCCAAGCTCCGTGCCTAGTTGGCCGAGCTCAATGCCTGGTTGGCCGAGCTCAGAACAGTTTGGCTGAGCTCAGTGTCTGGTTGGCCGAGCTCAGAGCAGGTTGGTCGAGCTCCGTGCCTGGTTGGCCGAGCTCAGTGTATACATTGACCTTTCCCAGATTTGGACCCTTTTATGATTTGATCATGTGTGGGCCCCGTTGACCTTCCATTTGGACTGTTTGGGATTCGCTAGACACGAGTCAAGGGCTGGACTTAACCTTGACCCGTGTAGCCACCTAAGTAAGGTCTTGGATTGTAAAACGGAACCTGATTCAAGGGTTATGGATGTCTTATGATGCTAAATACCTACAGGAGCACCAAGGATACTTAATAAGCATCTGGGACTCCGTGATCACTGTCTTAGGTGAAGTGGGACCTTGGACTTGAATAGAGGGGCATCAATCATCGATGGATTTGTGATATGTGGTACTTATATTGTGAAACGGACACTAAGGCTGACTGGTAGATCCGAACCTTGGATGTAGGCCTTAATGTTAGGGATTTTGTGTATTGCAATTTGATGGATGCATTATCATTTTAATCATCATTTGAGTTTTCACACATGCATTGATTTAGAAAATCTTGAAATCTTGATTTACACATGCATTGTTTTTAAGACTTGTAAAAATAATGTTTCATGCATGTTTTGGATTTAAATCTTGGATGCATTTGTTTTTTAAAAAAGAATTTTTACAAATCAAGCTAGCCAATGTTTTAAAGTTTCAAATCTTTTATGGCAATTTATGTTTCATGATTTTAAAGCACTTGGATTGGTTTAAATCATGTTTCCATGCTTGGTTAAATGGCCCAAAAATCCCCTCTAGAAAATACTTTAAAATATGTAAAGTTGGGATTTTTATCTAAGGCTGTCGGTCAACCGACGTCAAGCTGTCGGTCAACCGATAGTGGAACCAAGGCCAACCGAGAGGCTCTGTCGGTTCCATTTCCAGAGAGCTACAAATTTCAGACCTTCTCTGTCGGTCAGCTCGTCGGCTCTTGTCGGTCAACCGACAGTGCATAAAATGTAAGACCGAGAGCTCGTCGGTTCCAAAACCAGACAGCAACATTTTCAACATTTTTGTGTTGTCGGCTCATCTGTCGGTTCCTTGTCGGTCAACCGACAAATGAGGGTTAACCGACAGATGTGTAACGGTCAGGAAACGTTCGAAAAAATGACCGTTGCTTAGTGACCTTTGAGGTGTCGGTCGACCGACACCTACCTGTCGGTCGACCGACAGGTAGCCGTTGGCAGCTTTTTTCTATAAAAGCAAGCTCATTCCTTTGGCCAAGATTGATGAATTTTAAGCCCTTCTTGAGGAGTTTTGAGGCCAGAGAAAGGGGAAGAGCTAAGGAAGGCTAATGGGTCATTAGGAAAAGCTAAAGCTTGGATTAATGAAGTTAAACCACCAAGTAAGCTTTGCCTTTTATTAATCATATGTTTTATGCTTTGTCTAAACTATTGGTAAATGTTTTTAAGCATATTAACTATGATGTGTTGAATCCTCTACTTCCTTTAATCTTTGATTTTATATCATAGGATTCTTCACTTAGATTCAAACAAAGTTTTGTTTTAAAACTTTACAAATCATGTTTTATGAAAATCTTTGATTTCCTCTTTAGCATGATTCTATTTCTTGTTTGAATCTTCCTTGTTGTTTTCATTCATTTAAACCTTAGTTAAATTAGTTTTTGAAAACAACATTGCACATGCATCACTTGATTAGGCTTAAACATTTTCATACAACTTGTGATTTTTTTATTTTCATATCATTAACAAGTTTGTAGTTGTTCAAGTGATTTGCATATAACTTCAATCAAATCTTTTTATGTGCATTAAACTTTTGAATTGCTTTAAGCATATATTTTGATTGAGCTTTAATTTTAATCTTGATTGAAGTTTTCACACACACACACACACTTCATAAGCATTCATCTTTGTAATTCTTAGTGTGTTTGTGTGAGTTGATTTTCACTTTCATATCCGCCTATTTAGAGGCAATTTATTTAAGCTTAAATTGTAATCTCTTAGAGTGTTTTGTCAAGACACTTTCTTTGAGAGAAATCATTTGCTTGTAAGGTTATTGCTTAGCCATATAAAAGCATTGTGTAAAGGTTGTTGTTTAGCCTAGAAAAACAACATTGTAAGGTTATTGCTTATCCTTGGAAAGCATATTGTAGAGGTTATTGCTTAGCCTTTTTGAAAAGCATAATAGTGGAAATCCGGTGGGGTGTTGGATACACAAGCCGGTAGTGGATGTAGGCATTGAGGCCGAACCACTATAAATCTTTGTGTAGTGGTGATTGTTTTGTTTAAGCTTCCGCATTTTGTATGTTAATCATCACATGTGACTAGTTAATTGTAAAGAAATTAAAATTGGTCTTAATTAGTCATTAAGTGTAGATCACCCTATTCACCCCCCCCCCCCTCTAGGGTTAGGATCCCTTGGACTTTCACTTGAGAGGTACTATAAATCAGGGCATTGCACTTAGGCTCTGATCCATGATCACGGTCCGTATTGGATGAGATCTCAGGACATGGCACTTGAAGTCCTGACCGGTATATTGGGAACTTAACGGTAGATACTGATAGACGGACTGTATATTGAGATAATACTAATTAAGCGTATAGAGAAGCGGAGTTTACAAGGGTATGCATTATTAACTGTTGGGAATCACAAGGATGGATTGGCTATACCCGAACTCCGTGCCTCGTACCCTTAACTACTATCATATCATATTAAGGATAATAAGGCTATCCAGTTTGGAGTACCCCCACCAAGTGATCTGTAGATTTGTGGTTGTATAATTGGTCTGCCGAGGATTATGATGCCGGCATGGACATTGATATTGATTAGTCTGCCGAGGGTTATGATGCCGGCATGGACATTGATATTGATTAGTTTGCCAAGGGTTATGATGCCGGCATGGACATTGATATTGTGATGTGATTGACACAGTAAGTACCAGATGTGGGTGGGGTACTGAGACCGCCGGCGCTCGGACCGGGTGTATGGATGGACGGTGATATTGATCTAGCACGTAAGTTCGATGACTGGGACTTGGCCGTGGCTATATATATTGTTGGTTGATATAGCACGTAAGACCAATGGCTGTGACTTGGCTGTGGCTATGGACATTGACGGATTCTTATACGCTCCTATTCGACGTGACTGCAGCTGTGGGTGGCTATGACCCCCATGGTTGGTATCCATCGACAGTTGTTGGGACGACGATGATGGGCTGGCCCTAACCCCCCACGTCCTTTGTACTTCAACTGTGGACGTACCTTTGTGTGCTTCTATGAATGTATATTGGATGTATGAATATTATATATATTATGCATATCATTGTTTATTATCTTTAACTGCCGCCGTTGATACGGTTGGATCTAGATGCGATGGTTACGACTATGGTAATGTTACTTCCTTTGTTTACTTCTGCTACTGATGACTCTAATATGCTTGTATGGTTTATCTGATATCTTAATGATGATGGCTTCTCTTATCTACTTGTTATGTTGTATCAAACATCTGTTATATCAATATCTCGATTATCGTTCATGCACTACACTCTACACTGTTTTCTATTGCAATCTGATATTCTATATTATTATCGAGATACTAATCATGCAGGTACAGCTGGGATCAGGTATGGTCTTCTTCCCTATCTAATGATATAATGTATTACCATCTAAACATGCCTATTTGCCTGGCTCTTCGAGCCTGACCCAATCCTTGGTGTTTTCAGGTATCTTCTCTTCCGCTTTCTTTGATTGATGGTTTGCTTGGCGGCTGATCCGTTGCCGCAGGGTTCAGAGAATGATGCAGCTGGTGCATCGTGAGGCGTCTATCATATAGATATCTATTCTTTCCTTTTCTTATAGCTGGCCGTGTTGGCCTAGGACTGAATAGTTAGTTTAATTATGGAAAGTACTTTGTAATATTTTAAAGTGAAACAAAATTTTAGGGCCTTGTCCATTTACCTGCTCATATGAGATTCACACTTGATTATATTATTGGATTTTCCGCATCTCTTAGGTACTTTCTCGTAGCGCCCCGAGATTCGAGGTGCCCGGATTTTGGGGCGTTACACTTTGTCTATTAATATAGAAAATAAATAATATGTAGAATATATATATATTGTTACCAAAAACTATAAAGAGCCCTTTAATTTGCAATTAATGACGGGCCTTAATATTTTTCTGCAAAGCTATAGTAAAGGTGCACGGAGTCTTGTCGTTTAGCTGTTGGTACTCCGCATCTTCAGGGAGAATTCAATTTCACCGGCGGGACAGTCGTTACACCATTTGTGCATGTCGCTACTTAGGCGACAAGGGATTTCGTTACCTTAGGAGATTATAATCAAAGCTTAGCTGATTTTTTTTTTTATGGATATACCCATAGATCCTAATAAATCAAAGCTTGACTAATATCTTCTATGGATAATATCCCATAGATCTTAATATTGCCACCTATATTTGACTCTATGTTAGCCTAACACTAACGCATTCTTCAATCAAAAGGGAATACAAGTTGTCATTGGTTAGACTGATTTTAGCCATTAGTGCAAACTACTAATGTTTATGAGTTTAGGTGGATAACCATCAACATATTCACTGAGTGGGGTTGAACTTTAGCCACTGGCCACCAGTCGATGCCAATTTCTTTCTATCGCCTTACTTCTATGATTATTGTTTCATTCAAGTGGACCCCACATATGGAATTAGCTTATTTTATTTAATCTTAAATAATATTTTTATATGAGAATAAAGTAACTTGTCTCATGCATTCTTTTAGAAATGACACAAAATTAGATGGACTTTTGCATTGCACATGCCCTCAGCTCGAATAAAAGAGGGCTAGCTATAGTATAGAAGAATTATTATATATAACAATATAAAAAAAATCATTTCTTTCGCCCAACCTAGCCCTTGAGGGTAGGGTAACGGCTTCAATATTGTAGGCCCGCTGAGGGTTCTGATGGCTTTGGCTCGGCCTAGGCCCAACCAACATATTTGATAGTAGGAGAAAGGCTTAACCCGGCCTAGCCCTTTGACAGCCCTAATTACACTGCATGATCTAACAATAATTATACTATTTAGGTGGGCTACCTTAAGACTTGATTCGAGTCTCAGTCAAAGGGAGTTTTGATAATTAATTATAAGTCATTTAACTAAATATAAATAAAAAGTTTAAAATTATATAATTTTTTAACTAAAAATACAAGTAGTTGAGGCTGGGAGAATTGAAAATTAATTTACAAATATTTACTAATATATTGTTGAAGCATTGTATATGGATTTCTTTTTTCTTGATTAAATCTGATGATTACATAAATGGTTTACAATTCGATCAATTCATGGTTATTTTTTTATTTTAATGCCTAATTTGAGTATTAATTTTACTTTATTGTTCAATTCATAGTTAAGTCAATGCATGAGCCTTAGAAATTATAATAGTCATAAATGAAAACTGATGGAGTATCAACTACTAATATTAAAAGTAACTCATATGTAAAGCAAGGAGTTGATCAGTTGGTTGGGAGCCTTGGCTCTATGGATTGATCCTCCGTTTGGTCTCTCCCGAAGTGTGCAGGTTATTCACTATGACGGGACTTGAAAATGTAAATTATAATATATTCAAGCCTAGTGCTCTTGATTCAGTTTTGACATATTTCCATCAATTTTGACTTTTGAATGGTGCCTTGCTATTTATAGCTTTAACTCTAACTTTTTAAAGTACTTAACCACTACACCATAAACTCTTTTGTATAAAAATATATTAAATATATGTCAATACTAGTTAAATGGAGCGGGGACCTTATCCGCATGGGGTTTAATTTTATAAAAAGAAAAATTTTAAAATTGATGCAGGTTAATCTTTATTTAGGATATATTCATAAAATTAATTATATTTTAGAATGTGGACCCTTATCAATATTGCATTTGTTTAGTTTTTTAATAAAATATGAAAATCTAATTTATATATTTGTATGTTTATTTATTTATATATATGTTATTGGTGTAGTCCATATGAGGCTTGATGTTGAAAGCATCAACATGAATCCTTGATTAACCGGTCTTCTTCTGGCTGGCTTAACAGGTCATAGTCAATTAGTCAGGCTAGGTCCACGTCACGTGAGGTTGAGCTGCGAAGGTTGATTAGACTGGAAATTGGAAATTGAAAAATGATTGACTGAAATCCAAAACCAAGAGGCAGGTTGGGGTTGAGTATGTGGGTTGTGTAACGTCCTAAAATTCGGGCGCCTCGAATCTCCATATGCTACTCGAATGTACCCAAGAGAAGTGAAAAATCCAATAAGATAAGCAAGTATAAATCTCATAAGAACAAGTAAATGAATAATGTCCTACAATTTTATTTCACTTTAAAGGGTTACAAAGTACTTTACGTAATTAAACTAACTACAATCATAGGCCAATACGGCCAGCTACAAGGAAATGGAAGAATAGAAATCTATGTGATAGACGTCTCTCGATGCACCAACTGCATCACTCTCCGAATCCTACGGCAACGGATCAACCGCCAAGCAAGCCACCAAGCATAAGGAAGGGAAATAAGATACCTAAAAAACACCAAAGATTGGGTCAGGCTCGATGAGTCAGGCAAATAGGCATGTTTAGATGGCAATACATTATATTAATAGATAGGGAAGAAGACCATACATTATCCCAGCTGTACCTGCGTGATTAGTACCTCGATAATAATATAGAATATCAGAGTACAACAGAAACAGTGTAAAGTGTAGTGCATGAACAATAATCGAGATATGAATATAACAGATGTTTGATACATCATATCAGGTAGATAAGAGAAGCAATCATCATCAATATATCATATAAATCACACAAGCATATCAGTGTCACCAGTAACAGAGATAACCTGAGGTAGTAACCTTACCATATCCGTAACCATCGTATCTAGACCCAACTGTATCAACGTCGGCAGTTAAAGACATTAACCAACAACATCCATAATACATAATAATCATACATCCAATATACATCCATAGGAGCATATAAAGGTACATCCACACTTGAAGTACAAGGGACATGAGGGGTGTTAGAATAATAGGCATGTCAGGACTGTGGCAGTACCTCATCCGCTCGAGCGGATGAAGGGTCCGCTCGAGCGGACATGGCGCAGGTAGTCCAGAAAAAGTGGAAATCAATTTTCTAATAGTGCTCAAACTGATGGTTTTAATCCTAATCAAATTAGGGAATATTAAGCACGTCCCAAGGGCTATTTAAAGGACTTAAGGGCTATTCCAAATATAGACCTCACCTCTCAAAGTACTGAGTTAGAGATTTGATTGAGAGAATTCTTTTCTAGAGATTTATTAAGAAGTTGTGCTGTCAAGTTCTCTAGAGCCAAGATCTTCTGCATCCTTAGTAGAAGATTGTCTTCTTGCGTAGAAGATTTGAGGAGTCAAGTGCTGGATTGAGTCTGTTGCAATCAGCGGTGTGAAGTCGTTGAAGCGTGAAGCGACACAAGGTAACTTCAGTCCTTAGGTAGGGGATATCTGGGGAGGAAATCTGAGTTTCTTGTAATTGCGAGATTCATAGTGCTTGATTATTGATCCAGGTT
The DNA here is from genome assembly GCA_012931725.1 of Litsea cubeba. NCBI lineage: Eukaryota > Viridiplantae > Streptophyta > Magnoliopsida > Laurales > Lauraceae > Litsea > Litsea cubeba. The sequence continues at coordinate 21,054,610 of CM022944.1, read as the reverse complement.
GGATCGGTGGTTTTTTACCCAGTTAGGGTTTTCCACCTAAAATTTGGTGTCCTTGTGGTGTGTGCTTGAGTTTTATTTCCGCTGCATAGTTTTTATTATTTGCACACTTTTGTCTGATTATTTGAGTAGACCAATCTAGAAATCGGGAACCCGTAAATATTTCTTTCAATTGGTATCAGAGCCAGCCCATCGTCGCCGTCCCAATAACTGTCTATGGACATCAACCATGGGGGTCATAGCCATCCATCGCTACCGTCTCATCGAATAGGAGCGTAAAAGAGTCCATCTCATTCATAGCCACAGCCAAGTCTTAGCCATTGGTCTTACGTGCTATCTCAACCAACAATATCCATAGCCACAGCCAAGTCCCAGCCATTGGTCTTACGTGTTAGATCAACATTAATATCCATCCACACGTACCTAGTCCGAGTGCCGGCGGTCTCGGTACCCCAAAGGTACCCACTGTACTCAACCACATCTCAATATCAATATCCATGCCGGTATCAAAATCCCTTGGAAGTCCAATCGTACATCCACAATCCTATAGACCACTAGGTGGGAGTACTCCGAACCGGATCGCCTTATCATCATTCATATGAGACGATATTAGTCAACGGGTATGAGTCATAGAGTTTGGGTATAACTAATCCATCATTGTGATTCCCAACAGTTAATAATGTATACCCTTGTACACTCCGCTTCTCTATATACTTAATTAACATTATCTCATTAGATAGTCCGTCCATCAACATCCACCGTTAAGTTTCCAACATTACAGGTCAAGACTTCAAGTGCAATGTCCCGATATCTCATCCAATACGGACCGTGATCATAGATAAGAGCCTAAGTGCGATGCCCTGATTTATAATACTTCTTGAGGCCTACATCCAAGGTTCGAACCTACCAGCCAGCCATAGTATCCGTTCTCAATAATATAAGTACCACATGTCTCAATCCATCGATAATCTCTGCCCCTCTCTTCAGGTTCAGGGTCCCACTTCACCTAAAATAATGATCACGGAGTCCCAGATGCTTATTAAGTATCATTGGTGATCATGTAGGTGTTTATCATCATAGGACATCCATAACCATTGAATCGGGTTCCGTTTTACAACCCAAGACCCTACTTAGGTGGCTACACGGGTCAAGGTTAAGCCCGTGACTCGTGTTTAGTGTATCCCAAACAGTCCAAATGGAAGGTCAACGGGGCTCACATATGATGGAGTCATAAAAGGAAATCAAATCTGGAAAATGGCTATCTATTGTGTACCGGGTCGACATCATGGGTCCACAGGTCAACCTAATACTCTGTGGAAGGGACAACTGAACTGGGAAGCAGAAATCACGATCTACAGTGTTCCCGGTCGACCTGGAGGGTCCTCCGGTACACCGCATGAACTAGGGACATTATATCAGAAATCTGGCAGATGGGGGGGGGTGTTCTCAAAGGCCTGGTCGACTGGGTACATTGGATTCTGTACCCTGTGACCAATTTATGCTCCTTTATTATGGGTTAGTCTGTAGTGTGCCCGGTCGACATCTTGAGTGGCTAGGTCGACCAGGTACACACGAAACCCTAACTTTCAAAATTTTGTCCTCTTCCATTTTCCATCAACACCAATCATCTCCAAACATCAAACCCACATCCCACATCATTATTTCATCACAAATGGGCCATTGATATTCTAAATGGAGGATTCTCATCATTCAATGGCAAAAAACACATAAAAAGGCTTAGAAAGAGAATGATCTATACAACATAGCATCCATACAACTATCCAATCACAGAAATCAACCAAATATCCACTCAAGACAGTAATTAGTAATCTAAGCATGTTAATTGACCAAATTAGAAAATCTAAGCATGTCTACTTGCCTAATTAGAAAGAACATTCTCAAATAGCTTGACTTTACTCCAAAATCTCTAAGATCACCCCAATAGCTGAATCTACAATCTCTACACCCATTCCCGAAGAGAGAATGCATAAGAAAGGGAATTCTAATAGAAATGACTATTTTACAAGGAAATTGAAAAGGGGAGATGTAGATTACCTTCACTTGGAGAAGGGGGAGAGATCTAGGGGATGAGATGATCATTTTAGCTTGTAGATGGCTAGATGTAGATGGAGTTCTTGCTTCTTGCAATTAGAGGCCTAAGATCTAGAGAGAGAGAAATCCTAATCTCTAGCTTAGAGAGAGATAAGAGAGAAATTGTAGTAAAATGAGAGGGAGAGATGGGAGGTAGAGGTGTACAAAATGACTCGGTAACCCGACCCGACCCGACCCGTGGGTCAATGGGTGGGTCACCCCACCCATAATTTCTGTGCTCGACCCGACCCAACCCGACCCGTGACCATTGGTACGGGTAACGGGTCTCACGGGTCGGGTTACCGGGTGACCCATGAACCCGTTTTTTTTTTTTTTCATATAGAAGACCGTGTTGGTATAAATGGTTGTGGAGGTTAATACAATTGATATTATATTTCTTCCCACCACACTCATTCATCTCCTTGAAGTTTTCCTCTTGTATAATCTTTACATGGAGTACCTTTCAATTTATGCCACGTAAAACACTCTTCCAGTAATTTAATCCAATTTAAGATGTTTGGATCTCTCTTTCCATAAAAATATGGAACTTCTGAAGCTTCATGATGAAACATGTTCGAGATTTTACCTTGATCAATGACCAACTATCAGCAACAGGAAGGACAGCTGTTGTACGTGGCTCTGTTAAAGAGACTGCAAAGGTGAATAGCAGCTTAGGAGATCAGATAAGGAACTTAACTTTATGGGTTGTGGGATGGAGTTGTGAGGGAATAGGATTTAGCTAGTGGGGGCTGTGCATGAACTAGCATTAATTTGAAAATTGCAAAAGTTAATAATAGAATCTAAAAAATGGACTCTTTTTTCTATGAAAAAGAAACAAGAAGATACCTTTTGTTGCTCTGATACAAATTGACACAGCAATAAAGGGGAAGAGTAATCAGTAATTACACTCCAGGCTGAAACTTAAGGATTCACTTGTCTAGTTCTCACACCACATTCATCACCAAATAGAGAAAGAGAGAGAATAATATTTTCATGCAAAATTGAGTACCTAAGAGGGGGTGAGAACACTGACTTATATAGTCTTAGAAGGACAAGATGCCTTAACCTTCTCCTTAAGTTTAGGTAACTAATCTAGAAAATGTCTTCCTCCCTTAAATCAACCAACAACCAAATACCCTAGATTTTTATCCTTGGTCTTCTACATAAAAAAAAAAAAAAAAAAACTGACCCGAACCCGACCTGTTGACCCGTGACCCGTGACCCGACTGACCCGTGACACAAACGGGTCGGGTTCGGGTGGGTTTTCACCCACAAAAAATTAGTCGGGTCGGGTCGGGTTTGACCCGAAACCCGCGGGTTTCGACCCGTGAACACCCCTAATGGGAGGGTTTCTTTTATAGAAATTGGTTGGGTCATTGTCTAAAATGCCCTCATTAGTAAATGAGAATTGTGAATAGGAATGGGGGTATTTAGGGAAGGTTTAAATGAAATGATCAAATGGTCCTTGGTTGCTAATAGAAATAAAGGATAAGGACTAGGGTAGTTTTGGTATTCATATTTAATGATTTAAGTATCTTCAAATGAGTGGTTATAAATGAAGGAGCCTAATGGCAATATAGGCTATTTATAATGACAAGAGTGCCCATGGTTACATGGTTGGTATTTGGATTTCCAATTTTGAGGGAAAATGTTTAGGTAGAGAGACTAAAATACCCTCATATAATTAATGGGCTAATGGGTTAGGCTATGGGTAATTGGGTCATTCGAAGGTTAATTGCACAACTCTCTAATAAAAATCCATCTATAATTAGAGCTACAACTAACGCCTCTAATTATCTAATTACTTTTAGGGAATCCAATTAAACTCCTAATGGGACTATTTATCTCACAAGGTTCTTAATCTTATAAACTATACTAGAGTAATGGAAATTACTAACTACTTATACTAATTACCTATTAAGTATGATAACCTAGAGTTGACTTAGTCAAATTGGGACCCACTATGTATTTCTAGGGACGGGTCCTTACAGGTTGGAATTGCCACCTGATGGTTACCCACCATTTGGCAGTTTTAATATTTGTCTGGGCTGACATTTCCATTTGCTGAACCTCCCATTATCAGGTATGTTTTGAGGAGACCTAATCAAATCATCAAATCAACCGAATCAAATGATGATCACTATGCATTTTAAAATTATGGGAGGTGGCCAACCAAGGTAGGTGTCTAATACAAGACTTCTCCGCTTCTTCAAGCGCAAAGTCCTTGGCCAACTATAGGGGTGCTCATGGGCTCGGCGAAGAAAGATTCAGCCCAGCTCGGTTTTAAACTGCATGTCCAAGCACGGCCGGAGCCCGAATTGGGCTATAAGGAGTTGGCTAAGCCTGGTCCGCCTGGAAAGCTGTAAGACCAAGCCCAGCCCGATATTGATATATAATTTAAAAAGATAGTGAAATCATATAATTTTGGGTGTAGCCTAATTGGCTTGGTCTTGATTCCTTCTATGAGAGGACCACTGTTTGAGTCCCTCTCTTATCAATCGGGCCAGGCTGGGCTTTGGGCTCTCTACAACTGAGTTCAAGCCAGCCCATCGATTAAATGGGCGAAGATAAAATATTTAAGCCTGACCTGAATGCTAGATGAAAAGGCCTAAGCCCAGACCAAATTGGGCGGTCGTGGACTAGCCCGGTCCATGAGCACATCTAGCCAACTAAGCTACCACTTGTTGGTTGCCATTAACATGATTGGTATCAAATACCCGCCCAATGGCACTGTTAAACGTGTGTGAGGGTTTGGATTAATTATTAAAGGGCCCGTGTTATTTAAAATTGAATATAATGCTCTTTTTTCAAACTAAACACACTTTTTTTACCAAAATATTGACCTAAATCTCACTTATCATGCACCTTTAAATCAATCGTGCATAAAGAAATATGACTGAGGCATTAAACTTATTAGGCCATTGCCTAAACCAAGGATGCATGTGAAACAACAAACAAGAGGCCTTGATGAAGCAAAGGTGGGCGGTGGGCCTAAGCATTTTAAATCAGCTGTATGCTGTCACCACAGAATAATCTCTCACTATAGATTGATACTCTTGTCCCTAAAAAACTATAATCTTATTCTAATCATAGTGATCTTCTTTAAATTACTTTTAAATAAAGCCATCTTTGCATCATTCAGTGAACTCTCTTTTGCTTAAGTGGGTGAATATTTAATTCCTTTCATCACATGCTTTGGATTCGGGATTAGATTCTCCCATCCAAATTCAAAATGAAAGTCGCCTGTGCGTTCAACGTTTTGGGTTTTCGTGAATTGACATTTCATTATATTCAATGCACCATGTTTCAAATTCAGACTCCTGTCCAGTGCGTAGTATATTAAAAGCGAAGATGATAGCGACCCTAGCTAACTGACTAAAATTATTGTTGGATAACAAAAGGTTAGATCATGAATGATATGAGATGAAGACCATATTCACAGCACTTATTTCAGACTGGGTCAGGCAGCCATTCAATTTTACCCGTCAGCTCCTGTACAACCCAAAACAATTTCCCCGGGCTGGCTCGACACAATTTGATTCTCGCTTTTTGTGATGAAAAATTATTAATTAAATCGACCATTTCCAGTGGTATTGTTTACTTTTAGAAAGTCTAAAAAATATTATATAGGTCTAGATCCACAGTGGGGCCCACCTTTGAAATAGATTTAACACATAGAACCATTGATGGATCTACATCCATAGAAGAGTAAAAAAGACCGAAAGGTAAGAAGATAGAAACAATAAAACAAATGATTTCACCATCAGTGGGGCCCTTATGAAATATAAGTTTTCGGATGATGGAACAGTTGGCCGCATTGATGATTAAAAACACGTGTAAAGGGATCAGACCGCTAGAAAGTTCAAACATTTGTCTGAATTCAAGTGCTCCACCTGAATTCAAGTCTAAAATTCAAACTCTGAAATAAATTATCCACTAAAAGTCCTTTTTTTTTTCCTTCACTGAGCTTTTACAGTCCCGAACTCTAGGAAGTAATAAATTCAAAGAACATTTTACTAATAAAGATAGCATGCTCTCGGATGTAGTAATGTCAAACTGGGCAGGCGGCCCAAGCCCAACACGAGCCCGGCACGATTTTTTCGTGCCTGGTCAACGGGCCGGCCCGGCAGCCACGCTGGGCCGAGCCCTGCCAAGCTTGAGGCGCGGCCCGATATGGCACGACTAAAATCCGTGTCGTGCTGGGCTTAGGTCCCCGAGCCCACGGGCGGCCCGGCCCGGCACGAGGCAGGGCCAACGGCTAGTTTTTTGAAAAAATTCCCCCTTCAAAAAACGGTCAAAATATGATTTTTTACATTTTTAACCCTCCAAACAGATATAAAGGTCAAATGGAGCCCAATAGATATAAACGGTCAAATGGGGGAGGGGGGGTATTAGTGTCTTTTGATCATTTTTTACCATTATACCCCCCAATTGCTATAAAACGGTCATATGAGGGGGTATTTTATGTCATTTTATCACTTAGAAATTCTATAAATAGCCCTCATTCCTCTCATTTCTCTTCACTCGTCTATTCTCTCATTTCTTACTCTCCCTCTAAAGTTCTAAAGCTCTAAGCTCTCTTAAGTCTCATTTTAAAGTCTAAGCTCTCTACAAAGTTTTCTAAGAAGTGAAGAGTGAGGGTGACTTCTCTAAAGTGGAGGATTCAACTAAGAAGGACTTCTCCATTAGCTCTCCCCTCTCTTATGAAGGTATTTATTATCTTTAATTTTGAGTTTTATTTAGTAATAATATACATAGTAATATTATATATTAAGTCTCATCTTCTCCCCTTTCTTATATAAATTATCACAAAAAATACATTACATATAATTATTTATTTAAGTTTTTTTAAAATCTTTTATTTAGAAAAATGGCTGGACCATCACAACCTTTCAACCTTGACTTCTCTCTAAATGAGGAAGATCTTGAATTTATTCATGTAGATCAAGACCAAGGCATAGAAGTAGATAGTAATAATCTCCAAGATCCTGCATGTTCGGTTTCTACAACCAAAAAGAAGAGAAAAACAAGATTGACTTCTCCTGTATGGTCTCGTTTTTCTAAAGTTACTGTCCCCTGTCCCAAAGGAGGAACAAAGGAGAAGGCACAATGTAAATATTGCAAAGATCTCCTCAGTGGCAAATCATCAAACGGCACTGGCCACCGTAGTAGACACATGAAAAATTATTTGCGCAAACACACGAATACCGCTAACGATGGGGCAAGAAGTGGGATGATTCAAACACAACTTTCTCAAACAGATTTATCTGGTGGTTTAGGAGTTTTCAACTATGACCCTAATAATGCTAGGTATCAACTTATTAAGTATATAATCAGTCGCCAGGCACCATTTATACTTGCCGAAGACCGATGTTTTGAAAGATTTTTGAGGACTTCCTTTGTTCCTGGATGGCAGAAAATATCTAGAAATACTGCTAGAAGTGATGCAATAAAGACTTTTTTGAAAGAAAAAGATAATTTAAAAAATATTTTTGCAAATATACCGGGAAAAGTGGCTTTAACTTCAGATTTATGGACCTCTAAACAAAATCTGGGTTACATTGCAATCACATCACATTATATTGATAGTGATTGAGTGATGCGGAAAAGAATGATAGCGTTTTCTATGCCAGAATTCCCACACACTGGTGCTGGGATAGGGTCCACCATCCTTGAAAATCTTAGAGAATATAGAATTGCAAATAAAATAATTTCTATAACTTTAGATAATGCAAGCACTAATAATGTCGCAACAGAGTTACTAAAACATGCGATTCAAATTGATTTAAATGGAGATCTATTTCACAATAGGTGTGCATGCCACATCATAAATCTTATAGTACAAGTAGGGGTGGAATTAATTAGAGATGATTTAGAGATTATTAAATGGATTGTAGGATACATTTTTTGTTATTCCTCGCGAAAACAATGGTGGAGGGACATGTGTAAATTTGAATCTAGGACCAAAGAAAATATCATATGATGTAAATCATAGATGAAGTTTTACCTATAAAATGTTAAAAGAATCATGTGCCTTTAAAATGACACTAAATCAATATTGTCAACTTTATTTAGAGCATGAAAATATTTTTATAAGTGATGAAAAATGGACCCTTCTTGAGTAATAAGAGATTTTTTAGAAGTTTTTCATGATGCAACATTATTTTTTTTCCGGGGTATATTACCCCACATCAAATCAAGCTTTAGCCTATTTTTATGAAATAAGTCTTACTTTTAAAAAATATAGAGATTTTCAAAATTTTCAACTTATGTGTGCACAAATGGAGGAAGATTTTTTACAATATTGGAGAATAGCTCCTTTAACATATTGTATAGCTGCTGCATTAGATCTTATATTGAAATTACAAGGTGTAGAAACCCTTCTTGATGAAATAAACTCTAATATGAATACAACTAATATAAATGACATGACAACAATTAGGGCACAATTAGAAATACTTTATTTGGAATATGTTACCCGATTAGGTAGATCCATAGCACCCACGCCCCAACAGACCCTCCCCAAGTACATAAAGGAAAAAAGAAGGCCATTTTGGAGTATTTTGAGAAAATCTCAGGAAGTAACTCCTCTTCTTCCGGAGGATCTTACAATCTTAATGAATTAACAATGTACCTGGGGTTACAATCTCGGATGATGAAGAAGATGATTTTGATATTTTGGCATGATGGAAATCATTCGAAACTAAGTTTCCTGTGCTTTCCGCCATATCCCGTGATATACTAACAATACCAGCGTCTACAGTTGCATTAGAGCAAGCATTTAGTGCAAGTGAGCGCCTTATTGACCCCAGGAGGACTATATTTGCAGAAGAAACCGTTGAGACCTGCATGTGCTTACGGGAATAGTATCAAGCAGGGGATAGAGAACAACGCCTCGATAATGATGAGATCGAGATAGAAGACGAGGTAGCGGCATTAAATATATCATAGTATAATTTTTTGGGGCATTCGGCGACAGGTCCCTCAACGTGTCACTTTAATGCCTTAGGTCCACAATCTTTTTTCATAGTGTGATAGGTCCTTTTTTCAAATTTGAACACCTAAAATGTCTAATTTACCCTTTCTTCACAATCATATCCCACGATTAGTGGGATATGCCATTAATAATGGTCAACTACCATTTAATTAGTTAAATAAATTTCAAAAAATATAAATAAATTTCAAAAGATCCAAATAAACTTTAAAAAATGTAAATAAATTTCAAAAGACCAAAATAAATATCAAAATACGTAAATAAAATTAAAAAAACACAAATAAATCCTAAAAACAACAAACAAATTTTAAAAAAATACAAATAAATTCAAAAGAACACAAAAAAATTTCAAAAAATACAATAATTTCAAAAAACTCAATAAATCTCAAAGGATGTGAAGAAATTAAAAAAGACGCAAATAAATTTCATAAGATCCAAATAAATTTTAAAAAATATAATAAATCTCAAAAGATGAAAATCAATTTAAAAAGACGCAAATAAATTTCAAAAGATTAAAATCAATTTCTAAAGATCCAAATAAAATTTAACAAATATAAAGAAATTTCAAAAGACGTAAATATAATTTAAAAAATACAAATAAATTTAAAAAAAAACGCAAATACATTTACCAAAACTAAGATAAAGTAAAATTTCAAATTTCAAAAATTTTTTTCAAAAACTCAAGTATTTTGCCAAAACTCAGTTAAATTTGCCAAAACACACAGAAATATTCGTTCAAAGACTCGGTTAAAAATTTCAAAATAGAGATAAATTTGTCAGAAACTCAACTATATTTTTCAAAAACTCAAATAAATTTTCCAGAACCTCAGATAAATTTGTTCAGAACTCATATACATTTGTCCGAACTTAGATAAATAGCGAAAAACTCAGATAGATTTGTCCAGAACTCAAATAAATTTGACGAAAATTCAGATAAATTTGACGAAAATTCAGATAAATTTGTCAAAAATTAGATAAATTCCCTTCACAGTAAAGCCTGCAACTAAGCTCTGTCACCGTCTCCGTATCCTCCGTCACCTACTCCTCCCTCGCCACCCCGGCCCTCCCTCCGTCACCTACACCTCCTGACCTGGGAGACCCTGCAACTGTTATTGGGCATCAGAAGCGGACGGGCCGGACTTGAGCCGAACTGAACCAACAACTCAGATAAACTTGCGAAAAACTCAGATAGATTTGTCAGAGACTCAGATAAATTTGCGAGAAATTCAAATAGATTTGTCATAACTCAGATAAATTTTCCAAAAAAATAGATAAATTTGATAAAAACTCAGATAAATTTGATAAAAACTCATATAAACCCCCAACACATGTTACAGAAGTAGGACCGCACTGCGCTAAGCTGCTGGGCTGGGCGGGTCAGACCTGGCCCAAAGTGAACTTGACCTTGGAACCCAACTGGGTCTTCCTTCTTTCTCTGGCTCAACGCCTACCAGATCCCCTTCTTCTTCGATTCCTCTTTCGCTGGTTTCTACGGCGACATCTTCTCCAAAATCCACACCCAGGAGCTCTCCTTCGCCCGCGAACTGGGCATCGATCTAGTCATCGTCGAAAACGCCCCCCATTGGGAGTTTGGACAGCCCCTACGCGCAGGTATCCGCCTTCCACTCCTTCTAACTGGGTTTCTCCGTTGTCTTGGACTTCTCCTGGGTCGGATCCATGTCCTCGTCATCGGGGAAGAAGAGGCCGCAAACCCTCGCCAGCCACTGCCACAGATCGCAGTGAAACAGAGGCGCGATTTGGGTTCTTGGTTTTTCAGTTGGACCCCACATCGCCGAGGATAATTTTCTGACAGCGGAGGAGGGAGAGCTGCCGCCCTCATGTCGCTGAGGAAGAAGTAGAGCAGAAGAGGGGAATGTGGTCTTTCGTGTTTCTTCTCTTGGAATCATTGCCTCCAACAACCGCAAGGCTGATCCGCCGCCCAGAACCACCAGATCTGCAAAACGAAGATGGTCGCCGGAAAGAGGAGAAACAGAAGCCCGACGTGGCAGTCGTAACGCTGCCGCTGCTGTCGGAGACGCCGGACCGAAAGGAAACATCTGAGTCCCCGTCGAGCGATCTCTCGCCGCCTCCACTTTCAGATCTGCAGATCTGCTCCAACCCGATTACGATCCGGAAGGAATCCTCGGATCCTGTCGGTCTGGTGTCCAATCGGAGACGATCGCCGTTCATCCCTCTCAACCGCTCGATCCTCTGGTCATCGATCGGAATCAAGAGGCATTCCGGCGTCAACGTCCAGTTGAAGATCCCTCTCTTCTGAACCACCGACGGAGGAATCTGCTCTGGTTTGATTCCGAAGGAGGGTTTAAAAACTTCTTGAAGAAGGTGTTGTTTGTGGTCGGGTTTGCAGAGATTGGGGGTTTGGGACTACCTTTGAAAAAGGGGGCACAACAGATTTAAATTTTTAAATTTCAAAATTTTATGCCAAATACAGTTGAAAGGGTAAATCAGTCATCAAAATCATATCAAAGGACCTTTTGCTGCAAACAGTCTAGCTGAATGGACCATAGGCCTTAAAAAGTTTTTCTTTGGACTGGATGCTGGAAACATTGACTTATAGGGACCTTTCGCTAATTTTGCCTAATTTTTTTTAGAATGTATATAGGTTTTCAACATGTAATTTATTTTTTAGAATGTATCATAGGTTTTTAAAGCTGTAATTTATTTTTTAGAATGTATCATAGGTTTCTAAAGCTGTAATTTATTTTTTAGAATGTATCATAGGTTTCTAAAGCTGTAATTTATTTTTTAGAATGTATCATAGGTTTCTAAAGTTGTAATTCTTTTTAGAATGTATCATAGGTTTCTAAAGTTGTAATTTATTTTTTAGAATGTATCATAGTTTTCTAAAGTTGTAATTTATTTTTTAGAATGTATCATAGGTTTCTAAAGTTGTAACTCTTTTTTCATTTATCAGAAGGTTTGAATTTCATTATATATATCGATTCAAGTTCAAACTTGTAATTTTTTTAAACTTTTGTAACTTAAATTTCAAGGAAATACAATTTATTTGATGTATTTTTTCAAAACAACATTAGTGTTATTCTACTTGTTTATTTCTCTTAATTTCTTTATTTTAATGAAAATGGTCCATGGCCAAGAGTGAAGAGTCTAAGTCTCTAAGACTTAAAAAAACTAAAAAAAATTAAAAAAGGGGAAGGGGGAAGAAGGGGGGGGGGGGGGGGTATGTGGGCCGCCCCCAGCACGGCACGACCAGGGCTGTGCTAGACTAACCCCAGAACCCTTGGGCCCGGCCCGCCCAATTATCATGGGCCGTGCCGGCCCGGCTTGGGCATGGGTGGGCCTGGCTTATATGGGCCGTGCCGTGCCGATTGACACCACTACTTGGATGATGAGACTTTCGGAGGCATGATTGGTCAAATATTCCAATAATGGCAATCATGCAATGTTACGTTTTAATAGTCGCGTGTGATTTTTCATGTCTTTTGGATAAGGATTGCAACTAAAGTAACGGCACCAATTCAAAGTTGTGAAACGACAATCATCTATCTTATGTCGAGAACAAAAAAAAAAGAGATATGAGAGGGAGAACGAGACGTGTAAAGGGAATGAAAAATATATAAAAAATGCATACCTGCCTTCTGGCTTTAGCGACAGAGCATTCAGTTCCTTTCTCGACGCCTCCGGATTAGCGACGACAATTGTAGATGGGCAACTAGGAAAGACTTCTGGAGTGCGAGACTGGAGTCTAAAAAAACCCTTAGGCCCTGTTTCTTTTCCGGAATTCCTAACATGAATTCCGGTTGTCTGGGGATTTCAGAATTCCTGTCAGGAATCCAGTGTTCTTTGGCAAGAATTCATAGCATTCCAAAATTCTGGTATTTACAGATGCCAAAAAGTAAGCATTTTCAAAACCCACCTCAACATCTGGATTTCCAAAAACCCACCATTGCAGGAATTCCGACTGAGCTTTCCGGTACTCAACGGTCATCCTTGATTTTGGTTTTCCGACCTCGGCAATGAGAAAGAAGGCCAGTTTCTTCTTCTTATGAGCTTTGAGATGATTGGTGTAATTTTTTTTCCCTCTTTTCTCTTCTGTTTTGGTATTTTTTTTAGAGGGTTTGATGGAGGGGTCTCGGTGGTCCATCAACAAGAATAAGGAAAAAAACAGAATGGAAGAAAGAAAGGAAAAACAGAGAAAGGGACAAATCCAACATCTGCAAGCTCTTGAGTCCTCCCGGTGAGATTGTTGTGGGAGAGATGGATGTATACAATATCTCTGTATTTAGGGATGAAGCCGTCGGGGAAGGTGCCCACCAACCCAGTCGCCGACAGGTCGAGCGTTTGGAGTCCGGCGGGGAGCTGGAGCAGTGACAGGGAGAAATAAGGAATGAAAGAGAGAAAAACACAGAAAGGGAAATGGGGGAAAATAGAAAGAGATGGACCGGTGGGTTCCGTGGTGATTAGCAGTGGCGACGGCGGTGGCTCGGCGGTGATAGAAATGGGTCGGAGATGGTGAGGCAGCAAGTGAAGTGAGGAGAGGGAGTGGAGAACAAGGGAGAAGGGGTTGCTGTGTGGAGTGGAATGAATGAGAGGGTTTTGTGACCTCTGGGATGGGGAAAGTGAAATGGGTGGGGGAGTTCTACACGTGGATTAAGGGGGTGGGGTATGATGGGAATGAGATGGGGAGGTGGGGTTCACATGGGATAAAAGGTGGGGACTTTGAACGTGAAAATGGAGAATGATTACAATGATGAAACCATATCTGGTTATGGTTTGCATAGATTATGTTTTTTTTTTTTTTTAACTTCTTGAATTGTGAAAGTGGGCCCAACATTGAGTCCTACATCTTACAATTAGTATTAAACACATTTATGTATTGAGTTGTAAAAATACATTGATGGGTTAAATTGGTATATAAAAAATGCATATAAGAGTAAAATTCTAGTCAAAAATCATTTTAGTTATGAAACAGAGAATTCATGAAATTCAGAAATTTAGGAATTCTCAGACAGGAATTCAGACATAAAAAAAAACAGGAAATTCAGAAATGACAGAATTCAGTAGCATTTCAGAATTCCAGCATTTACAAATCCCAGACAGCCACCAGACATGAATTCCAGGAATTCTAGAAAAGAAACGGGCCCTTAGATTAAAGGGATCAAAGAAGAATATAGAGGAAAAAATGGTGCAAACGAGAATATTTTCAAAACTTGTTATAGGTTTCCCAACAACTTCTTGAGGAAAGTGGCTTTGATATTTTTTTACTGTGAAAAGATAGCAATTACTTCTCTTTTGGAATGTGAAAAGATACAATTGGGGCTTTTTTTCTAGAAACAAAAGGATGGCCGTTTGCCTTTTTTTTGGAATTTGAAAGATGCAAGTTGGTTTAATTGGGGTCTTATTTTTTGGGATTGAGATGAATGTGGTTGCTATTTTGGGGGCTTGATTTTTGGGGGCCTAAAGCAACTGCTTTTATGGCCTTATGGTAAAGCCGGCCCCATCCCCCCTATGTTTTCCACCATTAAGGGTGGTTGGTGGCCCTTTTCCAAAATTATACATGGTGGGCCCTCTTGAAATAAACATGTTATGTTATCGTTTTGCTACCCACTTTTTTTTTGGGGATATTGACCGTACAATTGCCCTTTAGAATTAACATTAGGCGGAAAAAGTCAAAATTTAAATATTTCTAACAGAGTTGTTCCTACCGATAACAGTGTGAAATCACACACCTTTAAGAGATATTGCACATAGTCACACGTGCTATATCACACTACTCTAAAATGTTATAAGGTATGATATGTGTGATATTGCATGACTCTAATAGCATAAATAATTTTGTGAAAAATACTTAAACTCTAACTACTCACGAGCAACTCAGGCAATATCTTTTTATTTTGGGAAAAAAGCAGTATACCTACCTGTACTTTGGTATTTTTACAGAGCACCCTCTGTACTTTGGTATTTCTGACTAAACCCACCTGTAGTTTTAATTGACTTGCAAATACAAACGGCCGTGACGGAATATAAGAAATGACGAATTTACCCTTCCATATATAACATCGCGTCTTTTGTTTTTTTTTTTTTTCATTTTGCGCTTGCGGTTAGGGTTTACATTCTCCGGCGATTTCGAGCGATCGACGGGTAGGTATCAATCCAGAGCTCAGGAGGAGCAAGGTCGGAAGGTCAAAGGCTGGATAAGAAAAATCCCTGAAAGGGGGGTCAGGTTGCATAATAAAAAAGCATGCAATCGGCCCTAATCAGTAAGGGTCCGGAGAAAGACCTCGTCGCCGACGGCAGTGGCGCCGTAGAAGGGAGGGATGAGAGGGCCTCGTCGCCGACGACAATGGCGGAGATGAGGATGGCGGGGTAGTAGGCAGCGACCCACCCGACGATGACCTGGATCTTGGTGACAGCGAGGGCTCGGATGATGTCGGAATCCGCCTCGTAGAAAAATCTCAAGCTGTTTCTTGCTTGGGTTCTATTGCTTGCTTGATATTTCATTTTCCTCTGGCGTTTTCAGATCTGATCTTTGTTTTTCCTTCTTCTTCTCTCTAATAAGCTGCAGTGTTCTATATTTATCTGTCTTTTTTTTTTTTGCCCTTTTAGATTTATTTTGTTGGGTAATTTCTGAAAGTTGGGGTCTTTTTAAGTTTCCTCAACTGACACTTGAATAAAAAGGTATTCTGATTCTCTCCCCTTGATTTGATTTTCATATCTCCCTTTCTCTGAAAACCCCCCACATCACCGCGGTTCTTCTCTGACGCCCTCCTCATTTCCTCTCCTTGCGAGTACACTAGAGAGAGACTCGCAGTTGATTCAAACAAATTACAGAGGAGCTATGATGGGTATGGTCTTTTATTATTAGTTTTCTTTCCTCTTAGCAGAGGAAGTTTGGGTTCTTATCTCAAAACGATGAAGTGGGAGATGATGGAGATTCTCTCCCCGGCATCCTACTCAAGCTGGTTCTTCAATGAAGTGGTGAAGACCCCCAATTGGACCCATGAAGAGAACAAGAGGTTCGAGAATGCTCTGGCAGTCCACGACAAGGACACTCCTGATCGATGGCAGAAGGTGGCGTTCATGATCCCTGGCAAGACCATTGACGATGTCAGGAGTCACTACAAAGACCAGGTAGACGATGTCAGCGATATAGAGGCCGGGTTGATCCCAATTCCAGGTTACGGCACTTGCCCCTTCACATTGGAATGGGTCAACAGCAATGGGTTCGATGGGTTGAAATTGCCCATGTTTGCAGTGGGTGGGAAGAGGTCTGGACCTAGGCCTGATCAAGAAAGGAAGAAAGGAGTCCCATGGACTGAAGAAGAGCACAGGTAGGTAGTCCAACCTCTTTCTTCAAGGTGATGCTAATTGCACCCAATTCTTCTTGCTAATTTGGTTATGTGGATAGAGGCATTTCAAGCCACAACATGTCTTTTCTTCCGCTGTAAATCGTCAGTTTTGTTTCATTAGAAGCTCGGCCATGGATATTATTCTCAGGCTGCGTTTGGCTTGGCTGTCCCCATTCTCAGGCAGTGTAATTATTTTATTGGATATGAGAGCTTTGGACACGAGAAATGTGGGTACATGAGTTTTGAGAGTTCTGGAAGCCATTTGATATGGCTGGAAAAAAAATGGAGCAGTGCTCTTATGCCTTTCCACTTTTATAGCCTTGGTTCAAGGGCAAATATGTCCTTTTCGGGTTATAATTTGGCGCCTGTATGCACTAGATGCGCTTTATACGATGTACACCGTCAATACTAACAGTTTCCGTTCATTTTGCATGTTAACTAAAACTACATGTAGGTTTAGTCACAAATACCAAAGTATAGGGGGTACTCTGCAAAACGGCCAAAGTCCAAGTAGGTATAATGCGGTTTTCCCTTTTATTTTTTTTACTTTTAGCGTTAGCTCTCCATTAATATACTTTAGTCTTTTGAGCCGCACGTGGGGCACAGGGAATCCGAGAATTTGCTCCTTTTGTCGAAAACTCGAACTCGTATCAAGAGATATCGTGAGATATCGACCGATCTCACTTAGTGCGCCACGTATGAAGCCGCCTCCAACCAAATACCCCACGTGACCAATTTGAAATATCACACCCCTCATTCCCATTAATAAATCCCCCTGTTCAACAAAAAGAATTCCTAAATTGCCACGCCACATCCATCTTTTGCTTTCTTCATCACAAAACCAATGGCATATCTGTAGCATAAGCATAAGCCAGGGGCATTTCCATGACTCCCCACTTATAAATCCCTCAGCCACTTCCTGAACCATTTCAAAGCAGAAGAGACTTTGCAAACGGACCAAAATACCGAGAGAGAGAGATAAGTGAGAATAGTCAATCGATGGCAGTAAAAACAGAGATGACCGGAAGGCGTGAGAGGAAGTCCGGCAGGCCGATTCCGAGGAGGGGTCAGGTGAAAGCCGCTATCGTCATCGGCTTGGCTCACTCCTTCGCCTCCTTCTTCTCTATTAACCGGCGAGCGGCGCCGGGCCGAGCCGGCTAAATTGGAGCCGGGATATACAAGGAGCTTCCATGTGTCTGCTGGATGCTGTTTGTTTGTAAGATGAAGATGTTGGCGTCCGGTTTTTGAGGGTGTCGAGAGAGAGTGAAATCTGAGCCGTCCGCGGGAGTAGTAGTATGTAGTCATGTAGATATGAGCTGTTTGTTGTACAGAAATAGTGTAGAATGTTACAGAACGAAATACAATCTCTTTTCCAATCTAATTTTCTCTTTCCTTCTTGTGTTGTTTTCTATGGAATCGGATGGGAAGTCATGCCCTGCGCATTTTAGCTAATTGAATTGTGTTTTGCTAACGTGTGCCGGCTCGAGCTCGGAACTTCGGATTCTCTGATTTTTCCCATCCTCGCTGTCTGTTTTGCCGACTTAACAGTCAAATGGGCGTGAGATTCTCACAATGGGTTTTATGAATTAGAGAACTTGGAAGAATTTGGACTCACGGGAAAGGGATTGTTTCTTTACTGAAATTTAAAGAATTCCTGTAGCACAGTATAATTTCTGAATCCCCGCTTCTACTTGAACATCCACAAATTTGTGTAACCCATTTCCACATAAAAAGGTAAATTTTCACGCTTTTGCTGCGGCGGAAGTCGGAAGCCCGCAGAAATGGTTTTCCACGGAAATGGTTTTCCGCCACGTCAGTTTTTTTCCCTGAGAGAGTCGGAATTGTGTTTCCCATTTGCTAAGCACTTTTCTTCACTGCTCCTCGAAATCGAATAAAAAAAAATCAAACTTTCTTGCTCTGGCGATCTCCATCTCGATCACCATCATCTCAGCGATCTCCACTCCTTCTCTTCGGATGCACAAAACAAGAGAGATTCAGATCTGATTCTCGTTGGGCCACGCCTTTTGATCGGACGCACAATAAGAGAGGGTTTCTATCTTGACCTGTGAAGTCAAAAAGGGTTTCTGATCTCTCTGGTTTTTGGGGCAGGAAAATAGTCTTGGACTTGATGGGTTGCAGTTAGGTTTGGGAATGGAATCATCTCTCTCGTTCATGGATTTGAGTTCGGTGGGTGGGGATTTGTAGTTGCGGGTGGTGGTGGTTTTCAGGTTGATGGGTTTTGTGGTGGTTGATGGATTTGGGGCATGATGGCTGGGCGATGGTGGTGGTTTACGGCTTTGGTGTCGAGGGCTTGATCCAAGGACGATCATGATGATGGCCAGGTTGATGATTGAAGATGAGGAGGTGGTGATGATGGATTAGGATGGGTTGTGTACTGGGACTCAATTGGGGGCTAGGCGGGGATGTGGCTGTGCATCTAAGTAAGGATGTGGTGGGACTCAATTGATGAATTTGGTGGAACTCAAGATCATGGCCGAACAAAGATATGGTGGGTCTCAATTGATGGATTTGGTGGGAATCAAGATCATGGTTGGACAGAGATGTGGTGGGACTTAATTAATGGCTTTAATTTGGTGGGACTAGAGATCATGGTTGGATTGAAATGTCCTTCAAATCAAGAAATTGGCACCCTGGTTGGGTTGAAATGTCCTTCAAATCAAGAAATTCGCACCCGCACCAAACAGACTAAGCACCAAGTCATTGAGGAAAAAAAAAAGAAATAGAAACTGCTTCATCTGAAAAAGAGAAAGGTCCCAATGTTGGAAGTTTAGGATCGTGGATTTCAAACTTAGTCCCTCTTGGACACAATCAGACTCTCTAAAGAGGCCAACAGGTTATCCAACTGGTAAAGGACATCAAATCCCACGAAGTAGGAACTGAACAAAGAGATATGAGCCAAACACCTCCACTCTAATAACGCAGGTAGACTTATCCAGTTTTTGGTTCATCTCTAACCCAAAAGGATTCTTTGGAGAACTTCTCACAATAATCAGTTCCACTAGAGCTTAAAGCATTCTAGAAGAAAATGCAAAGGTCCTGTTGTTTCCTATTTGCCTTAGCTTTGTTCATTGTTCACCTATATTTGGTTCATAATGTCACATACAAAAGTTGTCATTGGGGAGTTAGGTAAGATGCGGGGTTGCCTACCTGCTTAGTAATCCCTTGTCCTCATATGAAAAATTATAAGTGCATTTTACACTTTCAAATGATCTATTTCTCCTCTAGGTCACTAAAAAAAAAGAGAAGATTTTCATCTATAATTATACTTTTAAAAGATCTATTAGGGAAAATTTTCACCTATCCGTGCTTTGCACTCCACTTTGATTAGTGCAACGTGGAAGTAGATTGTAATTCATTTTACTACGTATGATTTGGAGTGGTTGTTTACCATCCAAGAGAAGGTTGTTTGATGACACTGGTGAATCTTATCTTTTCACTACCTGGAAAGCCAGGTCAAGGCCTTATCTATTTTTCTGGGCCATGGGTAGCCCAAGACCAAGCTAATTATATATATTAAAGCAAAGGGGGAGGTGGGCTGTGGGGGTGCCACCTCACCCCTAAAAATTCTCTCCTTTCAGAGAAATACCCAAAAAAAAAAAAAAAGAGGAAAAGAGGGAGGGATCAACTGTTCTCACGTGAGAGTAGAGTCCTCTAAGATCTGGGAATGAGAGTCCAGATCCGGAAAACTCTTCCCTCCAGCACATCCAACATATTCTGCCCTTTCTTCTCTCTTCCCCTGCTCCCTCTCTTCTCTTCCCCACGCTCACCCATTCGTCACAGACCCACCCACCTGCCACACCTGGTTCACCTTCGTCATCCCCTCCGGCAACTTCACTGTCGCAAAAATCTTCATCAATCCTCCGGAGTACTCCGCCGACGCGCCGGAGACCTCGAACGTGATCGGAGACTGCTCGACAGGGCCATATGAAGTAATGTTGATGGTCTGGACCTTGAGCGAGCCATCAGATTGGGGGAAGTCGATGAGGGACTTTGCCCCAATCATGCCTGTGGATGTGGGGTTGATGGCCCACGAAATCCAGCCGTTGGATTTGGCGGGAGGGGCGACGAAGGCGATGGAGAAGGTGGGTTTCGAGGAGTAGATCCGGTGGAGAGTGGAGTCGAGATGGGGCAGATCGTTACAGGAACCCCATTCGTCACAGACCCACCCACTTGCCACACCTGATTCACCTTCGTCATCCCCTCCGGCAACTTCATCGTCGCAAAAATCTTCATCAATCCTCCGGAGTACTCCGTCGACGCGCCGGATACCTCGAACGCGATTGTAGACTGCTCGACAGTTCCATATGAAGTAATGTTGATGGTCTGGACCGTGATCGAGCCGTCGGATTGGGGGAAGGCGATGAGGGACTCTGCCCCAATCATGCCTGTGTATGTGGGGTTGATGGCCCACGAAATCCAGCTGTTGGATTTGGCGGGAGGGGCGACGAAGGCGATGGAGAAGGTGGGTTTCGAGGAGGAGTAGATCCAATGGAGAGTGGAGTCGAGATGGGGCAGATTGTTACAGGAAGCGAAGAGTTTGTTGTTGCCGAATGCTTTGAGGATCCAAAGAGATAGAAAAACATGGCAATTGTATTGATTTGATAGATTCCAATTTTTTTTAATGATGTTTCCAGATCTATGTGACAAGCCCCCAACTCCAATGATGGCATCTTTGGTTTTATTTATACCTTATTTCTTTACAGGAAAATGAAAACTAATTAAAGGATTGATTTCCTTTATTTTTTTTATTTACTTCATTATTTTTCCTTTTCTTTTCAAGGGACTCATCTAAGCCACACTCACACTCCACATGATGTACCTAATAGACTGAGCCCCAGCCCCAGCCCGGTACTGATATGTTTGTAGGAAAATGGACGCATTTGTTTTTCTTTTCTCATTTTTTTTTCTTCTTTGAATGGTATCATTTTTTCTTTTTGCTTCCACCCATCATTTTTTCTCTTTTTCTCTTTTTTAGTGGGGACTTTGAACCCATGCATTTTTTTTTCAATTTACAAAGATTTTATAGGTGTGATATTACAAGATTCTCAATATTATTTTTCACGATAATTTCTTTCTTTTACCATAAAATCATAAGATCCTTTTCCACTTCGTTTTTTTTTAATTCTTAATAATAATAATAGTGGATTCTTCTTTTATAATTTTAATTATTATAATAATTTACCATATTTTTGTTTTGGCCCGGGCTTTGCACGGGCGTTTGTTGCTAGTTCATTCTTAAAGCAAACTTGCATTAGTGTTGGCATGATCCTCCGAAGCTTCCACTCATGGGAAGTTTGTGAGGTGTGTTAGAGGAGCCTGGTTATAAAAGTATCTAAGAGTATCTCCAATAGATATGTTATTTTGGAGATGTCGAATTCTATTTGAAGGCTTACGTGGCAATTTGAAGGTTTGAAATTTGACAACTCCACCCCATATACCAAATTTATTATTTTATTATATATATATTTTATGTAACCCACATCATAAGAGAAAAAAAAAAGCTTTTATATTCTTGCATTCTTGCTGGACCCCATTGCATAAAATAATTCAAAATAATAAAATGTATTGGCCTTTTTCATACTCCAAATTTGGTATACTCATCAGCCATGCCAAATGCCACTACTCAAATGGCATGATTGTTGGAGACACAGTCAATGTCATTTTTTATCGTTGCCAGCGCCATTTGGCAAATGACATGTATAAAACATATATAAAACTTGTAAATAAAGTATTTCATAAAATTTATATATTCGATGCTTGGATTAAATCAAATATGCTGAAGTGAAATTAGTCCATTGCCTTGTTTTGGGTTTTAGGGTGTTTTTTTCCTTCTTTGTTCTTGCTTCTGTATGTCCATTGTTCTAGCAAAGAAAAAAAAAGAAAAGAAAAGAAAAG